>OX371007.1:17692213-18153094 GCA_947308005.1 Yponomeuta malinellus | reverse complement strand
AGAATTATCTATCAGTGTCATTTTATTATTTATTATTGTAGATAATAAATAACGAAAAATTGTGTACCTTTTCAATCTACACATCAAACTTGGCAAATTTTTAGAAAATGTTGCCAAGTATGACCTGTAGATTGAAATCTGTAGAAGTAAATATAATAAACACAACGCGGGCCGGCCGAGAACTTTTCGTGGAGTATGCCTGGTAATCACGTTTGTTACGTAAAGCTACTTACTGGATTTCCAGTTCAGCGTGAAAGGTCCATACTGCACGTTGAGGAAGGGTAAAGGGTGTACTTTTGTTATCAGATCAGACCTGAAGTCGCAATAAAAAAAATGGCTTCCATACTACATTTTGATGCCTTATAAACAAAACATAACATTACATAAACTCACGCCTGTATCCCGGAAGGTAAGCAGAGTCTAGGGTTTGCCACTTGCCACGATCCTGGCACACCTCTTACGCTTCATCAAGATTCAAGAGTCGTTTACATGCTCGCGCGCCGGTTTCGGGTACTTTTTAATAAAACAAAACTTCCCTGAGCTTATGAATCTTTGGTGTGCCTGGCGTTTGCAAACCGCCAGTAGACTTATTTGGGACTATTCGACACCCCGCTTTGCCGGCGATGCCTCAAACAAGAGGAAACACCCGCCTACGTGACCATTTACTGTGAAGGCGTGTAAAAGCAACGGACCGCCATCATTGGGAAGCTGGGATCCCTTCGGGGGGCCTGCAGTGACATCAAAGCACTGCTGGCCTTCTGGAAAGGGATGGGCTGGCTGGAATAAACTCACAGCTTTGCTACGTACAATGACCCAACCATAAAGCTAAGTGCGGAAATCTCAGGTCTTACTAACTATCTAACTTGACTTATTTGTTTCTTAATGCTGGCTCTTATATTATTGTATTCGCGTATTTGTCCACGATTTCTAAAACATTCTAGGTTTTACAAAATCTTTGCTGAAGATTCTTCAGGAATCCCGTCAATGGATGGTTAATATTTGCCAAATACGAAAATATGAGTAGCCACTTACACGAACATTAGATATTAGATACACCACAGGCTACATCTATGGTCCTGTTTTATTTATTAATTTTATCTGTTGTGTATTTAGTTTTCTTTCTGTTTTTGTGCATATTATATGATATTATGTCACTTATCTGCTTGCTTTGTATCTGTGATGTATCTTGTTGGTATTTGTATTTGTTTTGTATTTTGTATTTGTATTTTGTATTTGTATTTTGTATAATAAATGTCTTTCTTCTTCTTCTTCGAACGGTTTTTTGTATATCATTAATATCATTGTGAATGCGCGAATACGTCAGTCAAACATCGCTTATCTTATCGCTGCGTGTCAGGTAGATTGGTTCGAATATGATAACATGCCTCTTGCAACATTGCTTATATGCACCCCGTCAATAGATATCTATAGATAAATATTTCCACAGGTAAGTCATATAAGGCTAGACTATTACACTAGACTAGAAAGTAGGATCGTATGTGATAGGAATTACGCGTGCAGAATGCGTGTGCTCGTTTCTGTTTCCGAATATCACCACGAACCCATGGACAATGCGGATCTGTTACAGATGTCCGCGCGTCGAAACCTTCATCTAGCTGGCTTGTTATTCAATATCATCAGAACTGAGACCCCTGAATATTCGTATAACAAAATTCAGTGTTCTCGTAATCAGTACAAATTCAAGACCAGAGCAGTAGTGCCGGCACATCGAACTGCAGCCTTTCGAGACAGCTTCAGATCCGCGGCGTCAAAATGCTGGAATAACATTCCTTCTATCAAGGAGGACATAAGACCGATAAGGACTTATCAGCAGATATGCCTTTAAGGTCAAACTTAGGGGTTATTTGTTGAGTATCCAGAAAACATGAACCTTTCTTTCTTTACTAGCATTAAATGCTACTCCTTCCAATGCTATCCTTCCCCTTGCACAATTCGAGATCATGTTCTACTATGTATTAAAGTGTGTGCAGTTTATTAGCAATTATTTTTCAGTGTATGTATATTTATTTTTGTTTCACCACTTTTCTGTTTCGGTTGAAGCTCCGTGATTTACCAAGGGTCCGTGCCGAAAATCAGTGCTCATCAATCAGCTCGAGGCCATTTTACCGCTGCATAGACATGGACTCCTTATTGTTTCGAGATTATTTTTTCATGTTTAATTGTTTTGTTTGTTTTTAATCATTGTTATATGTATATCTTTGTGGTGTTAAATAAATGTTTTTCTTCTTCTTCTTCTTCATTGCGGATTTTAGTCAAACAGTACCAGTGGTATGTCCTGTATAGGCCGAAATGGACATCACTTAGGATTCTAATATCTAGTCTAGTTGCAGCTTAGTACGGTCCTCACCTAATTGAGTTGGGCACATCATCGAACAAGCCGAACGGAACGAAAGGGGAAACATGTATATTGTATGTAATAAACCATATGAATGACATAGAAAAAAATTATGAAAATTAGAAAAATAAAACCATGAAAATAGTTTTTTCGGAGTTTTAAACGTCTCAAAAATGCGAAATATCTCGTTATCATCATCATTCATCATTCAGCTACAAGAAGTCCACTGCTGGACATAGGCCTCCTCCATGGATTTCCAAAAAGACCGGTTGGAAGCGGCCTGCATCCAGCGTCTTCCTGCCACTTGAATGACGTCATCTGTCCATCTTGTGGCTGGTCGTCCCACGCTGCGCTTGCCGATATGTGGTCTCCATTCGAGAACTTTTCGGCCCCATCGGCCATCAGTTCTGCGTGCTATGTGCCCCGCCCACTGCCACTTCAACTTACTAATCCGCTGGGCTATGTCGACGACTTTCGTTCGTCTACGGATCTCATCATTTCTGATTCGATCTCGTAGAGAAATTCCGAGCATTCGGGAAACTTAGAAAAGTCTTTTCGTCTAATATACCTCAATCGCTCAAGACAAAATTATACAACCAGTGTGTGTTACCAGTGATGACTTATGGCACTGAAACGTGGTCTCTCACTATGGGCCTCATAAGAAGGCTCAAGGTCACGCAACGAGCTATGGAAAGGGCTATCTCGTTAGTCTAATAATAAAGAATAATGTATATTACGTTTAATTTTTAAAATGAATTTTAAGCGTTCTTTAAAAAATTAATCCGAGTCTACGAAACCGGAAGTAGGTCATGCATGGAAGTACCTAGGTCATCGAAACAAACAAAACCAGGTTCTGTAGTCGACAAGGAATCCTTATAGTTTCGCCATGACCGTCCCTCGTCCGTCTCTCTGTTGTCCATCTGCCTGTTGTCCATCTGCCTGTCCGCTCAGAGACGGTTAGTACGAGAAAGCTGAAATTTGGCATAGACATACATATTAATAACGCCGACAAAACGGTAGAGCAAAATCTTAAAACAAATACGCCAAAATTAGGGATGCACTATAATGTTGGCTATCGTTGGATTGGTCGTTTAAAAATATTGTGGGTGTAGGAAGATCATTTTTTGAAATGGGGTTCCATTTGCGAAATAATAAATGTTTTAGCGAAGGGTAAGATAAATAATGTGCGTGCATGCAGCGACAAATGAATGGTGATAAAGTGAAAGGGATCTGCCTACCCCCTCTCCTGGCTAAACCGTTGAAACGTGAAAAAATATAATACATATAATGGACTTCAAAGGAAAAGTATCACGGCTAAGAAGGATTTACTGGTTAACGAGTAATAGAATTTAATAGAAAAATTTCGTAGAAAATCCATTGAAAATGACTTCGATAAAGTTGTTAGTTCTGTAAAGCAGATAAAAACCTACGGAACCCTACATTGCGCGTGGCTCGACATGCACTTGGCCGGGTTTTTTACTAAATACCGAGATGTAAATATCTTCGCGTAAATTCATTTATTGATTAATTAATGAATTATTTATCTTTGCATTTTTTATTCAAAAATATTAAGAGCCCTATCAGTCACGACATCACGTGTGAAATTAATGTTGTATGAAAGTTATACATTTGTTTATTTGTTTATTCACTTATTAAATCAGTGAATAGATATTATTAATTTATGATTGGAGCATTACATTTACAATACTGACCTTATACCTTTAAAATCCCGTATCAATTATAACTATTGTTAATATTTAGGACAATAAAATTCCCATTATTTGTATGAAATCCTATAGAAACTCGCACTCCTTCTCGCGCCCCGCATCGGGCGAATTTGGAATTCGGAATATGAAATTTCGGATCCTAATGACTTGCAAATCAACAAAAATACAACATCGACCGATCGATTTGTCCGTCTGGGAAGGTTGCGCGTTGCCTAAAGTAAAATTGGCTAGTGCGAGTCGGGCCACACGCAGCGTAGAGGCCCGTAGAAGGAGGGTTTTTAGGATTTTCTTTTATTTTTATTTTATTTTATTTTATTTGGTGTACAAAACAGATCACAACCATTACACGATATAAAAGTAATAATATGACATGAGTACTAAGTTGTGGTCTAAAGCATGCACACACAACATTGCCACATGTGAATTTGAGTATCTGAATAAAGTAAATTTTAGGGATAAGCATTTTTTATAAAACCATACAACTCGATGAAGTCAGGATTTTGGCTGAGTATCTCTTAAATTTAGCATAATGCGCGTTGAAGATATCGACTTCCGAGCTAGTGGCCACAACTTCGTTGTAGAGTCTACACATTCTCACTATCGGATTGTAGAATCATGATGTGTTATTTTTAAAAACATTTAAAAAGAAAGGCCTGTAAGATCGAGATTTGCACCGAATATTTATTGTCAGCTCGGACAGTAAAGACTCGGATGTCACGCGACCATGTAGGATTTTGTGCAGATATATTAGGTCTAGCTGTTTACGCCGGATTTCCAACGGCACGACTTTGACTTGAGTATCTGCTTTACAGAACTAACGACTTCATGAAATTTATTTTCATTGGAATTTCTACGGAGTTTTCCTTTTACAAGATGTTCAACTATTACTCGTTAACTTGTAAAGTTATGGTTTTCGTTTTAACTTTCTGAAATGTTTCACGTTTTTATAATTAACTACTTGTTTAGCCGTGAAACTTAAAGGGTTTCTTATTGACTACAAAACCCTAAAAAGGAATGCGGTGAACCAGTTCAAGGTCTAACCGTACAAACCGTTAGGTAGTAGCATAGCTAATATAACACATGTACATACTCGAAACGTCTTATTAAAGCTGCTCCAAATTAGTCTTTCGCACAAAACTTTGAGAACACAGAAGCTCTACCTGCTCCTTTCCTATAGCATTTGGTCGATAGAGCTCCGCACTTTGCAATCAATCAACCAACATAATATACTCGTCCACTGCTGGACATAGGTATCCCCCAAGGCAAGCCACTTCTTTCTGTCCTCGGCCCTTATCCAGCCGCTGCCAGCAATCTGCGTCAGATCTCCAGTCGATCGGACTGGTGGACGGACGTCCTACGCTGCGCTTGCCAGTCCGTGGTCTCCACTCGGGAACCTATGTTGCTGTGTAATTGACACTGATCAACCCTTATATTTTAAGTGCAAGTCGCCCGTAACGTAAATGAGTAAAGCGCGCCCACACCATGTACAGTACAGGTGAGTCTTCTCAGCGTATCGATGGATGACAAAGTGACCCAGCGGACGCTAGATGTATAGGGCTCAGGAAGTCGGGTACGTTTGTAGCAATAATGTAAATGTGCGTCTTCAGTGGCTACCCGGTGCTAACAAGCGCCAGCAATAAAACACTATATATCTTATGTTTTTCATATAATTAGAACCTACGGTTGAAAATCTAGAAATATAAAGATTTTTCCTTAGGTTCTAGGCTAAAATGGCTGAAAATTAAGTACTACAAAGTATCTTTGCCAAACGGAAATCTATTAAAGTCCTAGGTAAGTAATATACCATAGTTTCTAAGATACGATACACATTATGTTGCATCTAAAATGTACACACGATGCTCGGTGTGCAATAAAGAGTTTTAATCTAATCTAATCTCAATCTGCTGTCAACTGATCATCTAAAGCTTGTATGACTTTGTGGTTATTGTTAAATGTTAACCAGAAAGAATGAGAAGATAATTTTAAAATGCAATTTTGGTATAACGAACCCAATATTAGATACTCCGAGTGAAACTTATTGGTCCAACTTAGTCTAATATACGTCAATCGCTCAAGACAAAATTATACAACCAGTGTGTGTTACCAGTGATGACTTATGGTACTGAAACGTGGTCTCTCACTATGGGCCAATTGTACTTTTTCATTGTAACTTTCATATTTTATGTCTCGCTTCTTGTGTGCAATAAAGAATATTCTTATCTTATCTTATGGGCCTCATAAGAAGGCTCAAGGTCACGCAACGAGCTATGGAAAGGGCTATGCTCGGAATTTCTCTACGAGGTCGAATCAGAAATGATGAGATCCGTAGACGAACGAAAGTCGTCGACATAGCCCAGCGGATTAGTAAGTTGAAGTGGCAGTGGGCGGGGCACATAACACGCAGAACTGATGGCCGATGGGGCCGAAAAGTTCTCGAATGGAGACCACATATCGGCAAGCGCAGCGTAGGACGACCAGCCACAAGATGGACAGGTGACCTCATCCAAGTGGCAGGAAGGCGCTGGATGCAGGCCGCTTCCAACCGGTCTTTTTGGAAATCCATGGAGGAGGCCTATGTCCAGCAGTAGACTTCTTGTGGCTGAATGATGATGACCGAGTGAAACCCCTGCAACTGTTACATCATTTTGTACTCGAAGGCCGAAGGGTGAATATCTCCAGGTTTATACTCTGTAAGAGAATAAAAAATAAATCTATAAACACAGTGAATAGGTCAGTAGGCGAAGCACTCAAGTTCGGTAAACAAACAGATGTGATATTGACCAGAGGCTCTCAATTGCCACAGTAACTGTTTACTTTGCTAATAGATATCTTTAGGCAGATTTACATTATACGTCATACATACCAAGTTAACTTGTACTGTCCATAACACATCAAACTTTGCATGCGTGCCAAGTCATGTTACAGATGACTTTCAAGCTACAATGTAGAGCTGAATTATTTGATGTTGACGGTACAGTCGGCTGAATCTATCTAGTTCACTAAAGGTTACCACTGAGAGACTGTAAACCATAAATGCATGATGTGTTTTTTATATTTACGTGAAGAAACAATTCCGCTCGTATAAACATTATTTGGAATTTTTACCAAGCATTATTACATGAAACGACGGTAGGTCTATAGGTCTCATTATCATTAGACAGCCAAAACGTTTGCTTACCTACTACCGAAAATCTCTGAAGATTAATATGAGTTATACCGTATAGTCTCAAATAGTCTCTTTGTTTTAGATTACACTGATCTAGTAACGGAAGACCAATCTTGTTTTCTCTAGATAATTAAGTTCAATTTGCACTTACACAAATACTAAACTGCGTCTTCGAAAGTCTTCCTTGGTCTACTGGACGTTCAACTAAGTCTATGAAGACTGAGGTCACCAGGGGCTTGTTTCATAGAACTGCAATTACTACTATTCATGGTTTACTATGACAAGTCGTTGCACATTGCAATGTCGATTAACCCTCAGATTAGCAAGTAGGACAAAAAATTGCGCTTTAAAGCTTAATATTTCGCAAACGGAACCCTAAATGGAAAAATGGTCTTCCTACCCCCACAATACTTTTCAACGACCAATCCAACGATGATGGGTTAGACGAGAAAAAAAAAATCATCCCCACTTTTCATGTTAGGGGAGGTACAGTAAAAAAAAATCCAACATTTTATTGTTTAACTTTTTCGGCGTGATAAATATGTATACATATACACACTACATTACAGCTTTCTAGTACCAGCGGTCTTTGCGCTAGGCCGCGGATGGACAGACAGACAGGCAGACGGACATAGCGAAACGATAGGTAAGGGTTCCTTGTCGGGCTACGGAACCCTAAAAAGCGGGTGGGGCTGGGTTATCCCGTTAATCAGCCGTTGGTTTTACGTGAAACGTCTATAAGCAAGCGTTAATTTTTAGCTCAAACTGCGCAGTGTGTATACACTGCACCTAAGTAATGGCTACTTTGCTCTACTCAATGATATATAAATGAACTGCACACGACATATAGTTATAGTCCCCTCGCCGAGGCAATATGTTTCTTTGCCTGCGGTTTTAGCAAGTGATCCCCTGTTACCGAACTGAGAGCTGTTTCACGTTAAAAGAATCCAAGCCACTATTTTGTGCATTTAAGTGCGGCTTAATTCGAAACAACGATATTTGAGGGGCAGTGCCTAGATACTGTGTGGTACAAGAAGGATAGCATTAACGCGCCGATTTAATTTCATTACCTCTTCGAGTCTACGCGCGCACTAGTATCAAACATTCTAGACGTTAATGGTGTGAAAAAACACGTCATGTGACCCGACCGTTCGTCTGTCATTGTACCATAGTACTAACAGAATCAAGACCCTGAACCAACGCAGTTAGCGCGTGTCTCATCAAGGCAGTATCGGGGAGAATTTCAGTTTTCTGGGGGGCATTACTAAGAGTGCTCGTTTTGAATGAATAATTTTACAGTATATGCATTTAAGGGGCTACAGTGTGCTGGAACTGGCTAGCAAACGTTTTTGAATCGCTTGTGACATCCTCTAGGAATATGGCAGACCGTTGAAATTAATATATGATATAATTTAACTCCTTGATTCCCTATTGGATGTTTGACAACTGTCATAACCTTACGCCTTCTATGAGTAAATATATTCCGTAAGAATGCTTAAAAAAAAGCTAAGAATTTATATACCATTTTAAATGCGCAGTGGATTACGTTTAAGCTTATACAGTCTTACGGGCAATATAAAAATCTTGTATGTTAATGTTTAAAACTAACAGGAACAATAGTTACTCATTCAGAAAAAACGTTTTCACCAATTTATCACATTACGCCTTACGAGGAACGCCCAGCCTACTCGTTGCCTGTTGTCTGCGACCAGGCGCTCTTCGCATCACCATTGATTTCATTGTAACTTTTCATAAGCGATTTATCAATCATAAATCAACCTTCCAAAGTTCACCTCGAGCGCCATATAGTGAAATTAATTCAAAGTAGCAATTCTCATACAAAATTACCGATTGTAGGCCAAGGACGTGGGGCGAGGGACCGAAAAAGACGCCGCATCTTTCCAATTCACTTTCGTACAAAATGTACTGGGTCAAGTTTCATAAAACTATAGGTAATTTCGTAGTTTATTATGACAATTCGAAGTACACTGCGCAGCAGAGTCTATTTGTTAATCTGTGGGTTAATCGGCTTTGCAATGTACATCGAATTGTCATAGTCACAATGAATTGTAGTTCTATGAAACAGGCTCCTGAAGGGATGGGTCTTTTCCGCGCCCTCGCCCCACGTCCCATGTCCGAACAAAACAAAAAAATATTATATAGCTATTAGTCCAATCGGTGGAGACATTTTCGAGTGTTTGCAAGACCAACGCACGGCAACTGATTTTTGTAGTAGTGATCGAGCTTCAATCGTTAGAAAAACATACAATATAAAATCCCAATTCTTGTATTTTTTTATTTAAGTAAATAACTAAAAAAGAAAAGTAAAAAGGAAACCGATCATTTACTAGTATTCGAACCAAGAGCTCTCTGCCGTTCAAGGGACGCCTCTTCCCATCCGAGCTATTGTAACATTACCAATCTAAGCGAAACATCGTTTTACTATTTGTGCCTAAATCACGGTACCTATGTATTATAATCCATTTATTGTCGCGATTAGGTCGGCCGCACGCGGCCAGACTTGTTGCTCGAGCCTTGTAGTCTCTAATTACTAGCATTTAAGGTTCATTTTAGTTTGATTGAGTTTTGTTTCACTCCTTGCGCTCGCACTTCGCCTCCTCGTTAGATTGTAGGGTACATAGGCGGTAAATAATGTGTTGGTAAATAATAATTTCGATTGGGGCGTTACGAATAATACTTGATTCATAACCTTTGAGTGAACCAAGCCGAATTACAGTACTTAGTATTTCCGCACCGCTCACTTCCGTAGCGACAGAAAAAGATAGCGCTATCGAACTCGGCTCGGTCGTTCCCATCCGGATATATAGAAAAATATTTTACATAGTTATATGAATTGTGTCAATAATGTTGTTTAGAACCTTTTCTAAACATACAAAACGAATCTGTGTAGATTTCGTCTCTGAATTTTTTTTCTATCTGCCTGACATGTTTTTCTGTTTTAAATAAAATAAAACGCTGTATATTTTTATCACGCATTTTATTGTACATGCGGAAGTATTGTTAGAAGAATCAATGGCGTAATGCTAAAAATTTTGTAGGAATTATATTTTATATACGTGTGTAGGTACTTGTTTTTAGTTTTTTTATTTTCTCGAAATTCCGCTGTATTGGGATAAGTTATCTACACTGCAATAATTATGCTCTTTACCTTCCCTACATGTAATATAAATCACACTTCCATGACATGTATAAGTTGATCCTATTCAATTGTTTTTGCTAGGGTTGGCACAAAATCCGGGTTTTTTTTATTCAAGATTTATTCGGTGCTCATTTTTAGGTACAACGTAATTTAAATATATAATTTAACGCGCATAATATTTTTTGGGTTCCGTAATTATAATGACAACAAAAGAAAGTAGGTAATTTTTTGTACACGTAACAAAAAAAAAACAACTGAAACCTTAACAAAAAGGAAAAGTGTAACAAAAAGTAACCAAATAGAAATAGAAGTACTGTATCACACAGTAGATTAAACAAAAATCTGCGTTCCTGGTTTACCGATATTACATATTTTTATTTAAGTGTCACAATGAATAGTGTAATGTATCTTGAAAATATTCGTCGGTGGGGAGTTCCAAAATTATAATAATAATAACGTCCACACAACGCAATCAAACTAGAATTCCCTGCACTATAGTATAGATAGTTTTTAACTATCAGCTTTAACGCCAAAAATCACTTAAATGCTGTATGTTTCCTGTGCTATTGAAATGAAATAATAGAAATGGTATGAATTACACTATTAATACGATTATCAACAGATTAATCTGTTATAATATACCAATATTAGTTAAGACGAGGAGGCACTGTTGATTAATAATTATATTTATCAGTCTTTGTGCTGAAACAAGGATGCAGGCCAAATAAGCACTCAAATCCATTTGTAGCTCTTTTACCAACATCCTTAGCAACGAAGTCTTTTTCCATTTTCATAATTTTTGTTTTATTTCTTTGGTCAATATCCATTTTGAAATGTTTTTTTTTCTTCTGTAAAAAATTAATTATTTTGCTTTTGTTCTTAAAATTTTTATAATTTTGTTTGTGTTATACCATAGAAAAAAAATTATCGAGTCAGATTTGCTCAATGGACTATTGGCCACACAGGCACGATAGCGATGACACATATTCACCCTTTTGAAACCGCTTTAGTGAATGCGCGTAGTGTAAAATAAAATAAAAAAATGCGTAAAGTCGATGATTTAAATTCAAAGATTTTGAGCCAAAATCTTAATCCAAGCTTCACATTTATCAAAATTTCCACTATTTTAAAATGTTTATAAAAACCTCTGTATTTTTACACTATATTTTAAGTTTTCAGCAGCTTTTGTAAAGAAACCTCTCGAGTCATGGAAACACAAGAAGTCCACTGCTGGATATAGGCCTCCTCCATGCATTTCCAAAAAGACCAGTTGGAAGCGGATTTCATCCAGCGTCTTCCTGGAACTTGGATGAGGTCATCTGTCGGCTGGTCGTCCTACGCAGCGCTTGCCGATATGTGGTCTCCATTCGAGAACTTTTCGGCCCCATC
This sequence comes from Yponomeuta malinellus, assembly GCA_947308005.1. NCBI lineage: Eukaryota > Metazoa > Arthropoda > Insecta > Lepidoptera > Yponomeutidae > Yponomeuta > Yponomeuta malinellus. The sequence continues at coordinate 18,141,296 of OX371007.1, read as the reverse complement.
GGCCATTAGTTCTGCTTGCTATGTGCCCCGCCCACTGTCACTTCAACTTAGTAATCCGCTGGGCTAAGGTGACTTTCGTTCCTCTACGAATCTCATCATTTCTGATTCGATATCGTAGAGAAAGCATAGGCCTTTCCATAGCTATTTGCGTGACCTTGAGCTTTCTTAGGAGGCCCATAGTGAGAGGCCACGTTTCAGTGCCTTAAGTCATCACTGGTTGTATAATTTTGTCTTGAGTGATTGATGTATATTAGACGAAAGGACTTTTCTAAGTTTCCCGAATGCTGCCCAGCCAAGTTGGATTCGACCTCTTTCACAAAGTTGGACCGGCCTAGTTGGACTGTTTGTCCTGAGTAGACGTATTCGTCTACAACTTCGAGAGTCGAGTTCCCCAATGTTATTGGGGTGGGCACAAAACGAGCATTCGATATGACCTTCGTTTTGTCCATGTTCATTTCAAGGCCCACCCGTTGGGAAACTCGACTGAAGTCTTTGAGCATTATGCCGAGGTCTTCCATCGTTTCTGCCATGACTACTATATCGTCGGCAAATCGAAGGTGAGTGATGTACTCGCCATTGATATTGATGCCGCGTCCCTGACATTCCAGAAGCTTGAAGGTATCTTCCAGTCCGTTTGTGAACATTTTTGGAGATATAACGTCTCCCTGTCTTACGCCCTTTTTTAATGGAATTGCGTCCGAATTCTGTTCCTGTACTCGGACCGACATAGTGGTTCTGTGGTCATAGTGGACTGTTGTACAAGCATTTCAGCACCTCGATATACCGATAGTCAATACGGCAACGCTGGAGAGACTCGAGCACTGTCCATAACTCGATCGAATCGAAGGCTTTCTCAAAGTCCACAAACGCAAAGCATAATGGCAAATTATACTCCTCAGTCTTCTGTATAATTTGCCGCAACGTGTGGATGTGGTCTAATGGTACTAAAGCCCTTTCGGAAACCGGCTTGTTCGGGAGGCTGGAAGTCATCAAACCTGCGTTCAATACATGGCGCAGAGTAGTCATCAGCGACCACAAAAACCTCCAATACTAATTTTCATAGAAAAACGGAGCCAGAGATTTTTGAGAAATTTTTAGGAGCCAGCTTGAAATTTGACTTACGCCATTTTGTAAAAAGTAAGTTAACGTTGTCATCCAACCCAAGGTCTTATTCAACATTTGTTCGACAAGACTACCCCGTAATGTTACCGTTTTCTCAGGCTTTGACAAAAAAGCTGTAGAGACCGGATTTTCCAAGTCAGATTTTTCTTATCGGTTTGAGGGATCACCCTGTAAGGATGGAAAATTCCAAGTTTACACCATATGTGGAACTTGGAAATCTTTTAGCACCTGATAAGACCGAAATTAGAACAACCAAAAATTCAAGAATTTTCACACGTCTAGTTATTTTAGCATTCAAACGCTGTGTGACTATAAAGTTGATACCATATTAGTCCAGCCGCTAGACCAGCGGGGCCCGGTGGCAAAACCTGCATTAGGTGTTGGTTGAAAATTTAAGCAATTTTACTTTTCAATCGGCACTATTAAATTTGCCATAAAAATTAATTTACGTCACCGTCCTATCTAGGGTTTATGCACCGAGTTTATGTTGTTTTAAAAGACCACCCCTAAGTGTTACCATTATCCCAAGCCGTTGAAAAAAAAGAAACTCATGGAGACCAGCTTCTCCAAGTTTTCGATTTTCTCCGTCGGTTTTAGCAAAAAAACTAATCGTATAGAAAATTTCAAGTTAGTAATATCAAAATGGGACAACAATTTTATCTAGGTGTTTTTCGCTGATCAACTTTATGTACCTATATACATTCTTCACGTCACACCGTGTACATAAAGTTGTTATATGCGATGTATATCATGTTACTATTTTAATTAATATCAATAATAACGGCACCAGGTATTTACATATTTTTTTCAAAATCAAATCAGATCCGGATTATAAATTACTATCTGAGAGCGTGACAACCCTAACGACGTAAAATCCGGATAACAATTAAAATGGTCGTAATTTCTACTTTCCATGGAATTGGCATTAGAAATATATTTTTTATTTCATATGGGGAAGTCGCTTCCTACGTTCCAATTCTGCCACTGAGTCCCGAAATACATCCATGTGAAATCAAAGTCAAATTCACTTTATTGAAAAAAGATAAGATGATTTTTTTTCACTTTTTGACATAAAAAACTGTTGTTGTGCAAAAACATGTACTATTTCATAAGTAGGTAGGTAAATAAATACGCACTTACTAAACATGTGATTTTTGTTTGAAAGCTATTCTTTCTACAAAGCATAGATAAGTTTTGAAGAGATGTACCTACCTTTATCTTTTTTGTTTGTAATGACGCATGCTATACAAGAAGGCATTAGATTGAAGTCTATTCAATCTACGCGTACGCGGGCGGGCTGGCGAGCTGCCTAGAAAAGTAGAAACCGCTGGGCTCGCTCGACGCGTTCGAAATTCGGCTATATATGTGTGCGTTTGGCGGCGTGTGCTTACGCGAAGGGAATGAGACTGTGTGTGTGCGGCAGCGCGAGCGTCTTTCTATGGAGATTACTACTAGGAATTAATTCAGTCGTGTCATCTAGCGGCGAAATGTTGAAGTGCTGCACACCTGTGTCAAACGCTCAAGGTCATCGGCACAGGGAAAAATCTTAACCTGATTATCTCCGCTGTGTCACTGTACTTGTCTTTTTGTAAACAAATGTGTTTTGTTGATTGATTTACGACTGAGTTTAATTACACTGATGTTATCAGAGTGCATGATATGCACTGACTTATTAATAATTTAATTAATACATAGTTTGTTTTCAATGACATAGCATTATAGATAAAAAGTTATTTGTATCGACGGTTAGTTCCACACGGCGACATCGCTTTCATAAATAAACTAAAAAATGTACGTCTTTCAGGAACTGCTCGTTTTAAATTGAATGAATTGATTTGAATTGAATTGATTTTAAATTGAAATTGAACCCTATATAGGTGGTGTATCCAGTCGAGTCCATCCACAGATTGTCTGGAAGAGATTATTTTTAGTGATAAGGCCACCTTCTGGACAATACAATGTTCTCTATCTAATCTATCTACTTGTATTAAGATTTTAGGAGATATTTTGGTTACTTGCACGGGCTGTTTATGTTTCTCACTGTTTAAGGCTCTCCATACAATAAAACTAGCGCTGTCATATCTTTTATCAGACCGACCGACAAATAGTGTCAGACCAATCTCTCAATAACGTTAATTTTAGGACCCACAGCCGTGAACATTACGAGCATTACGCCAAGAATGTCAGTTTTTGACAGAAATGCTATTTAATCCCATCTGTAACCAGGTGCTCGGTTGTCGGTTGTCGGTTTCCATTGGTGGCGCTATACGCTAGTGTGGTTTCCCCTTAATGTTTCGTTTACGTCATAAAGGTGTTAATTCGGTTTTATGACGGGTGATTCTTCCATGTTTATTATTTCAATGAACCAAAAACTTGACAAACTTGACACCAGCTAATAAGTATCTAATATTTTTGTGTGATGGACTGATCGTAAATATTGTGTGTATGGGTCATGGCCGTAGCCCTTGGAGGGACGGAAAGGGGGGGGGGGGGCTCCAAGGGTCTACAAATGTACAAAGATATACTAGTTTTTTTTCGTGACTTTATGCAGAAAAGTCGGAATTCTAAGCGGCAACCTCAGTCAATTAGAAATCCACCTCAAAGACAACAGAGCGGCGCGTGCACATACAAGCAGATGATTTTTTTGATGCATTGTTCTGCAGCTGATTTACAAAGAATTTTGTCTCATAATCATAGTCTCATAAGTGTGAGTGCTGCCAGAAAATGTAGAGTGGTTTTTGGAGTACCTATAATCGAGAAACCTCGTCTTAATTTAACCTCGTGAACTCGTGAACTTCGTGAACTTCTTATAACCTACATTTATCTTTATTTACCATTTAAATTCCTCTTTCCCTTTATCACCAAATAAAAAAAAACATTACAGAATCGGTCCACCCGTTCTCGAGTTTTAGTGAGACTAACGGACATGAATTCATTTTTATATTATTGAAAATAAATATTTCTTATGTTATCTTATCTCATTTAATCTTACGTAATCTCATGATTTCTTTTATATCCATGCATCTTAAAGTTCTGTTTCATAACTGTGTAAATTTTTATATATTTTTACTTTACTTTACTTTTACTTTATTTCATCTCGTCTCACCTCCACTCATCTTATCCCATCTCAAGTAACTACACTTTGATACTACAGCGCGCTCTGGATGCAAACCTCTGGATAACAAAAAAAATGTCAATTCTGTTTGAAGGAGCACAATTGTTTAACAAACTACCGAAAGATATAAGAGATTCAAGATTCACTTCGCAAATTTAAGTTCCGATTAAGATGCCACATCAAAGAAAAATATAAATTTTCAATTTTAAGCGTTTGATACCATCTAATAACTGAAAGGTATGGGGTGTTGCATGTTCATGTTTGTATTTACTTAGATTATAGTCCCGTTTTTCTCATTTTAAGTGAATGAAATGTGAATCCTTTTTATGAGAAATAAATACTTAAAACCTAACAATCCCTGTGACCATCTCCAGATGCAGACCATTCTCCACCACAACGGCAGCGGCGCGGCGGCGTACACGCACCAGCTCAAGCGGCGGGAGGTGCACCGCGCCATAACGCTCCACCCCATTAAGGACCATCGCCATATGTACCGCCTGCACTCTTACTTCAAGGTGAGCACGGCCAGAGTACTAGTTTTTTATATAGCCTGTATACGTCCCACTGCAGGGCACAGGCCTTCTCTCGGAGAGAGAGAGAGAGTATGGGCTTAATCACCACGTGTGCCTACCGCGGATTGGCAATTTCAAGCGCTGAGGTATGTGAACACCTCAGACACCCAGGTTTCCTCACGATTTTTTCCTTCAGCGTTAGCGAATAGTTAGCGAGTAACATATAATTATTATAAGGTAGAACCGCAGACAGAGCTTCCAAAGAGAGGCAATAAATTGCTAGCCAAATTGGCACACTGGTTGACAGTGGTGTCACATGTTACACAAATGTGTTCTTAAAAGTGACGTCATTAGCTATTCAACTTATTATGGCGGACATAGGAATTACTTATGAAATAAATACTTAATTTTTGTGATTGTGACCGTCAGAAGTGGAAATCTGTGGTTGAGGCCCTATGCTCCCCTAGTAGTTAAAAGACCGAAGAAGAAAAAGACTGACTTTTAATTTGTTTTTGATCTTCATAAAGTAGTTGACTGGTAGAAAATGCTTATGGCATTAATGCTTATGGTATTAACAATAATCTCTCAATTGTAGCATTGCTGGACTTCAGCAACGCATTCAACTCTGTGGATTTCTATGTTCTCCTTGATATCCTTCGCTCTATCAATATTTCTCCTCCTGTCATCAAGTGGTTCGCATCTTACCTCCACGATCGTCAGCAATGCATCAATAATGAGGATTCTTTCTCAGACTGGTCCGTGTTGAGTGCTGGTGTCCCGCAGAGTGGCGTTCTCTCACCGTTACTCTTTTCAATTTTTATAAACGAGATCACCAAGGTGGCGTCTTCTTTTTTTCATCTCTATACGGATGATCTGCAATTATATAGGCATTTTCTACAATCCGACGCCTCAAAAGCTGGAGCTGCTTTAAATGCTGATCTGGATGCCATTCATACATGGGCTAATGCCTTTGGACTATTAGTAAACCCGTCCAAGTCACAGGCAATGATTGTTGGTGGTAGTCAGTTGCGGAGCAGGTCTGACATATCTAACATACCCCTGCTATTTTATGATGGCATCTGGATTCCTTGTTCCACGAAAGCAAAAAAACCTAGGTCTGATTATGAGCTGCGACCTGACGTGGAGAGATCACATAAATGATGTTAGCAGACGTGTTCATTATTCAATGCACTCGCTTAGACGACTAAAGAACTTTCCTTCCTTTTTTCACTAAAGTTATGTTGGCTCAAAGCCTTATACTACCCATTCTAGATTACGCTGACGTTTGCTACTGCTACTGAAGAGCTACTAAACAAGTTAGATTGACTTCAAAACTTGGCAATTCGATTTATTTTCGGCTTACGGAAGTTTGATCGTATCTCCGAATACCGCTCTAGGCTCAAGTGGCTCCCGATCAGACAGCGCCGTGATTTGCACATACTTTCCGTTCTATACAAAATTCTTTATGTCCCTTCCTGTCCTGAGTATCTCCGCTCCCGCTTTAACTTTCTTCCACCATCGTCCAGGTCAAGGCGTGCTTGCTTTCATAACACTCTTGACTACCCTTCCTGTAACACATAGTTCCTTTCTAACTCTTTCACCGTCCGAGCTGCGCAACTATGAAACAAGCTTCCTAACTTTATTCAAGAGAGTCCTTCTATATCATCATTCAAGAGGAGATTAAAAGAGCACTATCTCTCTAACCTGCCATAGATAATAGGTTTATATACGTATAAGTATATATGTATATGCAGGTATATTATCTTATTATTACATACTTATTTATGTAGTTATAAATATTTCTCCCTTCCTCCTGTTATCTAAATTTAAACACCCTGTGCTAAGGTTGGCTGGAAGAGATCTCTCTTAGAGATAAGTTTGCCGTTGTAACAATGCTATGTAATTAATTTTCTAATTTACGATTTGCAATAAAGAATATAATATTAAGTCCGCCGCATTGTACGATTTTTTTTAAGTGCAATAAAAGTATCAATAAATAAATAAATAAAGTAGCTTATAACGCATCTAAAAATACCTACCTCTTTAGTCTTTCAATGTTAGTTCTATAAGTTTAGTATTTTAAATAACCATATTATTGTACAGAAAAGAAAACTGGCTATCCCACAAAAACACTCCATAGGGATCTCTAGCTATACGATGAAGCAACCAAAGGTGTATTAACATCATCATTTTATATATGTTGTGAACTCTACCATATGCGAATTTGCCGTAGAGTCGACAACATATGTACATTACTCTCTACTTAATTAGTCAACGGTTGATCTGCTGTTGACTGTACATGGAAACTTCACCTTTGATCTAATTTTGTGCCTTTAGTACTCTGCAATAGCCCGGTGCTTTGGGAGTGGGCGTTCTTTGAGTTATATTTACAATAAAATTATTTATCTTTAGATTTTATTGGGCCGTAGCAGGCCCTGGGCTGAACTTTGATTTATGAACTTACGTGTTTTATTTCATATAATCATTTAAGCCACCTAGCGATAAAAATGTAACAAACTTGTTAATGTTTGTTTAAAAAACTTGTGTGCCTACTAGTTACGTAGCTCTTGGTAAGAATACCGCTACATACTGCTGCTAAGGGGAAACATAACTTAAGAATAATAATTAAATAAGATAAGGAATTGTAGAGTTCAATAATCTTATTTAACATTTTGCCGGCCGAATATATTGCGTTTTATTATCTATCGTCTCATGACTGTCTCGTTGGTGTACCGGTTAATACGCTTGACTACGAAAACGGTGGTCGTGGGTTCGATTCCCATTGGAGGCCGTCCTACTTGCTTTGTACAAATGGCCTCAGTCTATGTGTATTTCCATGATTGTGATGTCCTTGCTTGGTTACCATATCACAGGGTATCCTAGTTTGGGACCACGACAAGTGATTGTGTTGCGAGTGTGGAAGATATTAATATGCAAGTAGGTAGAATTTGTTCCAAAAAAATATCATGCATAATGTTAACTTTCTCTCTTTGTTATCAGTCTAGCATCTTGCTTAAAATAGGAGTTTTAATCATGAATGTGTTGTGAATTGTGTGATTAAATTATGACTAACTACTTTCACTTACAGCTCTACCTCCACATGATGCTCTTTTATGGTGCACAAGAACATAGTTTGACGACAAGCTAGCGCTGTTAAGGCGCGTTTTCACGACCTTAGTACTCGTACACTCGGACGGAGTGATTAATCTTACTGACTAAAAACTGTAGGCTAGTCGGATACACACACTCCATTACACACATTTTAGTGAATTCAGAATTTTGCTCGAGTTTATAGGCGTTATGTTGCTAACGGTGTCGCTCGTCGTACGATGAATAGAAACGGAATCAAATTATGTTTATCGTCGAACTTTAACAATAAAAGTGTAAAAAGAAAATCGAAAGAAACACAACACTTCCACAGCTTCATGAGACTCCACAAACATCAACATTTCACTGCCACTTCATTTTTTACGAAACGTAGGAGTTCCTACTATTGGTACCAGTTTGTTTTTGCGATTTCATCTTAGTAGCTAAGACGAGTGGGGCACGGTCCGAGTGAACAAATGACCGTTTTCATCCAAATGGAATTTTTTGCACTAAGACTTAAGAGTACGGAAATTACAAGTAGCTTTCGAGTAACAAAAATTGGTCACTCGGTCCGAACTAAGATCGTGAAAACGCGGCTTTGGCAATTGTACGGTCAGCAGCATGTCTACCATGACAATATGAAATCAATTCTGTGCCGTTGCGGTAGGAAAGGTCGATAAATCTGTCGACTTAACTATGCGTTTTCTTCAAATTCGACTTCACCAGCATGATCTTATTATGATGGGCAATATTTAGGGAAGGGGTTGTTTTGGTTATTTTTTTTTATCAGTTTTTAGTATTTTGGCAACAGAAATACATCATATGTGAATATTTTAACTGTCTAGCTAAGATACAGCCTGGTGACAGACAGACAGACGGACAGTGGAGTCTTAGTAGTCCCTTACCCTAAAAAGCATAGAGCCAACTATAAGCATTACGGGTTTGTTTAGTCGCACAATGCTCATTTTTACTGTCTACAATAATTGGAATGTGTGGATTGCCAACAATTATTATAGTTTAGAACAAAAAACGAAAAAAATTTATTTAAAGTGGGCATAGTACGTAGGTACGAAGATTTGCAAAAGTTGTCATTGTGATACCGATTGTATTGAAATGAAATAAAAGTAACATAGTGCGATAGTGGGCATCGTGATACGTATTCAATTCACGTCTGTTCATATAGAACTCATCATCATCCGTGTCCACTCATATGGCTGCCCAGTACTGAGCTCGATATATGGATCTTGTTACCATGATCTAGGGCGCTTCTGCGTAAGTTCTCCGCAGTATGGAGTTGTGCGATTTAACCAAATTCGAACTGTCAAATACATACATAGTTTGACGCTTTGGAATCGTCGAAATTTAATCCAATAGAGTGGACAGTCACGTAACATTAGGGCTGATCATGCTAGGCTAAGCGAGCTGATGCCTTGCGCGCGCGATCCCATGTCGTTTCCGCTTGGCCAATCCGACACGCTCGCTAAACCAATGCACATGGGAATCGTGTCATGCATGTCGTCATTTGGTAGTGAGTCATTGTCCTGATCCTCAAAATCAATCTCTGCTTACATGAATAGTAAACAAAAAAACCGGCCAAGTGCGAGTCGGACTCGCGCACGAAGGGTTCCGTACTATTATCTATACAACATTAGACAAAGATCGAATTTGAGAACAGTGCCATCTATAGAATTCAACCGGAAGCGTTTAACATTGACATTTAACGACATGACATCGGCGCTGTGAAGGTTACATAGATTGCCGCTAGATGGCGAGCACTGTCTTTAAACAACCTTTGGAGCCCCCTTAAATATTTATTGTATTCTGTTTTTAGTATTTGTTGTTACAGCGGCAACAGAAATACATCATCTGTGAAAATTTCAACTGTCTAGCTATCACGGTTCATGAGATACAGCCTGGTGACAGACAGACAGACAGACAGACAGACAGACGGACAGACAGACAGACAGGCGGACAGTGAAGTCTTAGTAAGAGGGTCCCGTTTAGCACTCTTTGGGTACGGAACCCTAAAAAGGGTGGGCAGTTTTTACTTTGCCTGTCGTATTTGTTAGTTTCTGTACAAATGCTTGAACAGATTTAGAAGTGTCAAGTGGCAAACCCTGGTGTCTGCCTATCCCTCAGGGATTTAGAAGAGTGTTTTGTTGCTAGAGTTAGTATAATAAATAGCCATCCTGGGTAACATAGGATATAGTTAACAGCAGGTCAAGCCTCACATATTTGTTGCATACTGCACAGCGTAACTTAGCGTGTAAAGCTTCATGTGCTGTCGACTGTAACTAGCTGAACTCGTATTTGCAAGAGGTGTTGATGGAAATTAGACAGAATTTGGTGATCTGCTTTATGAACTTTATCCGGTTATAAAGAGCGCTAATAAATTTATGTCACGTATCCATCAAGACCTTTCTTGATGGCAATATGACAGAATTCGGTGAACTGGTTTATGATCGGGTATCAGCGTATAACGAGCGCTGTCCAGTTTTTATGGTGATTTGAACTGGTTTCTCGCAAAACTACCCAAATCTATGGTTCAATAAACTCGCTTTCGCAATGATTTTTTTCTGACTATTAAGAAGTATGCAGTTCACAACGATCCCTTTGACGTGTTTGCTGCAGTATGACACCCTCAGTTTAGTATTTTCTAAGGTTAACACGAGCACTAGACATAATAAAAAGAGAATTTGCACGGATATTTACTTGTTTATTTTCCTTTTACAATTTTCCGACGTTTCGGTACTTATGCAAGTCCCGTGGTCTCGGTCTACCAGTCTAAATCACGGTCACGGATATTTTTATGGATATTTTTAGTAAACGTCCGTGCAAATTCAGTTTTTATTACCCTCAGTTTAGTTGTCTCTGCATATAAGTATAGATTTTTCTTTACTGCGGGTTACGTTCACTAAGTTGATGATAGTGAACTGTTGAGAATGATAAGAGGTTAGATACTGAGTATAGATGCAGGGGAAGCCTACTCTAAAAATCTGTCGTCCGTAGAGCATCATCATTATCATCAGCCATTTAACGCCCACTGCAGGACACACGCCTCCTTCGAGGTTTTCATAACCATGAGGGGTTTGACCGTAATCGTCACGCTTGGCAGGCGGGCTGGCGATCGCAGTATGCGGTTAGGATCTCAGGAAGACGCTGCCGCCCGTCTCCTGGTAATTTTTGATTTCCTTAGTCGCCTTCTACGACATCCGCGGAAGGAAATGGTGTGACGCTATTCTTAATCCGGTGCCACACGGAACTGGAACGATGCCGTAGAGAGCATCGGTGTGATCTAATAGTGATAAGAGTTGATAGTAGTAGATGCAAAAACGTCTTTGTTTTTATAGCGCAGTCTGTTTTGAAATCTTCTTTAACTTATCATACAGGGCTAGATTTCAGGAAGAGATAGAGCTAGGAGACCAAACGGGTGGTTCGAACAGAGTGCCAGTTCTTGGTTTGTATTGGTCTAAAATCAAGATAGCCGAATTAGTATTTCGCATTTAAAAACACATTAGTCTAACTTTCTATTCTCCGTCTTCCAGAATTTCCGCATCCAGGAGCTCCGCGAGCTGTCTTTGGACCTGCACCGCGACATCGCGGCCTCGCTGCAGCAGCTCGGCGTGCCACCCGAGCAGGCCGCCGCCTGCATGCTGCCCGGCAACGTGTCGCTATTCCCTGCCCAGCTGGGGGACCCAGGCTATCTCGGGGACACTCACATCTTGGGTAATCATGAACTCAGAAATAAAAAAAAATATTTCAACGTAAAGAATTTACATTCTGTTTGTTGAATGTTAATGATTGTACATGTTAGGTTTTTCGAAGACCTTTTCTCGGCGCCGCGCCGCCAGGGCCGCGTTTCATAAAACTTCTCTCTCAGACAGAGAGAGAGTAAGAGATTATGTGCGTGGCCGGCCGCCACGGATTGGCAATTTCAAGCACAGAACATTGTTCTGTGATTTCAAGCGCTGATGTTTGTGCTCTGACACTCAACTTTACTCATGACGTTTTCCTTCACGACTGGCTTGTAATTTTCATACTTAAATTGTTGTGATGATAACGATTTGCGTGTATTCGAAATTACTATTATTAAAAACAAGACTGTGTGATACCCGGATGTTAACGTAATGTAATATACAAAAATCTCACGTCACAGTGATTGTTATCGAACTCCTCCGAAACGGATTCACCGATTTTCATGATTTATTTTTGTTGATTAACCTCCTCAGTCCTGACCTTGAAAATAACAATGGTTCTCAATTGTTATTTTTAAGGTCAGGAGTGAGGAAGTTATATTTGTTAGGTCTGAGAATAGGTCGCAGGCTAATTAATATGGCAAAAAACGTTTGCCGTAATAAAAATAAAAATCCTTCATTGGCTAAACAAACTTTTAGAAATAGGGATAGGTTCGTAATATTAACGAAACTGAAGTTTTTCATTTGTGTGTAGGTGTACACAGACACGCGAATAAAAAATATTCGTATCGACTCGACTCCTGAGTCTTCTTTTGTGTGTCCTATATGCATAGGATTTGCCGCTCTCGGATCGGACTTTTTACTCATTCCAAAAAGTGTAACTTTTGGCACTGCTTAAATCATCCGTAACGGACGCAAAGGCCTATAATGATGATGATATAAACTAGAATAGGCCTATGTCGCCCTTGACTTGCATAGTTTTATAGGAAGTTCGGACTAAATTTCGCGCTTATCTATTTCCAGGAAGCCCAATTGACATGAACCGCTACAAATCCCGCGAACTGGAAGACATAGTGCCCTTTGACTTCATCAGCAAGTCCATATACTCCATCAGCCACTCCAACCCTAAGCGGCGCGTGGAGGGACCGCTCAAGGAGGCACTGGATGACGTCATCAGAGAGGTACCTAGGCGAGAGAGCTTTTATATCATAGCAAAAGAAGCCAAAAAGGAGACTCGTTCGATCAGAAATGTGTCGTTATTTTGCCTTTTTTAGGGTTCCGTACCCAAAGGACCTAAGACTTCGCGGTCCGTCCGTCCATCTGTCACCAGGCTGTATCTGAAATTTTCACAGATGATGTATTTCTATTGCCGATATAACAACAAAATATACTAAACACAGAATAAAATAAGTAATTGGGGGGGGGGGGGGGGGGGGGGGGGGCTCCCATACAGCAAACGTGATCTTTTTGCCGTGTTTTGCTCGATACTAATAACGGCAACAGGTAGGATTAAGAATAGCGTCACTCTATTTCCTTCCGTGGATGTCGTAGAAGGCGACTAAGGAAATCAATTACCAGGAGACGGGCAGCAGCGTCTTCCTGAGATTCCAACCGCATACTGCGATCGCCAACCCGCCTGCCATGCGGGGCGATTATGGCAAAACCCCTCGTGGTTATGAAAACCACGAAGGAGACCTGTGTCCTGCAGCGGGCGTCAAATGGCTGATGATGATGATGATGATGAACCCTTCGTGCGCGAGTCCGACTAGCACTTGGCCGGTTTTTATTTAATATTTAACTTGTTCTTTTTGGTATACTGCATACAGCACTTTAGGTCCCTTATTGTTTTGAAAGTTTCCAATAGATTAACTCTACATTGGGAGTACCCTAAAATACAGTTTAATTCCCTACTAACTGTCTTCCCCCTATTTGGTCAAAGTATGGCTTTTCCACTCACATTCGTTAGATATACTTCTTTCATCCTCTTCATATATCCAAACCAGCTCTATATTCCAAAGCAAAGGGCAAGATAAAAAGTATTCAAAATTAACGCACGTACAACGGCTAATGAATGTTAATGAAACGAAAGAGGTTTGTCAGGATTGTGGCAAGCGGCAAACCCTGGTCCCCGCTTAACGCTCCAGGCGTGAGTTTATGTAACGTCATGTCATCCCGGGAATTCCAGGCGATGGAGATCATCAACGCCCCCTCGCGACAACGCGGGCGCGTCATCGATTTTAATGAGCTCCTCTACGGATACACCCGGCTGGAGCCTTTGCACGGGGTTGACCACATTCTGGACTTGCTGCTGAAGTATCGGCGATACCGGGGCAGGAAGATGACGGCGGCGGTGAGAAGGCACGCGTATCTGCAGCAGAGTTTTACTGGTGAGTGTGGAAGAATTTGTCACAGTTTTTGGTCGATCGGAGGTAGGTAGAGCAGGACAGAAAGAAATAGCGTTTTTTAGTTGTGGTAGCCAAGATTGACTTTTGATTGAGTTAGAATAATTCTAACCAATTACCAGTTATTGGTGAATGAACGAACGGACGTATGAACGAATGAAAGTGTTTTCTAAACGATTTTGAAATCATCCTACATTTGACCCCTATGGCACCGCTTTTTTCTAATGAAATTGACCATAATGCTACCTCACGCCTACGACCAGGCTCGAAGGACCAATATACAGACATTTCTAATGTTGGTAGTGAATAAAGACCCTGGACGTGGACCCCTAAAGACTCGCAGGTTTTTTTAAGCCATCTTCATTCAGCCGCCACCGCCAATCTTCTCTAGGTTGGCCGTTGGCTAACCTGTAGCCATAGATATGTGGTCACCTACCTCTTGTCAATATTTTTGCCATCAATTATTGGTCCTTTGCAGATATGACCACTGTCCTGTTCCACTTCCGCTTGCTAAACTTAGTCTTGAGATTCCAATTCAAAGATATCTCATGTCGGTGGAGTTGTTCTGTCGCTGTATGTTTGAAAGGCCAGCAAGTTTTATGAGTTTCAGAGTTAAGCCGGCTTGCACCACCGACTAAAATCCATTTAACTTTGAGTTAAATAGAATTTTGACAGATAGTGTATGGCGGAACTGTCAAAATTCTGTTTAACTTAAAGTTAAATGGATCTTAGTCGGTGGTGCAAGCGGGCCTTAGTGTTTCTTCAGATAGAACGGACTCAGTAAAATGTAACCCAACATCAACATCTAGTCACAAGAACATCTGGTTTACCTATCATATCTAATAGCTATTGTATGTTTCATGCTCGCTAACGGTGAAGGAAAACATCGTGAGAAAACCTGGGTGTCTGAGCTATTCACATACCTCAGCGCTTGAAATCGCCAATCCGCGGTGGGCACGCGTGGTGATTAAGCCCATACTCTCTCTGAGATAAGGCCTGTGCCCTACAGTGGGACGTGTATAGGCTGCTTATGATGATGATTGTATGTTTAACAGGGCTGGAAATCCGAGAGCTACCTATGGGCGATCCACCGCCGATAGAGGATCCCGCAATCTTGGAGAATCCCTCAATAGGTGAAAGAAAAGATACTCATGACTACGAAGATTTTGACGAGTCCGCTCAGCACCAGAATAGTTTCCTGGACTTCAACAAAATAAACGCTCCCCTGAAAGAGGCTTGGGAAAGTGTGCAAAATAACCTTCCTAATCTACCAAACGTGCTGAGCTGGAATGAAGCCGAAGGTTACGAATATCCTATCTATGACAGGAGAATACATTTCATTCTCCCCGTAGCTGGAAGATACGAGACTTTCGCCAGATTCATGAAGAACTACGAAGATATAGTACTAAAAACCGATGAGGCTGTGACTTTAGTCGTTGTACTTTATTTAGATGGTAAATACCCGATGGATTACAAAAATACTGATTCGTTGTTGGACTACTACAAGGATCAATACCCGCTTAAAGATGTGACAGTCGTGAAGATGGGTTCAACAACGTTCTCCCGCGGAGCAGCGCTGACTGAAGGCATCAAGACAAGAAACAGTGATGATCTAGTCTTTTTCATAGATGTCGATATGATGTTCAACTTTCATACTTTACGCAGGGTAAGAATCAACACTGTGAAAAACTATCAAGTGTATTTCCCAATAGTGTTTAGTGAGTATAACCCTGAAGTAGTGAACGGTGCAGACTATAATAAATTCAAGGATGACGACGGTGATACGGTCACCGATCTTGGCCGGTTCGAACTAACACGGGAAACGACCGATGGCAAAACAGAACGTGAGATTGCCAATTTGAGGTATACAAAGCGTATCGATGATGACTTCGGTTACTTCAGACAGTACGGTTTCGGTATTCTCAGCACTTATAAATGTGACTTCCAACAAGTCGGTGGGTTCAATCTGACAATCAAAGGCTGGGGTCTAGAGGACGTTATGCTCTTCGAGACTCTAATCAAATCGAACTTGACTGTGTACAGGATAGCGGACGATAGTTTGGTGCACATATTCCACTCTGTAGACTGTGATAGGAGTCTAGACCCGAGCCAGTACTCCATGTGTCTCGGGACTAAGGCATCGACCTTCGGGAGCGAGAAACATTTGACTTACTACATGCTGAACCATCCTGACGTAATGTGGCCTGAAGAGGAGAAGGGTGCTAGCTAGTACAGGGATAAAATAGGGTAAACAAATTGTATCGAGATTAGATTTTGTAGAGATAGCACAAAAAGATTGATTAAAATCGGAGATCCATTTAAAACAGATGAACGTCATATGATTATCATCTCAGTGTTTTGTCGTACAGTGTTTTATTTTGAGACGCATTTTGTCATTATTGTAAGCGAAACTTTTATAGTTCTATTTGTTCCTATTGTATTTTGATAAGTTTAAAAGGAATGAGTACTATTGCATTTAAACACATTTTAGTTGTAATTTAACTCCTGAACTCGCGGAATGGAACGTATAGGTGGCCCATACTAAGTTAGACACAGATCTGTGTCGCGGCAGACGAGTGGATAATGAAGTGGCTTTTATTTTTTGATTACTCTCTATTCAAAAGGTGCTTTTAAAATTAGGGCAAAAGAGAAAAAAAATCCTTAGTACAATTCTGTGCTCTTCGGTTGTGTCTTATATGAAAATGCAATGTTGTTATAATATTTATAATGCAATACTTTTACCTTTCCATTTTTCTGTTACTTACTTTAGAGAATGAAAAATTACCACTCCACAAAACCATTGATTGTTTTTACCTGCCACACGTATGGTAGACATTTCTTAACGTAAATGGATGCTGATACGCAGAAGGGTCTCAACCCACAATCAGGTATTGAGGTATTGATACCACGAGATTTGTAATTTTTGCTCGATTTTTCTGGCAAAATATTTATTTTGTAGAGTAACCGTATTTAAAGTCATTTAACCAAAACAGGTTCCGACAAATACTCAATTACCTAAACGCTTTTTGCATAAATATGTCAAGCAGCTTGAAATACTTTATGCGAAATACAAAAGAGGTTAAGAATTTCGCAGAAGTGTATCAAGTAGTGCGTTGTTTCTGCATACAAAGTATTAATATCATTGATATCGTTTCCAAGGGAAGGAAATTTTGTATGGAAGTAAGTCAGTTTTTTAGTTAGAAGTATGAACATTAGTACTTGGGCTTCTGTTTATAAACAAAAGTCAGTTATTTTAGCGTTTATGGTATTTTTCCATGAGCGGTAAAACGAAGGGATAATTTTTTTTTTATAGGAAATGCTACATTTATCATAGAAACCTGATAATTGGCATTCAGAATTGTAAGCAAAAGATAGTTGTAAATATCATCATTTTTGAAAATACATTCCCTAAGGGGTAAAATAATTGGGAAAGTTTGTATGGCAAAGACTTAAACAAAGATTCTAGAAACATTTTGTAAAGTCCCTAAAGAACCTAAAAAGTAGGCAAAAGTTTGTTTACGAAGAACGTATTTTTTTCTATATAATTAGGATATTTTCTCATCATCCTAATCCTTGGACTCTCTATACAGCCCTGCGATCCTGTTCTCAGAAACTTTGTTCTAGCCCTGATCTATATGCACTCTTCACACCTCATAGGTGTGCACTGTGCAGCTCATTTTCAATTTAATTCTAGAATTCCTTGGTCATACTTTGGATAATAACATTGGATATCTTGAGATAAGATAGTCTGAAAATCTGAGGCCTAGCATGACCATGGCTCTTAAGAAACTACAGTATCTTTTTGAGGGATTGTTTATCGTACAACAGGGAAGCTATCAGTGCTCAATACTGTCAAATGCCTTATCGTGTTCGACGAAGGCAAAAAACAAGAGGAGGCTGCTTAACAGATTGAATACTATCCTGGTCAACTGTCCATTCCGGAAGTTAGCCTATTCGACAGGTTGCTGTTTACAAAATTGGCGTACTAGTCTACATAGAACTTCTGCTTGAAGCTTATACAGTAGTTGTCTGACTACTGGCTATGTGACTTGTCGCCTTCGATCATAACCGCTGCAGGTTGCCATCCAGGAAGCTTTTTTATACACGTGGTTGCGGCTGGTGTTTTTGGTTGATTAAGTTTTAATCAGCAATAGCTGCTG
Source organism: Yponomeuta malinellus (assembly GCA_947308005.1). Lineage (NCBI taxonomy): Eukaryota > Metazoa > Arthropoda > Insecta > Lepidoptera > Yponomeutidae > Yponomeuta > Yponomeuta malinellus. The sequence continues at coordinate 18,123,203 of OX371007.1, read as the reverse complement.
GCGATCAGTTTATTAATGGTTTATTTTTTATTTTAAATTTTACCTTTATCTCAGAACTCCATTTTCTCTGATAGTTTCTTTAATTACTTTAATTTTGTCCTCATATTTTTTCTGGTTACTCTTACAATACTTTTCATCACTAATTGCAACAAGTTTTACAGTTCTAATAATTATATAGCCATAATAAATGTACTATTATCTATTTTAATCTTAAGGAATATGTTGGTCAGATTCTATAAAAGGAATGACGTTATTTTATATTCATTTGCTAACAACACAATAATAATAACAGGAACGTATAGTCAAGTAATTCTATCTGACATACAAATTGTTTTTTTTATAGTATGCATTACCTAAACTTTTTTTATCATGTGTCATCAATATTTAACAGTTTAATATATTATCATATAAAAGTATGATGTATTATAATGTAAATATTGCACTCTACTCCACTGTATAAGATTATAACAACAACATATTTTTTAAATAGATTTCGTTAAAAGAGGTACATAAATAAACATGTAGGAAACAAAATTTCTATATATTTTCTCTTTTTACTAACAATTAGTAATAAACATATAATCCCTTAAAAATAATATACATAAAGGTGTTAATTAATGGGGGTTGGTACAAAATAGTTAATGTCTAATAGAGGCAAAAAGTAGAAAGTTATTATGTGTCTTTATATTTATTTCTACAAAAGTATTAAGTTTCTCAATTATATTTTTTAATAATCATAAACCTTACATAGTCTTTGCTCAACTGTCTTTTTTTCAGAATTTTATCTTTTACGGTTTAAGATTAACGAAGCTGAGTCTGTCCAAAAACATGCTGTTTTCTCGAAATAGGTAGTGAATTTGTGGTTTGAGACCCTTCTGCTTATCAGCATCCAAATTTTTTATTCAATTTATATACCTCTTGGTCATAATACGTATCGCAATAAGTAAGTACGAGTATTTTCTATGTAAATAATTTGTCTAAAAACAATGTTGTGCTCAGTAAGTGCCAATCGTAGAACGTAGGTAGATAGGTGTAAAATAAATAGTTGCAAACAATTGTAGTAAAATTGATGTGTTTGGATATACAAGCTTTTGTATTTTGACAGCGGCATTACTGATTTGTGATGTTGGACGTGATGTAAGTAGGTAAGCAATCTGAATGGAATAAAATTATATTTTTACCTACTCAAGTGATTTTAATCAAACAATCCCGTATTTGTTCTCTGCTGGACATAGACCTTGGGGGACCAAAGCACACCAATTCTTTCTGTCGTCGGCTATCCTCATCCAGATCGTCGGCCAATAAGCTGATGGTCTTACGCCGCGTTTGTCAGAACGTGGTGTCCAATCGATAATCTTCGTTCCCCATCGGCAGTTCCCTTCGGCAAATGTGACCAGCCCACTGCCACTTCAACTTGTCAATCACCTGAGTTCTTTGGTGAATCTCACTGATTTATGTATGTTACTCTAGTCATTCACTTATTCTATTTTTAGCGTTGACTAGACAGACATTCACTTTCGATGAGAATTCAAATTACGTCAATAGGTGTCAATTGAGTTGTTTTGCCGACGTTAGACTTCGTCGAGTTTCAGCACTATTCATAAAATCTCGATTTTTAGCAGTTACGCAATGATCCTAACAGTTTTGTATCGAAAGCCTTGTTTGGTTGGACCCTCCATTGCATAGTCGACAAGACATCAACTTCTTAGTTGTATTACGGGTGACTTTGCAACAAAAACAGAGTAATAGCTGGATACTACAGGTAGGCAAGTCTTAAAAAACCGGCCAAGTTCAAGTTGGACTCGCGCAAGTCTGTCCTGGAAGGCGTCATTGAATCTTTCTTGGAAGCTTCAAGTTGAATTTCAGTAAATTCATTAAGGATGCTGCCCGGACGTATAACAGTAACAGTCTTAGTTATAAAAATAAAGTAAAATCTGTTTCAGAGGCTGTTCAAGCAAACAAAAATTAAAAGTATGAATTTGTGGAAAAGTAATGTGAAAGCACTTATAAGTGTTTTAGCTAGAACTTTTTATCTACATCTACACTAATATCTCTTATTTCTTTCTTGTCTCCGTCCATGGTTACCTGGAAGAAATTGCTTGTAGTAATGAGGCCATCAATTGTACTGCGATTTATTGAATTTCTGTTAATGTAATCTCTGTGTACAATAAAGAATATTATTCTATCCTCTATCTGTCTACCTAATATTACAAAGAGGAACAGTTTGTAAGTTTGTATGTAGGGGGTAATCTTCGAAAAGACTTTCTCACCAATCTGTCTCTCTCTCGACTCTTTCACCAGTAGGTATATACAATAAACCTTCAGGTTGGACGTAGTTCAACTATGCGGTATAGAACTATACTGTAACGAACCTACAGTTCTAATGAGTGTTTTAACTTTTAGTATAAATAAAAAGTTCAAGCTACCACACTTATAAGTTCTTTCACAAATTCATATCAAATTAAGTTTTTAGGGTTCCGCAGTCCGACAAGGAAACCTTATAGTTTCGCCATGTCCGTCTGTCTGTCTGCCTGTCTGTCCGTCCGTCCGCGGCCTAGCGCAAAGGCCGGTGCTACTAGAAAGCTGTAATTTGGTATGTGTACTTATACATACGTCCGGGCAGCATCCTTCCGTGTGGCGCCGGATTAAGAATAGCGTCACTCCATTTCCTTGCGCGGATGTCGTAGAAGGCGACTAAGGGAATCAATTGCCAGGAGACGGGCAGCAGCGTCTTCCTGAGATTCCAACCGCATCCTGCGATCGCCAACCCGCCTGCCAAGCGTGGCGATTATGGCAAAACCCCTCATGGTTACGAAAGCCACGAGGCCTGTGTCCTGCAGTGGGCGTCAAATGGCTGATGATGATGACTTATACATATTTATCACGCCGAAAAAGTTAAAGAATAATTTTTTTTTTACTAACCTAACCTAACAGTTCCGTTTCCGAAATATTAAGCTTCAAAGTGCATTTCTTTGTCCGAGTAGTGCGTCTCCACCTCTCCTGGCTAAACGGTTGATTGTAGAAACGCGAAAAACTTCAGGGTAGTAGCATATATAATGAACTTAAAAGGAAAAGTATTACGTGGCCGTAAAGCCAGTTAAGAAGTACCTAATAGGCGACCAACTTATAAAAGTAAAATTTCTTACGACTTCAGACTTCGATGAAGTTGTTAGTTCTGTAAAGCAGATAAAAATATCCCTCTTTCTACGCAATCCTACATAGCCCGTGGCCCGACACGCAATTGGCCGGTTTTATTATTGCTACCACGGGACCTTAACTTGCTTAGTCAGATACAAATTATATTATGTCCCGCTTTTGTTTATTATCAACAGTATTATTATTACGGGTCACGAAAAATAAACGGCCTCAGTGAACTTCCGTTGACTAGTTTAGGCTGATTCATCATCATCATTATCATCAGCCCCTGGACGTCCACTGCAGGACACAGGCCTCCCTCATAGTTTTCATAACCATGAGGGGTCTTGCCATAATCGCCACGCTTGGCAGGCGGGTTGGCGATCGCAGTATGGGGTTGGAATCTCAGGAAGACGCTGCTTGCTGCTTTGGCTGATTGTTGAAATGATATCTATAACTTTCATATACTTAAGAATCGCACTGTTTGACGGCAGCTGGGCTCTCCGGTTTCTCACAGTGGTTAAGTGGTAACTGGAACCCCAGTCATTATGTGCAATAGCCCCGCCATTGTCTAACTTAACTCTTCATTCAACCAGCATGTTATGAAAGTAATTATGTGTGTAACTTAATCGTGCGTGTTTCGTCACACGGTTAATAGTTGTTTAATTGAAGAATTTATTCAATTGAAGTCCCTCTACGTTATACAGGGTGTTAAGATGCTGACGTCCGACCCGAAAGCTACACATAGTGTAAAACAATCTAGTTTATCCATAAAACTTGTCTGGGAAGTCAAATATAAATAGTAGTAATAGTAGTATATAAAAATAGGTGTGTTAATGCTTTGTAGACGTGTGTTTGTCTTATGTAAATAAATGATTTATCTATCTAAATAACTTTATAATTACTAAAATTTTTAAAAATGTTAGCGCCCCATGGCTTTTGCGGTGCTTCCAGCGTTCTGTGTAGTGTCACAGAGCGTAAGTTTATACTTACGCTTGGTGGCCGATTACGGTATACTGGTTTATCCCGGTTGTTTAGCTTACATTATATTTACTCATTATGTACCTACTTTACAATAAATTAGTTTCGCCAACGTATTCGTTGGAATCGGTCGTTTTATTCGTACACCATTCCCCTTATCAATATCAAAATGGTATCGATATCAGCATAGTGTAGTGCACTACACATTTTGGGCCCTCGAGCCGGATTGAAGGAATCGTGACCTCGTCGGTATACTAAGATTCGGCGCTATCGGTGAAATATCAAATATCAGTATCAGTGCCTGTCAGTGAAGTAGCTGATCGTATCAAGAGCTACGAAGAAAATCAAGAGTACACAGACCTAGCAACGTATCAACCTTGAACAGTGATCGGACAGGTATAAGGACACGAAGTTCACGCCACACAACTGGCTATATTTTGAATACATTGTGCGTTATAATTAAAAAACATAAAATTAAAAAAGTGCGCCTTCGAAACTCAATATCACCTATGCCGTGGCATGGTTTGTTTGGAAAAAAATATTCGTAATGATGCAGCGGATACGTATTTTACGGTAGTCTACCTAGTATGTCTACTGGTCTAGGTGTAGTCGACAGCTGATCATCTCATTGGACGTTGGACCGTTCTTATGAAAGATTTTCGGGCTCATTTTGTAAAAACACGATTCCTTAAAACACTTTATTTTATAGGTTTAAGCTAATGATCTCAATAAATACTTTACTTACTTACTCCTCGGGGTCAGTTTAAATAATCTGTGGGAAAGAGAAAGACGTAACCACAGATTATTTAAACTGCCTCTGCGGAACGTTTCAGAGAAATCTCCTTTTATAAATAACACACATAAAGTCGAATTCAGTTTGACAGTGTAAACGATATATTTTTGACTGTGTCTAAAAATGCTAAGTTAATATAATGGATTATTGTGATGCCCGACAAATAACTTCACCAAGTTTTTGACCTCGCACGGACATATTTCGGTTCCCATCAACGAGGGACGCGAGATTGGACTTAGAATTCTTCGGACTGTAGTAAAATTAACAAATCATAAAAAATATATGCATATCGCAAACTCATCCTAACTGCAGCGGCGTAACTATAGGGTGGCAGGGCTGGCCAAATGCCACGGACCCCGACCTGAGGGGGCCCCTGAGCCGCGAACTCAGAAGTAACTTAACATTTTTAACAAAAAATTGTAACAATTTTAATGTTTATATTATATGAGTACTTCAAATCAATTAAAGTATATCCAATGACTTTGCCGCGGGCCTCAGACGGTATAGTTACGCCACTGCCTGACTGCGCGGATTTTGGTTCAAGTTATCTGTCAGACTAATGTCCGACATATAGGCCTCATAAGAAGGCTCAAGGTCACCCAACGAGCAAGGCAGATAGCTATGTTAGGAGTTTCACTGCGTGATCAAAACAGGAATAAGGAGATCCGCAGAAGAACCCGAGTTACTGATATAGCTCGAAGAATTGCTCAGTTGAAGTGGCAGTGGGCGGGGAACATCGCTCGGAGAACTGATGGTCGTCGGGGCGAAAAAGTTCTGACCTGGCGACCGCGGACCGGACGACGCAGGGTGAGAAGACCCCCCACCAGATGGTCTGACGACCTGGTTACGGTGGCGGGGAGTCGCTGGATGCGGGCGGCAAGCTTGGAAGCTTGGAAAACCATGAGGGAAGCCTATGTCCTGCAGTGGGCGTCGAATGGCTGATGATGTTGATGATGATGATGATGAACGTCCAAATAGATCTCACGTATAGTAATACTCAAATTCTCTTAGACGTAAATTGAACGTAAATAAATAAACTGTACATTCCCTGTGCTTACACGTGCTGCAGACCCTGAATGTTTAGCTAGCCCACCTGGGCAACCATTAGCGAGCACCGTTGATTGGCAAATCGTTTCACTACCCGTTTGCCATCGAATGCCATCGATTAAACTTTCCTGACTTTGAACGTATTTCAAAGAACCGTCTCTTTACTTGTAACTGTTTTGGCATAAAATGTCTTTCTGCTCTGTAGTAAAGGCTCTCTTGCTAAAAGCGCATGCAACGAAAACATGTCGTATCGCGAGGGCTGTAACTCTGTTCCTAAGTGTTGTGTGCAATTCATTTACTTATAAGTACGAGTACAACAAACTATCCATTACTCAGATCCTCTTGACTCGTGCCGCTAGATGGCGTCAATACCGCGTAACACATTACGTAGTTTGAGCTAAACGTTAACGGTTATTTATAGACATTTCACCCGCTTTTTTTTCACTCTGCACTGCGTACAGGTTGGTAAACTTGTCTTGTAAACAGAGGAGGCTCTAAACAATAAAAATTGAAACGTCAAACTTAACAAACTCCCAGGCACATGGTTTTGATTACATTACAACAGAACACCACCACGGCCCGAGAACATCGTCCGTGAAGGTAGAACCACACTGATGTTATGTACGCAACGCACACGGCACGCCACGTGCGATAGGGGCGTGTGAATTTGTATGCTTAGAAACACACTTAGCCTACCTACACCTTCTTATGCGATGCATCCGACGCGACGTCCAACTTACATCGCTACATCGGCATCCGGAGGCATCGGAAGGTGGAGCGGGTTGTCAGACGCGCGATCTGACGCGCATGGCGCTTCAGATGCGATGCGATTAGAATGTCGACGCACAAACTGCTTAAATTTAGAGAGAATACAACTTATTGATTTGTTTACGCGGAATGATGTAATTTATACTATGAAATGGTTTAAATATCCTGATGCTACATTCTGATATTCCTATTTTTTGTTCGTGGCACGCGGATATTCATTTAAAAATTACTAACTCGTTCTATAAATCGTTCTCAGAGGTTATACGAAATACGAGTACATGCCTACTATTCTGTGGCTGATTTCAAATAAACGTTTTAAAAAAAATATACGCGTCACATCGTGCATGACAAGTGTGCACGCCAACCTCGACGTCGCGTCGCACGGCGTCCATCGTGTAGTTAGCACCGTGTGGTTCTACCTTGAGTGTGACGCAATTTTACATAACGCCCCGATGCCATTATGTCCGCCAGACTCAGCGGTTGTATTATAATGCGAGAGTGGCAAGTTGTGATGCGACCCGCGAGAGATTGCATTAGGCGGTAGGTTATGATGGCGGTAACGAGGCCATATCTGTCAGAGTCTAAATTGTAGAGGCTTTTGCGATTATGGGAGCGGATTTAATTACAAGGTGAATTGAATTCGTTCTTGACAGAGAGGCAAGTTTTTCTGACTGGCATAACGTGTTTGGGTACAACGATTTTTGATGATTCTGTTCCAGAATGCGCATGAGCAGCTATTAGTTATTACACTTCAGGATGAAGAAAAAAAGACTAACAGAGATTACTAGAGATAGTACTATAGTATCTATCACTGCTTATTGGAGTATTTTTGTCCATATTTACAGTTCCGTACCTCCAAAGGAAAATCAGAACCATTATAGGATTACTTTTTTGTCCGTCCGTCCGTCCGGCTTTCTGGCAAGACCCTTTATCTAAAGAACGCGCAGAGGTATCGAATTGAAATTAAAACTGTTTACTAAGGTCTACAATCCCTTGGAGCTATAAAAAATCAAACTTCTAAATTAACGTAAAAAAAAGTTACGGCTGTTTATGCCGCAAAAAAAGGACATTTCGACACTCAAGGGAATCAAAATTTATAGGATACTTTTCGTTAACCTAGAACTATGAAATTTGGCAAGTAATATTGTCTTACACTACAAATACAGGGAAAAATCTTAAAACTACACATTTGCAATTAAATCGTAAAAAAATAGTCTTTGAAGTTCGGGAAAAGCTCGTAAAACACTGCGAGACTCGATAACTGAACTACTTATAATATATAAGTAGTTCAGGAATCGAGTCCTATAAATTATCCTATAAATTTGTACGGGACCCTCGGTGGCCGTTTGTTTCTCTAAAATAATATTGAATTCACTTTTAACGTTAATGTAAGTTACTAATGAACGTCGCAGTTTCTGTGTTACTTAGAACAAAAATATTTTGATTTATTCCCAACCTATTAAGCTGAAATATGAACTAAAATAAAAGATTGGTGATAGTTGACTGCGGTGATGTGTATTTAAAAACTATTATCATGCTGTGTAAACTACCCTTGGGTTGCAGTCTAGTTCAAGACTGATTATATTTTTGAAATGCCTGAGTGGTTGTTAACTGTAAGTTTACCTTTAAAAAAAGTAAATAAAACCTAATAAAAACGCTGTAGGAAACCTATTTAGTTACCGCGCGAACAAAGAATGACAGATGAGGAGACCATATCCCATGTATCTACGATCTGTTGGCTGGCAGTGAGAAACGGTGATACGAGGAAACTAGTGAACTCATAAGCAAACAGAGCTCAGGCGATGGCATCCCTCCTAAGGCGATACTAAAGCGATTGCAGCGCCAGTGACTGCCACGCACGCCAACTGATTGTAGATGAGCTGTAGATAGGAATTTAGGTATGTACTTTGTTTTTTAGGGTTCCGCACCCAAACGGTAAAAACGGGACCCTATACTTCGCTGTCTGTCTGTCCGTCCGTCCGTCCGTCCGTCCGTCCGTCCGTCCGTCCGTCTGTCTGTCACCGGACTGTATCTCAAGAACCGTGATAGCTAGAGAGTTGAAATTTTCACAGATTATGTATTTCTGTTGCCGCTATAACAACAAATACTAAAAACAAAATAAAGTAATTATTTAAGGGGGGCTCCCATAGAACAAACGTGATTTTTTGCTGTTTTCTTTATCTTTGTGTCTAATGTTGTATAGGTAATGGTACTTAACCCTTCGTGCGCGAGTCCGACTCGCACTTGGCCGGTTTTTTAAGCATATACCCGTTGGTTTCTAAATCGGAGAAGGCTCATTGTACAGTCAAGAGCACATCAACCTTTAAATCGGTGCACTCAAATCGGTTACGTTAAGGACAACTTTGCAACAAAAATGTAAAGGTTGACCTGCTGTCGACTGTGCACGTTTGTTTCTAAGTCAGCGAAGCTTCATATAGGGTGCCCCTAAGTAGCAAGTAAACTTAAGGGGAAGGTAGGTAGTTTGAGAGATCATCTACCAGGAAAAATACATTAGTAAAAGTGTCACCTATTTCGAGATATTGAGAGTCAAAAATATTTTTCGCTGCTTTGGCCTACGGTAGTGAAATAAGTATCGGGCTGCTGCTTTATAAATAAAATTACCGACCATACTTTCAAGTTTTTTTTTAAATAGCTTTATTTTTATTGTGCTACTTACGAGACACCCTGTATATCTTCAAACAAAGTCTTAGAATTTACAATTCTACTGAGTTCGTTTGATTACCAAACCCATTCTGTTCAATATTCCATTCGAAAAGCCGTTCGATTCTGCAGAAATCGGTAAAATTCTGTTATTTTCTATTTACATTTTTCCATAGAAATGGATGGCTTCGGTTCGCATCATGCATCTAATAGGGTTACGTAAATTGAAATGCCGAACACGATGATATTGTCGAATCACGGCTCTGAGGCAATCATATAAACATACTTTTGATTTGGCCTCATAACGATAGGTGATTACGTACGATTTCTGTAGAATATGGTGATGCAATTTCAAAGATCTCTGTAATTTTCGAACCTTTTCCGGTTATTGATTGTTTAATATGTTGAACCAAATAGTAAAAGCAAAGCTACGGTGTCAAAATGTATTTATTTTCTATTTTTTGTAAAAAAAACATTAAAACTTAAAATTAGCTATTCTAAGCTTAACCATAAAAGACTTTATACAAAGATAGGGCTGTACCTACCGGCTAGCCACTTCGCCCTTTTGACGCTATCGTCTCTACATTCTGGGAAAAAGATTTTCCCAGACAGTAGAATCGAGAGGCCTTTGGCAACTGGCTGGCCGACAGACGCCCTTATCCTAGTGCGTGCACAGTCGCAAGCATTGGACTCTGGAGGCTTCATGGGTCTCAAGTGCCAGCGTCACCTACTTAGTAGGTAACCACCGACGGCATCGAACGAACATTCGAATAGCTGCAGGTGTTGACAGCCCTATCCGAATACATACAACCGACGCGATGTGTTCTTGTTTTATTGCGTTCGGGGTTTTGGTTGTCTAGGCATTGGCTTAGTAGGGGGCACCGTAGCTGCCGGAGGGGGCGGCGGGGGCGCCGTACGAGGAGGAGGGGCCGGACGGGTAGCCGCCGGAGCTGCCGCCGGACTGCTCGAATTGCGCGACCTGGATGGCTTGACGGACTCCCTCAAGGTTGATTCCTACGACGCGGGCGGACGGGACGCCGTAGCTGGATGACGGTGCTCCGTAGGATGATGAAGGGGCGCCGTAGGAGGATGAGGGAGCTCCGTAGGAGGACGAGGGGGCAGGGTAGCCGCCGCCTGATCCCGATGATCCAGAGGACTCTTCCTTGAGGAGAATCTGGCGGACTTGCTCCAACAGCTGCTGGTCGACGTTCTGGCCTTCCGAGGTCTGGTAGCCAGAGCTGACGGCGCGGTAGCCGCCGCCGCCGCTCAGGCCGCCGCTAAAGCCGCCGCCGAAGCCACCGCTCGACGGCCGGTTGTAGTTGTATCCGGATGGGGGCTCTGCGTTCACGCAGGCCAAAGCCAGGGCTATGCACTGCCGGAGAAAGGTCAAATTAGATCGGCAGTAGTCGATGCGACAGTCAACTGTTTTAAATTTGAATTTGGAAGAAGCTACAGGCCAAACCAATCTAGGATTCTCCTAGCGTTTCCTTGTTTAGTATTGTAGAAGTGTTTTGTTTTTCCGTGTTCCTCAGCTAAATTTAAATGAGCAATGATTGCGTTTGGTTATCTAGATTTCTTTGTTTGTTCTTTATACATAGGCATTCAAGGTATGTAGGTACTTAGAGATTTAAAAAAAGAAAGTTCTCAATTACGATTTAGCTCTCGTCTCTCAGGCTCATAGTCGTGACTCAGGTAATCCTGAGAGGTCTCGTTGAATTTTAATATTCTCTTAGAGAGTCACGTTGTCTCTTTGACTTTCTAAAGCTATTGAGATCGGTGCAGTATTGTTTGTTATCTTCTTCACGTCGCATTTTATGCTGCCAATATATAATTAATATATTATTACCTCATTTTTTGTTGCGTAAAAACTTTAAAAATGCAAAACATTACTTTGCGTCAAATGCTGCCTAATTATGCATCTTCCTAACTTGCATAGTATTTGGTATCAACCACTGAATATTCATTACCAATATTAAGCGATGCTAACACAACAACAAGCGATAGACATATTCATAGCCTAGAGAAAGCGCGACGGCATTAGCGCCGTAGCTATTAAATTTAATTGCGCATAAGCGCATTGATAAGTTTAATGGTAGTGGAATAAATATTCAAAACAAGAGTGGGATTGAGACAATAGTAGCTTGTGAAAGTGAGAGGTCAGAGGTGAGGAGGAAGTGACGTTGCATCACAGAGGTCGGTGAGAGGCTTGCGCCTCCCGTGATCTATCTGCGCCTTTTATTGATCTTTGACCTAGTTTGTGGTTCCGTGGTTTACTCAATTGTGTGGCGGAATTGGATTACATGTTGATAATTGTCAGGCGATACGAGTATCCTTGAAACTGAAAGGATCTATTTTAGATTTAAGCTGTTGCGGTTTTCAACATTATCGGCTTCGGCTACGTGCGTCATGAAGGTCGGAAAACATGCCTTGCCGAATCTGTATGATAGATTTTAATAATATCTCATTAGCTATAGATATGTTCATAACTTTGTTAGACTAACTAGTAGATGCAAAAATTCAGTCTTTTAATTGTGTCTGCTACATCTAACATAAACATCATCATTGTGAAAATAGGATTCAATCAGTTTAATATTACTCTTAGCTGGGCAGCTATTGCAAGACACAGATGGCCCAACTGTTCAACAACAACTTTTAATTCGTATGATACCACTAACCTAACACAGTCAAAGGAAACCCTGCACACAAATCAAATCCTTGGTACAACAAGTAAGTTCAGAGTTCAAATTGCCGTGTGCAGGTGGCCTAGAGAACTACTGAGCACAGGTCATGTCACCTGACCCGCGGGGGGTAGGCAGGCAATGGTTTACACCTCATTATGCAAAGTCTACGAGCATAAGACAGAGGAACCAATCGTCTTTTACTAAAATTTCTTCTTCCTTTCCTTATTCGACCTCTTTAAAGATGTCGACGACAGGTGCTAAACCTATTTGTGTATTTTTTTTTAGGGAAAAGACACAAAGACCTTATCTTGTATGACATGCCATGGCCAATGAAATTAATCGGTGCTGTGACGTTTATTACTATGTGCCTCTAATAAATTTTGCTAACGTCACATCACAGAAGAGTGCTATACCTAATAGCGTTATAGCACGGGCATCCGATTTCAGGGCGTAAAATATAGCGCCCGTCTATGGCCTTTTGAATTTCGTATGAAAACTATGAGATAAAAATGTTAATTAGGTACTTTGACAAAAAAGGCATAACGCACAGACGGGAGCATAAAAACTTAATCTTCTTGAATTAGTGTTTTTTCTGTTTATAAATCTATATATCAATCTTCTCTAAGCCTTTTGTCGTAGTAATTCTGTGCCGCAAGTGCGTTTGATTGACCTGCGCGTGCGCTGTGCAATAGCGCATTAAATGCAGGCTTGGAAACGCGACTCGATTGCGCTATGATCACCATATTTACTATTTTATGGCATTATTATGAAGATTATTATGCTGTTGTTGGTTAATACTGATTGGGGGCTTTTGAAAACAGTTTAACTTTATCGTGAATAGGAATGATATTTTGTTATTAGTATAAACCTTATAGACATGAAAAATATATGTAAGGTTTACAATTTTGTGTTGCGATCTAAGAAGATTATTAAGGATAACAAAAGCAATTTTTATTGAAAACTAGACAACGTTTTAAACTATTTTAAAATAGGTACCTAACCTTTACATGCGTGCATGTCTACTCTATGAAAATGTAAAGGTCAATCAGCTGTTGACTGTAAAACCAATTACTTAACTAGAATTATTAGATAACCCGTAAAATGATTTAATCAAGAAGAGAAAAACTCAATTAAGAATTGAATAAGACTATCACGAAACGCACGCAGCGTCGCTGATCAGCGTGGGACTCCCGCGCATGTCGCAACGCGCGGAAATCATCAAAAGACACCGGAAGTCACGAGCTTTCAACTCTGAACTTTACGATGCCACGGCAACAAAGAGCTTTCGTCGCCCGTTAATCGTTAATTTGTATTTTACTGGCGAGGTAGCTGAAGATTTATAGCTGCCAGTCATTGCAAATGTTAAAGAAAGAAAACTACTAAATTAACAAGCAGGTAAGACGGTTTTGTTTTTATGGACTCCTTAAAAAGAATCGAGTGCTTTCTTTACATCCTTGTTGAAAGTGAACTTAACAAAGGAACAAGTCCCATTACAATTTCTTGTATTCAATTAAGAATTAAAAATTTCAGCACCAGCGGTTAGTGGTAAATTGGCGCCTTTTTTCCGCTGTCATCGGTGATGATGTGCAAAACTGATCGTTAACCTATAATTGTCGCCGAGAACTCGATTCGCATTAAAACGAACCGATTATTTCCAACTCCGCGAGAATTTAATGGTTGGGCAATGAGTTAAATTTAAAATTCGAACCGAGGGTCATCGGGCGAGTTCGGCTGCATTCGGGTCACATGCGGTATTGCTTAGAAAGGTATGCGAGTTATTTTTTAATTAATCGAGTGGGCAAGTTTAGACATAATTTTGTATGCTATTTTCGTTGGTATTATGAAGTAATTCTATTGAATAAACTCGTTCTTACTTGCCACTATCAATGTCAGAGTTACGAGAGATAAATTACTAAAACTTCATACCTACTTATATAAACTCACGCTTGTATTCCGAAGGGTAGGTAGAGACCATTTGCCACTTGCCACCGTCCTGACAAACATCTAAAGTTTGTCAGGATCGTGGCGCCACGCTACGCTAGTAATACTAGAGTTTTTTGTTGGCGGGTATCCACAAAAGTGGTCATTAGAATGTTGCAGAGTAGTAGTTACCTTCTGACCCATCGCTAACTCTAGTAATAAAGCAGACATTATCCGTTGCAAAATGCGAGAGAAGGGCGCAAACATAGAGCAGGATGATTTACGCTTGAATTGTGCAAACTTCAATTCGTTTGAGAACAGTTTATTTCTAATTAAATCTTCACATTTTGAGATTGACCAAGTTTACATTAGCAACTTAAGTATGTCTGCCAACCCTTTTGCGAGACTTGGCGTGAGTTTTCCGCATTTTTTACAGGATGAGACTATTGCATCCGCTGAAAAATTACAATATTTTACGATCCATGAAATGAGCCTTAATATTTTTTCTCGAATATCCGCTTTGCACTCATTACTGTAATGATTGGTTCGAAGCATTTAAAAATCGATTATCTCGGCAACGCATTCTAGGCGACTCCCTTAAATTGCACTCCAATTCGATTCGAATTTTTGGAACACGGAAAAACACTGGCACTTCACTTTTTTTTTCTCAAATTCGACACTGGTCACGGCACTGGACTTACCGCTACAAAGGCTCTCATGATGCTTAGTGGTGGGTCACTCCGTGGGTTCGAAGGCGAATGTATGGTGGCTGGTGGCATCTGTAGCTATATACTTACGGCCAGCAGCCAGGTGGGGCGGAGAAAGGAGAAGCCACGTTGTGTAAGCCAGGGAGAATCTTCGCTATAGGAAGATGTACAGTTTAATTGGAGGGCGTCGGATATTTTTTAGTTTTTGGTTCGCTTAATTTGTGACTTATGATAATCGGTACGAGGTCGGAGGTTGCGGATTTCAAGTAAGTTCTGAGTAATTAAAATCCAGTATATAGCAAATGAGCATACCACGCCACCCCTGCAGGAATAATTTAAATCTCAGAGACATTGTAAATTGAGCGAGTTACTTGGAAAGTGTAAAGGGGTTTTCCTTGACAATATATGTTGTTGATAAATTAAGTATAATTACATCAGTAGCATGATTTTCACACACTTGGTAGCAGAAGTGTCAGTTGATCTACGATTATGACTAGCTACTTAGGTGCGTCCCGACCCAATTTGTGTTTAGCTGGTGGAATGTTTGTCACGCGATCACAACTAAACGGCGCAATGAATTAGAAATCAATCCGTCTAAATCATCCTGAGCTCCTTTTTAAGGAGCGGTGGTAGCCTAGTGGGTAAACATTGCACTCGGAAGCGAGAACATCGTGAGGAAACCTGAGTATCTGAGCTATTCACATATCTCAGCGCTTGAATTCGCCAATCCACGGTGGGCACGCGTTTTGATTAAGCCCATACTCTCTCCCTGAAAGAAAGCCTGTGCCCTACTGTGGGACGTACATAGGCTGCTTATGTTATGTTAGTACACATAAAAACTATTTGCATGAAATAAAATAAATAGTAGTTTAAGTTTTTTTTCTTATTAATGTGAGTCATCTTGTCTATAAACCTATATTCTTATATAATTTATGTACACCTACCTACTCTCTTCTTCTTATAGTCCTATCCATCCTAAGGTTGTCTGTAAGAGGCGCTTTTAGCGATAAGACCGCCAGTTGTATACTATGTAACTTAGATATTGAAGATTTTTCATGTATCTTTGTTGCGAAATAACTTCCACATAGCACAAGCGCTTAATTACCATGGTCCCAAACTAGGATACCCTATGCTATGATAATCAGGCAAGGACGTAACAAACACGAAAACTCACTCAGACTGAGGCCATTTGTACAAATCAAGAACTTTGGCCTCCAGTGGGTATCGAACCTGCGACCTCCGGTTTGGTTGTCGAGCGTGTTAACCGCAGACCAACAAGGCAGTCGTGGCTAGTGTAGTCGAAATCACATCAACCTATACTTTTTAGTTGCTGGGTTTAGTAACTGAGTAGAGGTAGTGCAAATATTAGCCGACCCTAGTCAAACTACCCAGGAATTAGCGGCATGGTTTAACGTTACCTTACCCACAATATTGACTCACTTGCGTCAAATCAATAAAATAAAAAAATACGAAAAATGGGTGCCTCATAATCACTCGAATTTTCGCAGTATCCATCTTTCTTGTCTAAATTGAATAACAAAAACAATTGAAAGTCGATATTCAAATGTTTCACATTTTTTAAAAAAAGAACATCATAGAAACCATTTGAAAAAAGTTTCATTCGAAAACCTCAAACCATGAAGATTCTATGTCAATTCAAAGAACCTATTGCAATAAAACGGCAATTTCATACTTTAACCCCTATTATAAAGGTTGATATTCTGTTGACTGTAATTCGTATTATTAATACAATAAAATTGTTATCTACTCTACTTCGGGCGGTGGTAGTGTAATGGTAGAACTGTGGGTAGAACCTTTGCATCAGACGGAGGAGGTCGTGGGTTCGAATCCCAGCATACGAGTATACTTCTTACTTAGATTTTCTATGTAACGCATTTTTTTTATTTATTTTGTTTTATTTTAACCTTTAGGAAAACTTAAAGCTACACTTAGCATAATATACATTTTAGTAAAGAACAAAGATCTAATTTGACATGAATTAGAGGAAGTTTAATAATACGTAGTTTTTACGTAATCTGTTGAATTCTAAATGACCCGATCGGATCATCATAACAGTGATTTTTAAACTGTTCTTTTCAAGATCATAATCTAAGTAAAAAAATCACGTTTGTTGCATAGGACCGTCCTTAAATATTTATTTTATTTTAATTTCATCATTAATTTTTGAAGCGACTATAGAACCAAATATTCTGTTAATATTTCAAGCGTCTACCTGTTGCCGTTATTAATATCGAGCAACAAAACGGCAAAAAAATACATTTGTTGTATGGGAGCCCCCTTAAATATTTATTTTATTCGGTTTTTAGTATTTGTTATTATAGTGACAAAAGAAATACATCATTTGTTAAAATTTCAACTACCTAGCTATCACGGTTTATGAGATACAGCTTGGTGACAGACCGACAGACAGACAGACAGATAGACGGACAGACAGACCGACAGACGGACAGTGAAGTCTTAGTAATAGTGTCCCGTTTGGCGCCCTTCGGGTACGGAACCCTAATAAATCATCTTACTCGTAGATGTAGGAGGCCTATCTATAAATCGATCTTTCTATCTATGCAGCTCGATTATGACGCCTAGCGCGATTAGCGGACACCATATGTCCGTAAGCTGATTGGTCGACGATTTTCACCGTTCCGATTTGAGCTAACCAAAAATTACTACATCGCTAATATCTTGAACATCTAACACTGCATTGCTATATGTGGATAAAACGATGAAGTGAAATATGATAAAAAAGGATAACAAAACCAATATCACATTTATGCAATAACAGGTACTTTCAATGTTTTATTTCCTACGCCTAGTAGGAAATTTCATCTAGTGTACAACGGTATATAATTTATGCTATGATGAATAATTTTTGACTGCTTAATTACGGTTTCGAGCGGGTCCGAAGAAAAGCGTTTCCCGATTTCTGTTGAGCGCTGGAGCCGTTTTCGCGCTATTGCTCGTTCTACCGGTTAGATACAAAAGTACTTAATTCAGATCATGGTAAAAACCAAAATGATCTGTCAGGATCGTGACAAGTGGCAGTCCCTGGTTTCTGTGGGTATGCAGTCTGAGATACAGGCGTGAGTTTATGTATTGTTGTATAATGGTAAAAACCATACTCTATCTGTTACCGTGACACGCTTACATTTACAAATCTCTGTAGGCTAGCTTCAACTTATCTACCCATTACTTATAATCAACCAGTCTCTACAACATATGTTTTAAAACTTTCTTCGTTATATGTAGACATGATTATTGTATAATATTTACGTGGCACAAATAAACCCCGTGTAACTTAAAGATCGAGACCAGAAACCGTGAGCATAGCTATAGGAACATAATCGGAACGGAATATACTCTGGACTCAGCCGCGGAATAAGGAAGAGGGGAGATATAATTATATGATATATATTTTTTATGTTTATACGTCCTACTACAGGGCACAGGCCTTCTTTCAGAGAGAGAGAGAGAGAGAGAGAGAGAGAGAGAGTACGGGTTTAATCAGAACGGGTGCCCACCGCTTAGTAGCAATTTCAAGCGCTGAGGTGAACACCTCAGACACTCAGGTTTCCTCACGATATTTCCTTCACCGTTAGCGGGTGGCATTGCTACTATAACTTTACAAATGTACGTAACTTAGAAAATAAAGTAATTGGTACATGCCGGGGTTCGAACCCGCGGCGTCCCGAATGCAAAGCCGGCGTTCTACTGCTCCGCTATCACCGCTGCAGATAAATAACTATAATTGTTATTTATTTCAGACAAAGGCTGGGACGGACGTAATCATTACTACAAATAATACAGATCACATGATGCGGAAGGTAGACACACCAAACTGCAGTGAATGGAACGTCCCAGAAGATGTATACCATGTACTGATGGAGTGTGTGCGGAACGAGCCTCAGAGACGCCAGCCATTTTGCAGCCATCTATTCGAAGTAGGTGGCTGTAACATCGCTTTGGCCTCTCCAATGTCAGCTGAGGCTAAGTCTGTACTTGATTTAGTTAAGGTCGCCCTTAGATTAAGAAGAGATAATTTAGTTTAATTTTATGTTTTCTTTTTTCTATTGATGTGTTGGTATCACAATGTGTTCTATTAGGGTGACATGATCACTATGTGACCAAACCCTTCAATAAAGATTTAAAAAAAATACAGATAAATATTAAAATAAATAACAAATCCTGACAAACCTTTTCTACTTTATCAACATTCATTAGTCGTTGCTATTTGTATTAAAGATATTTGCCAGGAACTTGGCAAGTATCCTCTATATCCCCTCCAGGATATACGCGTGGGCTTATGTGATATCTGTGTGTAATTCATAACAAATAACGAATAAGTAGCAAACATTACCTACCTAAATTCAACAAATCACTCGCGGTTTGTGTTCATTTGAACAGAGATTTATGGCCTTATTTATAAAAAAAAAAAAAACGATTCCTCTAAAACCAATCCAAAACTCAGTTTATTCAATCTGTGGCTACATCTTTTCCTTGTAAAATCACCACCACGGACTATTTTAATCGGCGTTTTTGACGTGTTTTAAGGAATCTAGTTTTTTAAATAATACCGTTAGCGTCTATAGGTAGGAGCTGTGAGAGCATCATAAGCTGCTTCCTTGCTGCCTCTCATAGTATTTAACTCGCAAAATCTTCGATATTATTTCGACCACGGTACCTTCAATCGTGCCGAAACATTGACAACTCTGTCATTCATCATCATTATCATCAGCCACTTGACGCCCACTGCAGGACATAAGCCTCCCTCATGGTTTTTCTAACCATGAAGCGTTTTGCCATAATCGCCACGCTTAGCAGGCGGGTTGGCGATCGCAGCCATCATCATCATCAGCCATTTGATGCCCACTGCAGGACACAGGCCTCCTTCGTGGTTTTCAAAACCATGAGGGGTATTGCCATAATCGCCACGCTTGGCAGGCGGGTTGGCGATAGCAGTATGCGGTTGGAATCTCAGGAAGACGCTGCTGCCCGTCTCCTGGTAATTGATTTCCTTAGTCGGCTTCTACGACATCCACGAAAGGAAATGGATACTCTGTCATTACAACGTTGCATTGAGTGAGTACATCCCTGTTGCTCTCTAAATGCCATAAACAGAGCATTGAAAGTATTGTGAAGGTTAGTAACCTAACCTAGCACAAGGAGGTTCAAGGCAGATTATATTGTATGCTCCGTACCAAGTAACATTTGCCCAGATGTAAAGTAAACATTTATGACGGAATACGAACAAAATACAGATAAAACGGGAGCCAAAGTTAAATAACTGTACGTATTTAATACTTTTTAGTCTTCCGTAGCCAAAGGGTAAGGGACCCTATTACTAAGACTCCGCTGTCTGTCCGACCGTCCGTCATAGAAAGCTCAAGGTCACGCAGCGAGCTATGCAAAGGGCTATGCTCGGAATTTCTCTACGAGATCGAATCAGAAATAATGAGATCCGTAGACGAACGAAAGTCGTCGACATAGCCCAGCGGATTAGTAAGTTGAAATGGCAGTGGGCGGGGCACATACTCGTAGCACGCAGAACTGATGGCCGACGGTGTAGTATGCTTAACGCATTTTTTTAACCGCGTCGACGTCGGTGGTAATTTTATTGTAGAACCGTATACAGTGCCCCATAAAGGATGTCTTAACTTTTGCAAGTCTAAAATTTTATTCCTACTATCAATATTATGATGGATACCAATTTCTTCGAAATTGCTGATATTTTTCCTAACATACATTATATTTACACAAATGACTTGCAACTGTTAAGATGTTAGTTTCTTTAAAGAAATCCCTTAACGAGTCCCTACTACCTAGCTTGTTAATAAATCGGATCGCTCTCTTCTGTAAGATGAAGATCGTTTCAATGTCTGCTGCCCGACGTGTAAACGTGTTTAAAGATTTTCATCTTCAAATATGTTTACACGTCGGTCTCGTGTCTGGGTCTCGTAGTAAACGTACCTATTTGAAGATTTTCATCTGTGATTTGTTTTCGTTCACGAAACTTTTGTCTTTGTAGAGTATACATTCGATTCTTTGTAGTGAAAGATGAAACGAATAAGACGTCACTACTCTACTTACTTTCCTGTCTTAGTTGTTTACACGTCAGCGCTTGAAGTCGCTGATCTGCGGTGGGCACGCGTATTGATTAAGCCCATTTTCTCTATTTCTATCTCTCCCTCTGAGAGAAAGCCACGTTCTGCAATGGAACGTGTATGGGTTGTTTATTTTAGAAAACAAACAGTCGTATAAAACATATTAGTGTAACTTATTAATAGTACTCAATACTTTAATGCAGCCATAAGTTTGGTAGGATCTTAAATAACAGATAGGTAATGTGTATCATTATGGACCCTGTCGGGCACAGCAAAAGCCTTATAGCTAAATTCTTAGAATAATCTTATAACTAAAGTGGTATCCAATACCTAGGAACTGTTTAATTTTATCAATTTTATTATTAGTTGTATAAAATATTCTTCTTATATCATCATCATCATCATCAGCCATTCGACGCCCACTGCAGGACATAGGTCTCCTTCATGGTTTTCATAACCATGAGGGGTTTTGCCATAATCGCCACGCTTCTTCTTATGTACTCTGTTACTATTATATAACATATTAGTTTAGTTTATCTTCTAAGTATTCATTGACAGTACAGTAGCTTTTGGAAATCAGTAGCTGTTTTAGGTTTTTACAAAATTCTTTGCCATTAATATTGTTTCTGAGTGTCTCTGGTAACATGTTAAAAATCTTTATTGACATTGTAAGAGGACTCGTCGAGTGTAGTTTTAATTGGGAAGATGGTACGTTTAATTCGTTTTTGTGGCGTAGTAGTATTCACGTTGTCTGTATGTTTTCTCGTTTTAAATATAAATTAGGTTAATATAAATTTAAATATAAACTAGGTGTTTTTGTACAGACTCACATATTTAAAAAATATATATGCAGGGTAGAGTGAGAATTTAGTGTTTAAGAAAGTGTAGTTTACAGCTGTCTGTTTGTTTTATATTAGTTATATTAGTTCAAAAGAAACTTATACGAATACTAGTTGTATTCGTATAAGTTTCTTTTGACTAGTGAAGAGAGTAGAGGCGTCAGTATTAAGGGTATTTAATTTTATATGTACAACCAGCGGCGTTCTCTACAGTTTACATATTTTAATACATATTAAGGCATATGGTATACTTTTTACTGTTTCAGTGATCACAAACAATATTGATAATATTTTGATACTTGCTAATCTAGCGTATGCAAGATTATTAATGCGATCAATTAAAAATTATTGAATTGTAAACAAATCTCATCATATTATGAAAAGAGAGAGAGGGAAAGACCGAGACAATAACGACAATGTTTATTTGTGAAGCGTGAGTTTGAGTAGCTAAATTAATAAAGTGAAAAAACCTTTCAATAAGTAAGTAGCGGGAGGCATTTGGTATCTCTTCATCATGAATTCTCTCGAGGATAAAATAAATATTTTTTACTATACTTTGTACATGTAAAACGTAATTTATAACATACAATTTATTTGCGTTTTAGTAAGACGGTTACGATTTGAACCAAAAAAATAATAATTCTGTGTTCAAATCACTTCAATGCACACACGATTCACTGCCCATTTTCTGAAGTTTTCGGATATGTAACATAAGGTCTATTATCAAACTAAAGCCTGACGACACCTCCTGCACAACGTAAATACCATGACTTCTGCTAAATATACACAGAATGACTCTATCGAATATTTTCGTCAAACATTAGTCACCCACAAATAAGTTGACCACATGATAAATCCATACATTACATTATGTCATGCTGTACAAATCTGTGCACGATACATTCTACTGGGTGTATTTAGACAACGCGTGACTCAAAAGAGCTCTACTAAATGATTAATCCTATCTCATCCCATTACTATGTCTTTTTATCAGACACTGAAGTCATTAAAATTTAAGCATTAAAATGCAATCAATTCCGCCCGTACTCGTCCACTGCTGGACGTAGGCCACCCCAAGCCACGCCACTTCCAGTAGGAAGTGATATCATCTTTCAAGGAGGAGGACAGAAGTCCTCGGCCATCCTCGTCCAGCCGCTGCCAGCAATCTGCCTTAGATCGTCGGTCCAGCGAGCTAAGATGTATGGAACAGTTGAATTTTTTCGCAATACCAAAGTTTTCCCCAAAGTAAAACTTGTATGTTCTGACTAGTAGAACCCCCTAATTTAGGACAATGTAATAGAGTTTGAAGAATAAGAAGAATGGTGATATATAATGAAATACTGTGTTGTGTCTAGTTGGTATAATAAAATTTATTATACGAACAAGACACATCACAGAAACAAAATAAACAGATAAGTAACATAATATGCAAAACAATAGAAAGAAAACTAAATACACAACAGACAAAACAAATAAATAAAACAGGACCATAGATGTAGCCTGTGGTGTGTCCACGTTGCCACAAAAGGCAGCTGACTCAGCGTTGTGCTGAGGAAGTGATCCCACAGCGCTGATTTTCAGTCAGTGCCTACGGTAACCCATAATTGTACTACGGAGTGCGTGCCGTGGTGCATTTAAAAAGAATTAAAGCAAATGCCATAACATACATACAATCAAGTAAAAAATATCGTCATAAAATACTTACATATATTATTACAGTTGCCGAGATTTAATTGGCCCGTTTAGACAGTCGTCATTATGATGCAATTAGTAATGCGAACCAAATAATTGATGCGATTATCATTTGGTTACACTGTATTCTAAATCCAAGACACGGACTTGTCATTTCCTCAATTTCACCAAAATGCAAACAGCATTCACTCTCTCTTGGTCTAAACGATCCTATAGTGTTGTTTTTGAAGCATTTGCACCTTCATTTTGTCCAGTGTTTACTGTTGGCTTCTCCTATTAGCACTTTGAGGTTTGGGCAAATGTATTTTGTGGTCCGGAAAGGGACAGATCTGATGGATTCTTATGTAGTGTCATAAATGTTTTGAGGGGAAAGCTAACCTCGAGAATAATAGCGTATCGTAAGCATCGTATAGAATGTATTATATGTTTTATTGAAATATCGCAGAACTGACCGGAATTCCAATCAGCTCTGCTGCTCCTACTAGTTCGCAAATGTACGCAACTTAAAGACCACATATCGGGATTCGAACCCAGAACCTCATGACTGCAAAACAACTGGTGTAAGTACCTATCCCCCATATCTGTGCTAACACCTCAATAGTCTTCTATTTTTTGTCCATTAGCTGTAAAGATTTATGTACTTATTTCTCCTTGCAGTCCTATCGCTAAATTAGTAATTCATGTAAGTATTTACAACTAACTAACCATTTCTTAAGATTTTTTTGACTTCCATCTTACTTGCTAGTAAATAAATGCGGCGTCACGTGGATAGCAAGGCAAACAACGCAAGCCTAACGTGGCTATCTTGAATAGGTGCATGGCGCGTTGGCCCATACTCTCTCCCTCTCTGAGAGAAGGCCTGTACCCTGCCTTGGGACATACAAAGGCTACATAAATAAAAAATGCCCTGCAGTGGGACGTAAAAAGCCTAAATAAAAAAAAAACTTAAAGTGTTGCAGCCACCCCTATGCACCACTTTAAGTTCATCGAACAATGAAGGGGGCGAGATTACTACAGATTTTTTATTTGTGCTGTGCTGTAACGCATGAGAGCTGAGGCGAGCTAACCACCACGCACGCGTGCCGAATTTTTTCTGCGAGTGGCCACCCAAGCCGAATCATCACGACTGATTCACTGACGGACGATATAGGTAAAATTAACGAATACCACAGTCTATTGACCGAGCTTATTGCTACTTGAACGTTGAATTATAGGCACTGTTTCAAAATATACAACGCATTGTGTTTGCGATGATTTTGTAAGGTCAAAGTGAAAAAAATGTTTCGAGAGCTATTATTTTTGGCGTTTCATAATGTGTCTGCACTGCACTCACCATGTGAAGCAAAGATTACGGTCATTCGCGCTCCCGGCGGTGCCGTGGCCTTAGCGGACTCATAAGCGAAGCGGAGAAAGACCCAAAATTGTGCACTAAAATGTAGCTACTAGCGATGTGTAAAAAATACGAGACATCTTAAAGGCTCTATGTAAATAATACTTCACGTTGTAAAACTTCAGCGAGTTACTGAGTCTTAGATACACCACAGGCGACACCTATGGTCCTGTTTTATTTATTCGTTTTGTCTGTTGTGTATTTTCTTTCTGTTGTTGTGCATATTATGTTACTTATCTGCTTATTTTGTTTCTGTGATGTATCTTGTTGGTATAATAAATGTCTTTCTTCTTCTTTTTCTTCTTCTTCTTCTGCTAAAATAATATTTTTTGTAAATGTGAACCGGACTCTATATGCAGTGGTAGACTGTGAGTAAATTGACTATACAATTACAGGATATATTTTTAATGGCTTTTGTGCGGTTAGCACTTTACTGGTGGTTCGTGGCATAACCATTTGAACTTATGAAACTGTCGGACACTACTGAATAGGTTTCGAGGCAATTACGGGTCTTTTTCGAGTGTTATAGAGACGAGAACGTTACGTCACGAAAGTTTTTAGAAAAGGTTGGAAGAGTCCAGCCAACATATAGCTTAAGAAAGGATGTAGAGTGCGTGAGCAGGGATCTAAGTGATTCCTCCAGGAACTTACTCAGAGCTCCATTTTAAAGAACTACAATTCACTAAGTTCACAAAGACAATTCCACGTACAGGTTCACTAAGACCATGTTCATTTGAGAGCCTATTAACCTGCAGATAAACAATTACCAGGAGACGGGCAGCAGCGTTTTCCTGAGATTCCAACAGCATACTGCGATCACCAACCCGCCTGCCGAGCGTGACGATTGTGGCAAAACCCCTCATGGTTATGAAAACTATGGAGGAGGCTTATGTCCTGCAGTGGGCGTCAATTGGCTGATGATGATGATGATAAAAATTGTTCATAAAATTCTCTACAAATTCTTTTTTCGAATTTTCAGCCGTTTTCGAGGTACGCCTAGGATTGTGAACCGAGTACTCTATTACGTACGGCTGATAATTTTTCTGCAAAGTTTTATTATTTACTGGCTGTCCCGGCGAACTTTATATGATTGTTTATATGATTCTTGCGCAACGCCATCTATTTTTAAAACACAACATTAGCTCTATTTTAAATCTATAATAAATATTTAGTTATGTGTCAATTCAGGTCTTTGTCTATCTGTACGCCAAGTTTCATGTAAATCCGTTCAGCCGTTATTGCGTGATTGAGTAAAAAACATCAAAAAATCCAAACCTCCAAACATCTTCACAAACCTTCACATTCATAATATTAGTAGGATGTAGTTTATTTTACTTTTGGTTTTGTGAAAATAGATTGTGTTTTAGGCTTTTTGTAGTTTATTTAGTCTATTTTATGCACATAATATGTAGACCCGTTTTTTATTGCTTCTCCTACCTTCTGTAAGGTTTGCTGGAATAAATATCTTACAGAGATAAGCTCGCCCTTGCAGATGCTATTTCTTATGTAATATTCTGTTATATGTTTTGTGTGCATTATAGTTTAAAAAAGTTTTCTCCATTCTTGGTTGTATTGTGGGGATTTTAAGATTCTCTAATGATCTTTGAGCGGCATACCTAATTTATGCGAACTTTCTCAAATAATTAAGATATATATCTTTTTTAACTGGTTAAGATTGCATGCTTTTACATATTTAAGGGCCAGTCGTTCCAGTTCCAGTGACGTGTCCTTTTTGCGTTTGTAGCTACTTGCGGTAATAAACGTGATTTACTTACTATCACACCGACACCGGACACCTCGATGGTCATAAACGTACATTATTACGCCATAATTTATTATTATGATTATTATGTCACTTTAGCGTGCACCGTTGCCAGGTCAAGTACAGTCGCCTACAAAATTTGGGATCTTGTTAGGTAGGTCAACTTATGTATCAGGTTTAAGGCTGGGTTCGCCGAGAGCACGGATTTGTATGGAACTTTTTGCGCTGCGCGAGCGAATAGTTAGGGAAAGTGTAGGCGCTTTTGAAATTACAGAAATACGAATCTTATTAATAGAATTTTCATGACCGACGTCACTAACACATTCAGTGATATTAATTTTATTATATTTGACTTATATTGAATTTGACTTAATTCTTTAACTGCACCACGGCACGCACTCCGTAGTACAATTATGGGTTACCGTAGGCAATGACCGAAAATCAGCGCTGAGGGATCACTTCCTCAGCACAACGCTGAGTCAGCTGCCTTTTGTGGCAACGTAGATACACCACAGGCTACATCTATGGTCCTGTTTTATTTATTCGTTTTGTCTGTTGTGTATTTAGTTTTCTTTCTGTTGTTGTGCATATTATGTTACTTATGTGCTTATTTTGTTTCTGTGATGTATCTTGTTGGTATAATAAATGTCTTTCTTCTTCTTGTTCTTCATATTTTTTATTGTTCAAAACTCAGTACAGCTGAAATGATGTTATGAAGTAAAAAATATGATCGATCGGAGAATAAACTGTATTTTAAAACACCTGAATTAGGGGTAATGTCGGAGAACCTAACCTTCAGATGATTTGAAAAAAGATCGTCAGAGTGGAGATTTTTCTTGTTGTCTTTCTCCACTACAACTCGACCAAAAGACAGCGAAATTGTAATTTGACAATAAACTGAGTATAAATTGTTTTCGTTGAAATAAATTTCTTATGTCTGATTTTTCATTCCTGATTATACACAGTGTAACCAAATCCCCATACGAAAAATGGGTTCTATAGAAACATTTTTAGTAAAGTGAAAATTTGAAAAAAATTCACTACTAAATTTACTACTAACTACTGACATAAGTATGAAATGGTTTATATTTTTTTAATGCGTATGTTAACATCGTAATAAAAGGAATTAGATCTTTCTAGGCCGCGTTTCATGAAGCTTTAATTCTTAGTTTATTAATATAGTCTGCCTCGTTGGTCTAGCGATCGATATCACGCCTGATTATCATGCCGGAAATCGTGGGTTCAATACCCACTGGGGGTCGCCGTACATTTGTACAAATGACCTCAGTCTGGGTGTATTTCTATGTTTGTGGTATCCTAGCCTGGTTTGGGACCAGGGCAAGGCATCAGTGATTGTGTTGTATGGAGGCTTACAATTATTACGACAATGCGATATGCATTGCGTAACAGTCTTCCTACCAGTTAATCTGTGAGCTAGTTAAATCGACTTTTGTATGGAGAATTTTAGTTAAATGCTGTTTAAGTCACATTTAAGAAAGTGGCTCCTCCGGCCTTAATGCCCCTTCTTGTTTACCTGTAGGTTAATAAGCTACGTAATATACAACGAGTTGTCATAGTAAACCGTGAATTGTAATTTTATGAAACAGGCCCCTGTTCAGCTCCTGTATTATGCGCATCAAAGCCTAAACGATTCCAATCGTCTAACGGTCAAATTTCATACAAATTGTTATCGCAGGATTCTGACAGGATTTGGTGCACATAATTGTAGGGCCTCAGAACTGTACGTCAATTCTCCTTTGCTCGGTACTTGCGTCTTGACTATCGGACTGTACCCAATAAGTATATTATAACTTTCTTTAGCAACACCATAACCGAGCCATAGAAATGGCCGGCGATGTTACGGCACAAGCGGGCACGTGCCGATTCGGCTATTTCTAAATACTTCCAGCCATCGGGTAACGGTGGATCAAGGTCAGGTTTTACTGCTACACGTGTGATTTGTATGCGAAATGCCTAAAGGCTTAGATGGTCCTTTGACCATTGCGAAACGTTGTGTTTGTGCGGAACTAGTGGGGCGCGCGGCTTTGTTCGGGTGGGGATCGAATAATAAGTAACCCGTTTTACTTTGACCTACAATTTTCCACCGGGTCGATATGATATAATATAGCTTAAAGAAAAAATGGAATCCCGAGTTTCTTAGGTACTTAATTTCTAAACTTGAGGTGTGATTCGGGTACCCCTTAGGGCCCTCGCCCATGGCGACTTTTTGTAGCGATGCAGTAGCGATGCTGTCGCGCGTTCGCATCGATACAGTCGCGATGCGGGCGCTAGTTGTGTGCCCTCGCCCACTGTAAACACGATTCAGTCGCGATGCAAACGGGATACCGTCGCGCTTCTGTAGCGATGCCAATGCGATTCAGTAACGGAACCAAAATGCCTGCGATCACTACAGTTGCAAGATGGACTCCGTTGGACCGATGGACAACAGCACTCTCGATCTCTCTGTGTTGCACTACTCATGCGCCACCCTTCCTCCGTTCTCCTCCCGATGTCTTCCGATACGCTCGTGCGTTTGCATCGATACAGTCACGATGCTGTAGCGTGGTAGTAGCGCATTGGCATCGCTTCTGCAGCGCGTTGCAAATGCGACTGAAGCGCGTACGTAGCGATGCTGTTGCGCGTTTATGAAACGCGCGACAGCATCACTACAAAGAGTCCCCGTGGGTGAGGGGCCTTAGAGTGCTCTATCTCTGGTCTTCCACTTCTCACTATTTATGAGACATCTTCTATACCACGGTGTAGCGACATGTGTTGTCAGTTGGAATGCTTGTTTAAAATTCCTAATTTTGTAGAGTCTATTTTTGTCTATTGTCTATACTTACTATAATAATGCCTATGTTGTCCAAGTGTAACTTGGACAACGTGCAACCCGAAACCGGCGTGCGTGCATGCAACGCCTAATGAATGTTGAGGAAGCGAAAGTGATCTGTCAGGATCGTGTCAAGTGGCAGTCTCTCGTCTCTGCCTACCCCTCTGGGATACAGGCGTGAGTTTATGTATGTATGTATGTTGTCCAATTGTAATTGTAACCTACTGTAAAAGTATACTATAGGTTCGACTGCTATTGATATTTGAATTAAACGATAGATAAGATAAGATAAGAATATTCTTTATTGCACACAAGAAGCGAGACATAAAATATGAAAGTTACAATGGGCGGCCTTATTGCTAACAGCAATTTCTTCCAGACAATCTTGTGACGGAAAGGTTTCCGAAGGAGAAAGGGAGACGGGTAGTTGGTGTAAATACGAATAGTACATACTTAAACTTAATAATAAACTTACATAAATATTACCTAAACAATTGTTATATACTACTACATAAATAAGTTACAATACCTATATGTAAGAGGAGGATATAATGAATATAATATACCTACATAGAAAGAAAAAGCAATCATGACTGTCGATGTTACATGGACACTCCAAATTTACATTTTCTAAGCAAAAATTACGAAGTAAGTGAGAAGGCTAGTAACTCTACCCAGCCAATAAATATGCATCAGGTCTTGTTACATAAAATGTGCTATTAATTTCACTAAAATTAATCGACTAAGTAAATGCATCTCCGCTGCGTATTCAATGATAATTGGGTAGCAACTGCATTTATAAATTTTGAATTTTGTTGACGTTATGTCATGGTTTGGAGTCGCGAGTCGAGTTTTGAATATGCAGTCGGGGTTCTCTACTTTTCTAAAAATAGAAAGGCTTTCGGAGGAATATCTATTTCTGCTGATGTATTCCTAGAAACTGATGTTTTCTTTGTAACTTTTTCTTCGGCTCTCTAGAACATGCCCTTTTTCTTCTGCGCTAGTAACATGGTAGCCTCTTACGAGGCGTGTACGCTCAGCGAATACCGTCCAGGCACGGTATACCACTCCTGGGCCCTGTTTCATAAAACTGCAATTCATTATGAGTTTATTATGACAATTCGATGTACATTGCAAAGCCGATAAACCCACAATAGGAAACAGGAAGACTCGGCTGCGCCATGTACATCGAATTGTCATAATAAACTAAGAATTGTAGTTTCGTGAAACGCGGCCTAGCCTAATAGTACGAGGCCGCTAGTCGCGCGTTTTAAATGTCAAAAGTCGCGACTTTCCAGTACATTAATTGTCAGGCACTGCGTGGCCAGTACGATGGTACGAGTCACGCGTTTTGTGGCACTAAAATGTCAGAATTTGACAATTAAAGTAGTGGAAAGTCGCGGCTCTTGACATTTAAAACGTGCTGCTGGCGTCGCGACGTCGTATTACCCATGCTGTACAATATATAGGCGAGTTTAAATGTCGACCGATCCGTTCTGTTTTCAGTGAACAAGTAGTTAGTACTAAGGCGTTTTGAAGCAACATTGTTTTGGTTGCCCTCACATTTAAGAGGTCGTGGGTTCAAACCCCACATGTAGCAAAGAAATTGTTTTCTTAGTTACCTACGTTTGTAAATTTAAGCAGCAATACCACTGGTTAACTGTAAAGGAATACGGTGTGAGGAAACCCGAATACCTGAGGTGTTCACATGCCTCAGGGCTAGAAATTGCCCACCCGCGGTGGGCGTGCGGTGTGATTAAGCCCATATGATGACGAATAAGCTTCTCTGTCTGAGAGAAGGCCTGTGCCCTGCAGTCAGACGTATATAGGCTGAATGATTATTCAATGAAAGAAAGGGTTGATGATTCTAGAGATATAAATTAATACGTAGATATTATTTACCTAAAGTAAATATAATTAATATAATATAAGAGTAGTTACTGTGAATTCGGGCTGAATCTGCATATTTTGTTAATAAGCCAGCCAGTTAAACCGAAGTAGATGTGTTACAAATTGGATTGATTTTTCACGTTTAAGGCGTTCGGGTATGATTAGCATAAATAGAATAGTCCAATAACAGCTTGACGGTCGGTTTACGTGACACGTTTTCATTCCATTAACGCCTGGAAGGTCTTCAGAGGGTCTTCTTAAGAATTCCATTGACGTATGCGTGCTTGGACTTGAAGGGAAAATAAAATCGCCATTTTTTATGCAGTTATCACCGTACCCCTACTGTAATCCATTAAGGCAATCTAGGCCTTGGGTCCCATTTCGTAGAACTACAACTCATAGTTTATTATGAAAATTCAATTGTATTAATTGGCTAAGCCATAATAATCTGTAGATTGTAGTTTTATGAAACGCGACCCTGGTCTGGTCGTCCAGTGATTGTGCTATCTAGTCGAGTCGTTATTAATTACAATATTATAAGGCATAATATTATATTTACCTCTTGCCAAACTGAAATTCTACTGCTTCTCCACATAAGGTAAGGTCGACGTATCAATTAATAAATTGCGCAAAGTAATATAATATTTTGATGTCCCACGGCTTAGAAATCTTGGGAGCATCTACGCTTTATATCTGTAGGCCACTCACGAATTTCTCGAGAGCCGCATTGCCGATGACCATTTTCATCATCTAACATTGACCCACCCACATACAAGAGGGTACTCACGTTACATCTTTATGTAAGACACGGTAGGTAGGTAATGTACAGCCGAACTGTTGGATTAATGGAGGATTCGCACAAAAAATGTTATAATCTCTTTAGAGAGACCATGTTAAGAGATAAATTATCGTTGATTATAATTTCTTTACGACTATAGTCGTCCTCATTGTAGTCTTGGGCCACCAATTGTATCTACTGTTTCTTTGTAAATGTAAGCTATTTAGAGACTCCACGATCCCACTCTCCCTGTATAGTACACTGGTCAGAGGCATTCTAGAGTACTGCAGTCCTGTCTGGAACCCAACTTATAACGTCCATATCCAGCGTATCGAGAGAGTGCAAAAGCGCTTTCTTTACCATTTGGCCTTCGTTGACTACGAACTTAAAACTGTACCCTCGTACTACGACCGCCTGCGTCACTATAACATTGCATCCCTTGAAGAAAGGCGGCAGATGTCAGACATGTTGTTTCTGTACAAAATCCTGCACGGGTATATCGACTCCAACAAGAGGCTCGAACATGTCAAACTAGCAGTTCCGCGAACTAGCAGTCACCTGCAAAACCGTACTGTGTTCAGTCTTCCCCACTGCCGAACTAAGCTCGGACAGCATGATACGATTTATAGAAGTGCGCTCAACGCAACGCAATAATATAGATATTTCCTCTGGTTCCTTGACCTCAACCAAATTAGAACTTAAGAAACTATTCCACTCGTAGTTCTCGTTAAACTGTTCTTTTCGTAGGTTTTACCTATACATTTTTAGGGTTCCGTACCCGAAGGGTGCCAAAAGGAGCCCTATTATTAAGACTTCACTGTCCGTCTGTCTGTCTGTTTGTCTGCCCGTCCGTCTGTCTGTCTGTTTGTCTGTCTGTCTGTCTGTCTGTCTGTCTGTCTGTCTGTCTGTCTGTCACCAGGCTGTATCTCATGAACTTTGATAGCTAGGCAGTTGAAATTTTCACAGATGATGTATTTCTGTTGCCGCTATAACAACAAATACTAAAAACAGAATAAAATAAATATTTAAGGGGAGCTCACGCACAATAAATGTTGTCTAAAGACAGCGCTCGCCATCTAGCGGCCATCTATGTCACCTTCACAGGGCCGATGTCATGTCGTTAAATGTCAATGTTACACGCTTTTTGTTGGTTTCTATAGATTGCGCTGTTCTCAAATTCGATCTTGGTCTAATGTTGTACAGATAATGGCACGGAACCCTTCGTGCGCGAGTCCGACTCGCGCTTGGCCGTTTTTTTGTAATTTTTACCTATAGCATTTTTAAGATAAAATGTTGTATTTTAAGTTCGTGAATAGTAGAACTTTGTATTTTTACCAAAAGTTTTATTTATGCGTATTGTGTTCACATCCAGTAGAGCGTACATTGTACCTGGAGACTATTAAGTGTTTTGCCGATGTAACGCTCAGTTTAGTGAACCCACAAATAAACAATTAAAAAATTATGATCGTTTTTTCCTGGTGTAAAATAAAGAATATTCTTATCTGCGTCGTTTGTCTAGCCGTTAAGGCGCTTAACTACTAAAACAGAGGTCGTGGATTCGATTCCCACTGGGGGCGTGGGGGCGGCCGTACATTTGTACAAATACCCTCAGTCTGGGTGTATGTTTGTGATGTCCTTGCCTGGTTACCAAAAATATTGATTCTTACTCATTGAAATTAAAATTAAATCTACAGTTTTACACTTCTAGCAAGGGGATCTCATGTACTTAAGCACTGATTCCCATGCTGTAGCTATGTTCCAACCACGATCTCTATTGAAATTTGGATGCCGGCGGATCTCTATTGCCTCGCGTATCATTCTAGGAAAGAAACGGTCCTCTCGGGCTAGAGCTTGAACTTTATGAAAACGAATGAAGTGGTTGGTACCGCTGAGTGTATGTACACTGACTGCAGATCTACCAGAGCGCGTATGTTTCACGTCCGCGATATGTTTCTTCAACCGTTCAGCTATGGTACGCTTAGTTTGACCAATGTACGAGGAACCAACAAATTCAGTTTTTATTATGTTTAGTGCCCGTGTTAACCTTAGAAAATACTAAACACTACCTAATTAGCATTTTCTTATATTACCTAGTAGAGATTTGCAGTTTTCTATAAAATAAATCTTGGCACGGTTCGACTGTGCAATAAGATGTTATAAAAACAAATAAGCTGAGTTTAATGTAATGTAAATATATCCGATAGTTAATTGGCGCCAACATCACGATGTGTTACGAGATGGGTGACTTTACAGTAGACGACACGACTTTACAGTACTGTTGTGTCCAGTGTTAAAAACATACGTCATAGTAAACATTAAGCTAAGAACTGTGTTAATTAAGTTGAATTTCTTTGAAAAAGATTCATGAAATAATAGTGTATCTTGTATTAGTTACTTTCATCTTAACATAATCCATTAAACCCGTAACTGACAGACTGATATTACTATTATTAGATGTTTCAGTTAATTAAGTAACAAAAAAATATATTCATTCCGTTCCAATGTATATTTAGAAATATTACGTTGGAAAATCCTTTCACTACGATGTGAAATGCCACGCGACTGTTGTTACTGGCACCGTTGGTATTTGATAATAAATTATTTTATTTTAATAGTTGCACAGTGTAAAAAGCTTATACAATCGAGTCTACGGTAATGGTCTTATGACGGCCAAACTCTGATTTTCGAGTGTAGGGGAGAATGTGATATACGCGTTCAATTAGATCTTCCACAATCACTCGGCAACCTTCGAACATATACGATTGACCTTTCAGTTTGCCATATTCATAATAACACTTATTACGTTCTCACATATAAATCAAGTAACTAATTTATGACTTAAAATTTTTGATGTGTTAATGTCGGTTCGATAATACATGAGTTATCTGGCATGACTGTTAATTAAAAAGTGCCAGTACTGTCGACAGTATATAAATCTGCACATCTGTACACTCTAATCGGTTAAGTTACGGCAGTGGAATTAAAAATTTAGGTTCAGGTTGATTTCCTGTTAAGCAATATTGGTCCTATATTTTATAAAAAACAGGATTCTTCTAAAACTCTCTTCAGGGGCAGTTTAAGTATTCTGTCTTTTCCTTTACCACGGACTATTTAAACTGACTTTGAGGTGTGTTTTAAGGAATTGTATTTTTATAAATAAGACCGTACGAGTGTTATAAAAGCACGATTCCATAAAGCACTGTTTTAATTCGGTTTAAGTTAGTCTCTCCCTTTACCACAACCTATTTAAACTGCATTTCACGAGCGTTTTAGTGAAATAGTTTTACATAGTTTTATAACACCTCTGTGTCATAACTGCGTGAAATTCTTGCGTAATCGCGCTTTGCCTTAGGAGCCAAATATAGTAGAAATATTTTTATAACTATCTTATTTTGAAAATGTTTGGTGTGCCTTGTGAGGCAGTAAAAAAAATTTAATCTTCATCTTGCGGTGGATTTATGTATGATAAATAAATTGATAATGTTAAAATTTTGCTTGTTCGAAGTGGTTTACTTATTTCTGTGACACGAAGTAGTTTATTTGCAGGTAAAAACAGTACACAGAGTCAATTTAAAAGTCACTGCACTCGTGTCGTAAAGCCCTCGTATCGTAAAGCTTGACGACCTCGTGGCGCAGCGGTAGTGCATCTGCATACCATGCGAGAGGTCCCGGGTTCGAATCCCGGCTGGGGGCAAAAAAAAACCCCAGGTCTTGGATGTTTACATGTTTGTGATGTCGTTGTTTCTGGTTCCCACGACACAGGGTATCCTAGTGTGGGGCGAGAAGCAATGTATGTGCCTGTATGTAAATGTTTATGTTTTATGTTTTCTTAGCAGTTTGTCAGGTTTATAAGATCATTCATATTGCACTTCACAATTCTTTGGACCTGTCATGATACCTATATCTTATTCAGTCATAAATAA
Organism: Yponomeuta malinellus; assembly: GCA_947308005.1. Classification (NCBI taxonomy): domain Eukaryota; kingdom Metazoa; phylum Arthropoda; class Insecta; order Lepidoptera; family Yponomeutidae; genus Yponomeuta; species Yponomeuta malinellus. The sequence goes on along the minus strand of OX371007.1, from coordinate 18,087,290 downwards.
GAGTGACATTCAAGTAAACGTATCTATGATATTACTCCCTCAATCGGCTTAGGGAATGTTCACGCAACGTTATTGTTTTGTCGGAAGAAGTTCGTGCTTAGATAAATCATGTTCATAAATAAATAATTTAAAATAAAAAATAAAAACCGACTTCGAAACACTGCAGCACTAAAATGTTAGAAATAATTTAAATAATTAGAAGTATGTATACATGTAGGCACTGTAGAAGTATAATTTGGAGTCAGTGCCAAAAATATGTGTGCAGGTCATGAAACTGGGCAACGACTACAAATTATACTTCTACAAGATCTACAAGTGTACGTACTTTTAATTATTTAAATAGTTTCTAACATTTTAGTGCTATAGTATTTTGAAGTTGGTTTTTATTTTTTGTTTAAATTTTTTATTTTTCAATTTTCAGTGGGGGAGCGGGAGAAAAATAAACAAGTCCCTTATAACCGTAATTTACCCTACTTAATTCGTTGCTTTAAAATTTGATGTTCTCAATTTTCATCTCCGAAAGTCTTCACCAGAACATCACCAAAATAAATAAATATATCTTTCTTTATATCTTTCAAAATAACTTGGGACTACTTTTACGCTATTCTATGAAACATACGGATATTACTAAAGGATGGGCCCCATTAGGCCATATTTACTGCTGTCAATTGAGTTCCGTTCTCCATCTTTGAAAGTCTTCATCAAATCTTCACCAAGTTAAAATGGGACCAATGGGACGTTATATCTTAAAAACCTATTAAGAGGCTAAAATAATAATAAATAATAAATAAGAGGTTATATCTATTCGAAAAAAAAAATATTGTCGAAATCGGTTAAGATTTGGCGGAGTTATGCGAGAACATAGCAAAAAAAATATATATACGCGTCAAATTGATCACCTCCTCCTTTTTTGAAGTCGGTTAACAAATGGCAAAGGTTTTGTTTGTCTCAATTATAAACCATATTTATATATATATATAAGTATTACGAATATTTTAGACTAACTGTTGACTATGATCATCATCAGCCATTTGACGCCCACTGCAGGACATAGGCCTACACACAGGACAGGACAGGACAGGAGGCCTATGTCCTGCTGTGGGCGTCAAATGGCTGATGATGATGACGGTTGCTTAAAACGCCGACTAAAATAATCTGTGGTGGAGATTTTACAATGAAAAGTCGTAACCACAGATTAAATAAACTACTTCCTAGGAGTGCTTTAGAGGAATCGTGTTTTTATAAATAAGACCCTTACTTTTTATCCTAATTCAAGGTGAACAAAGGCATCCGATTTTCCTATTCGAATTCGAATTTCCATTTTTCGTTCGAGTTTACTCTCTAAGACAAGTTAAACATTGTTGGAATACGGAAAATAATGTCTGTCCGTCTCATGTCCATTATTCATCTATCTGTATGAAACACTATCAATTTCGGTACTATGATTCCTGTAGTATTTTACGAAAAACTATTTGGTACACCAAGGAAAGCAAGAGGATATCGCAGCGGTAGGAGCGCGTAGATAGCGCATTCGGGAGGTTTTGCGTTCGAAACCCGGCAAATGACTTTGTTTTCTAAGTTACGTACATTTGCGAAATAGCAATACCACTCGATAATAGTGAAAGAAATCACCGTGAGAAAACCTGACGTGTTCATCATCATCATCATCATTCAGCCACAAGAAGTCCACTGCTGGACATAGGCCTCCTCCATGGATTTCCAAAAAGACCGATTGGAGACGTGTTCAGTCTCTTGAAATTGCCAATCCGCAGTGGGCACGCATGTCGACCGTACAGCGACCTATACAGGTATACACCACCCATGTGAAGTAACCTATGTGAAGTTCAATATCAGATTTGTTGTTTTGAGTCCGCCGAACTGTACCTGAACGTCAGTTTAACTCACATTCCACGTCACATTGGCCCTTACGTAATTTTCTTGAGCAGGCTGTCGCCTGTATCTAGCAGTACTTTTCCTCGTAAATTATTGACATATCGTTATTATTCTTCTGTTGTTTATAATAAAAATAATATTTTATGATAGCTAATCTACATGGCTGATGTTGTAAAAGAAAAAGTGGCCGGTGAAATTGGAGATTGATTATGGGATTATGTCAGTTTAGTAATTTGTTATTTATTTGGATCCAACTTTCGTATAATTGTAAGCGTTTATTTGGAGTCAGTCGGTTGACACAATTAATCAATCATATTCCACTTAAAATATGTACTACTAATAATTCTAGATACAGTGGACGGCATATCAACCTTCACACCTGTGCTCTCCGTACAGTTACGTTATGAGCGGCTTTGCAACAAAAAATGTAAAAGTTTACCTGCTGTCGACTTTTTTTCTATGGGAAAAATATCATAAACTTACACTCGACAGCAGCTCAAACTTTACATAAAAAATAAGGCGCATAAAGGTTGATTTACATGTCGGTTGTAGGTTGTAATAATTGTCAGCAGCGTTATAAGTACCGGAAAAGGAGACCACGTTACTCCATATCAAATTACCATTCACGACCCTGAAATCGAAAAAAATACATTAGGCGACAGGAAATTTATCAGTTTGCTTTATTAATTACTGCCAACACAATCATCATACAAATGTTTACAATACACAAAATCCGGTCTATTGTCCAAATTATTCTCTAAAACACCGTAAAAACCCATTGAATGAACCATTATGAGTGTGCAGGGTAAATGTGATAGTTACGGTCTATCTAAACAAATGGTTTTTGCAACTCAAGACATCGACTGAGTTGACCGACGACGAGTTGATTCGACCCCTTGGCTCGAGTTTGTCTCGGGGCGGTTTGCTCTCTATCCTATATGTATATTTTTAATTTTTTTAATTATTATAATAGGTAAACTTGCAGCTATGCAAAAAATACGTTACAAATGAAATAAACACAGAGAGCCATTGACAAGTTTTCACTGGTAGAAATATTACAGTAGAAAATGCCTAAGTAAATACAGGAAACATTATTTCACTCACTTCAAAACAAATAGATACTAAAATAGACACTCAATACATATTAATTCCTAGTGTACAATAAAGAATATATTAAGTAACGGTCAGATATGTATACATGTAGATGTTACAGCCAAAGTAATAAATCTGGATATTATACATAATGACTGGTCATTATATATAATGTCTACTCAGTTTAGATAAAGTGATAATTAACACAAAATTAATCACATTTACTAGCAATTTTATATAATATACGTTTTGCTATATGTTGTTAGGTACTGAATTAACAATAAATATTAATTATCGAAGATAGTATAAAAGTACATGTTTTTCTTGTTAGAATATGTAGTAAGTCCTTGCCTGCACGTAGGCTGCATATATTTCTGAAACTGAATGATTGTTAACCTAAGTCGTTATAATAATTTTAAGCTCTTACACACACAGGTTTATTCCTAGTTTCTGCTACGAATATCCCCATGTTAAATGTAATTCGTATGTACACTTTATACCTACGATTTTATGAATAAACTTTATCTTATCTCACCTTATATCGACCGGTTAACGGGCGGTTATTATAGTTAACAATACACACAAGTTTCATTATGAGAGCCACTCCAAAATATCGAAGAAAATATCAACTGCATGACACTAACACTATGGACTTGTTCCGAAATAAATATATTGATAGATTGATAACAGTTCTTTGTATTGGGAAGTAGATTACCCCATTTACCAGGCAGTGGGATAATTTTTCCGCCTTAAATTGAACCTCATGATCACTTTGAAATAAAGTCCAAAACCAATGAAAAATTTACACTAGCTATGCTCGTTAGAGGGTTAAGTTACACCGGACCTTTCTGAGACACCCAGTACAAAGGCTTAAACAATAGTTATACAGCTGAAATCTGAGGCAGATTGCTGGCAGCGGCTGGTTGAAGATGGCCGAAGACAGAAAGAAGTGACGTGCCTTGGGGAGGTTGGGCCATCATTCATACGCTGACCCCACCAACATAACCTTCTTGTTTGAAGCACCGGCAAAGATTATTATGGCAATTAATAGAAAGTTTGAAAGGCTGCAAGAATGCCTGTTATATCAAATACAGTATGGGAAATTGCAACTTTTGCCCAGATACTTTGAAAACGAAAATAGAATCTTAGTTGACATAAATAAAGCATCATAATTATCGTTTTCTACCCGTGTTTAATATAGCAATGTAACCAATATAACATCATTTTATCCTTTTTTTTGCATTAACCCGTGCTGAGGGCAATCTTAAAAACCTGTTTAGAGGCTAAAAATATGCGCTAGTCTCACGATTGGCACATTTAAGAAGCGGTTTTAAGAGGATTATCTATCTCTGACATAACTTTGATCTTTGTATTTATAAAAACCTATTAAGATGCTAAAAATCCACCTATCCGCCGGGACTTGAACCCGCGACCTCTGCCTAACCGTGCCAGCGCTTTCCCAACTGAGCTAATGGGCGAGTGCAGGCATCGGCGAAATTTCGAACCTCTATACAAACTTCTCTGTATTACGTACAGGCAGCGACATCTGGCAGAAGCAATTTACAACTTGCAGCCCCGAGTTTGCAGTTAGGTTTTTACATCGGAATGATATCGCTGTACCTACATCATTATATTCTTTTTGTTGCACTAAAACTTACTTTTTGTTTTTTAGCCTCTAAATAGGTTTTTAAATTGTCCTCAGCACGGGTTAGTACAACAAAAAGAAAATAAGTATTTTTGAGTTTATATAAAATTATTGTAAACCCAATTTAAATTTAAAAATTTGCCAAAATGTTTTTGGAACATAATATTTTTTGTCGAGGGTAGTGCACTAACAGTTAATGCTTTTTAAAAGACGCCTGTCACCTCAGTCAACCGAGACCACGGCACTTGCAAAAGTACCGAAACGTCGGAAAATTGTAAAATGGAAAAGCATACGAGTAAATATCCGTTCAATTTCAGTTTTATTACTTTTATAATGCTTTATAGGAAAGCCTCTAAGTATTTGCAAGCTGTGGATACGGCACGATACTGGGATTAGTTAGTCGATTACGATGTGGAACTTGTATTTTTTAGCTATCAAATACCTTTAAACGAGCAATTCTTGTATATAAATATATATCCATATATACGCACATACACACACACACACATATACAAATAAACACATATAAAAATATATTTCGTCACGATCTACAAAGTTTTTATAGCTCAGGTGGGAAGTCGAGCGGTCCCGAAAGCAGAACACCCCGGTTCGAGTTCAGTGTCCGATTGTTTCTTTTTCCAGCTTTTTTTCATCGTATCTAAATATAATTAAAAAAAAACACGATTGAACAAAAAACAAACCGACCGAAGCTCGGTCATCCAGGTACTTTTACTTATTCACGTTCATCAAGGAGGTGTAATTAAAACATAAATTTACGAAATAAATGTGCCGTCGACGGGTAAGTCCGTTACTCGGTGAAAAATCTATATGTATGTGTGTTATGACCTGTGATCAGATCTACCTCGTGATAGCGTCGTTTACATCTTAACGCTAGTCATTACTTGCTCAAGATTCAAACGTGGTATAACTTCATATCAACTTCACACTTACTGACTGGAAACTGAATATTTCAATATTGATATGACATATTTACTTACTTAACGAATCTTTGATCTTTCTTAGACGACAAAAACTTTGTTATTAAATTTTCTGTAGACATTTCTATAAGAGAAATGTGTGCTTAGTACAATCGATAAAATATTCTTTGTTGTACGTACACTAGGAAATTATACAGAAGAACAAAATTTTAGGTATGCAAGAAGCAAACATTTCCTCTATTTTCGGCGATTACCAGCATCATAATTCCACGATTTTCCACTGGGTGGATTCTTAAAATTTCTTTAAATTCCAAATTTGATACTTGAGAGTTTTATTTTATTTCAATGTATCCTATATACGTCCCACTGCAGGGCAGAGGCCTTCTCGCAGAGAAAGAGAGAGCGCGGATTGGCAGTTTCAAGCGCTGAGGTGTGAACACCTCAAGCACTCGGGTTTCCTCATGATGTTTTTCTTCACCGTTAGCGAATGGCATTGCTACTATAACTTCACAAATGTACGTAAATTAGAAAACAAAGTCATTGGAACATGCCGGGATTCTACCTCCCGAAATGAGAAGCCGGGATTCTACCGCTCCGCTACCACCGCGATTTATTAGTATTTGTTAAACTTTCGCAAAACGTGCATTTGTTGTAACATTTCGTACATTTTGTAGTAAATCATATAAAATTTTAAACGTACCGCATTTAGTCGCAAATTTTACACTTTACGATACCTTATTGATACTGATATTTGTTTGGATCTAGGGCAGGCTTAGCCTCTCCTGGTGTAATCCTGGCTACGGCCCTGGAGTTACCCTAGTACGGATATGAGAGTCTGCGATGCATATGTTTGCCGGTTGGCAGGCAAGACAAACACTCCGTAGACAGAATCCTTTAGAGGCTTTGCGTAACTTGCACGGAAGCCGGTGTGCGAGTGACTGACATGTTGATTTGGACATACTGTGCACAAATTGAGAAAGCAGGGAAAGGTGAGTACCCAAGTAATAGAAAACATCTAAAGGACGACCGCCGTGGTGTAAATTACATGCAGTGTGTAGGGACTGACGCAGGCAAATATACCATACAAAAAGTGCTATGAGGCTATGCCCGAGAAGCGGTTTGAATAGGATTCGGGTAAAGATAAAGAATTATTTACTTGCATAAAGATATGTCAATAATTATAAAAATTCAATAGCACGCATATGAAGATGTTAAGAAGAAGAAGGAAAAGGATAAGAAGTTACCGTACTTTTTAACCTTTTTCTTTTCCAAGTAATAATAATACAAACCGGCCAAGTGCATGTCAGGCCACGCGCAGTGAAGGGTTCCGTAGAAAGACGGGTTTTTATCTGCTCTACAGAAGTAACAAATTCATCGAATTAATTTTCAATGGATTTCGTACGACGTTTTCTTTTTATAAGTTGGTCGCCTATTACTCGTTAACTTGTGAAGCCTATTTAACCGTGATAGATTTCCTTTTAAGTTTGTTATAATTATGTGCCACTGCCCTGATTTTTTTCACGTTTCTACAATCAACCGTTTAGCCGGGAGAGGGGGCACGACCTGCCCTGACAAAAATGTGCGTTTTAAAGCTTAACAAATGAAACCCTAAATCAAAAAATGGTCTTTCTACACTCACAATATTTTTTAACGACCAATCCAACGATACACACTATGGCTAAGGCGAGAAAAAAAATGCATCCCTAACTTATTGAAGTGGATATAGATATTTATTACACATCCATGCCAAATTTCAGCTCTCTAGTACTTAAAGTCTCTAAAAACCGGTCAAGTGTATATCAAGCGAGCCACGTGCAGTGTAGGGTTTCGTAGTTGGCCTTCAAAATATGCAGACTTAGGAGAGGTTTTTTGATTGATAATATCAAAATATTAATTGATTTCACGGTTTGACTAAAAATAAAAGTAAGTTTCGACGGAATTTGTACAAAGTTTTACTCTTACTCTGTTTGAAACAACAACAGTCTAGTTGGGAGAGGGGGACGCTTACAGCTTTATCACAGATGCGAGCGATTTGAAAGCGCAGTGAGCTCGCCGCGATTGCGTCGCGTGCTCAACGCGTTTTAGACACTCAATAGCAAAATGGATTGATGTGACGAGGAAACACTACTGCTAGCTTTGTTGCTTCAAAGACGCAGAAAACGAAATACCATACAAGTCAACGACGAATCTGGGAGGATTAATTAACAACTAATCGACTGGAGGAGCGCGACTACTATGAATCCCATGTAACAGGAAAATGTTGAATTATAGTTATAAATAACTTTTTGTCCATTGTATCAACGACGATTGTACCTCTAAACAATGCTGCGTCCGCTTACACACGTCTCTTTGATATGACTCAAGTGGGGCGGGTCAGACTATCGAACGCGATTGTACAAAATGGCGTCGACGGTGATAATGCCGCGATTTTGCAGAGTCGTCACTGCGTGCACGCCGCGCAATCGCATCGCTTTCAAATCGCTCGCAAATCGCTAGTATGATAGAGCTCTTACTGTTAAATCATAAAAAAAAATTAACATTCTCAAAATAATATTAATAATAATAATAACAATAACTTCCACACAGTACAATCACTTGACCTGGTCCCAAACTAGGATACCAGGATACTAGGATACTAGGATTATATCAAAATGAAAATGCATTTTTCGTTGTTGGTTAAAATTATTCGCAAACGAAATAGTATTTTTTGAAAAGTGAACTTTGAATGTTGCTTACAATTTCAAAATCACGCTGTAGAAAGCAATGAGAACTTACTAATGGCATAAAATAAGCGAGAGTTAATTAGTACCACTTATGATGCTGTCCTGTCTGTGAAGTGTTTCACGGTATAGTGCTGTTAAGGCATGTGTAAAGATATTCTACTCACAATAAAGGCATTCACAGGTAAAATGACACCGAGTACTTGCAAGAATCAATCATATTTAATGATCGTTTCCCTTTTCCGCAAACAGGTGTTCGCAGAATCGTAAAGCCTGTGCAGTGGCTTTGTGTGACTTACATCTGGGCAAAAACGAGTGGTAATCGAAAGTGCAACTTAACTAATTATTTTGGTTAACATTCAGGTTTAGCATTCTACACTGCACGAAAAAGAAAATAAACAACCCCCGTGTCAGGTGAAAAAAGTGGTACGGTCTCTTTTACGATTCCTCTATAACACTACTTAGAGGCAGTTTAAATTATCTGTGGTTACGTCTTTCCTTTTATCATATACTAATAAATCTGCATGTGAAAAGTGTTTTAAGGAATTGTGTTTTTATAAGGACTGTGTTGATCTTTCAATTCTACTCTTATTTGCAAAACGTAAAATTTTACTGCAAACCATTTAACTACGAGTATAATATTTATTAATGTAAAAGAGGAATTTCTACTCTAATAGGAATTAAAAACAAATTTCCGATAACATATCGGTTCCCTAATTGCGTTACGTCACACGAAAGACATCAACGCGGGGACAATGCCCTTCCGGGGACTGGGCACTTAAGTAAAGTTGTATTTATAGACGGATGGATTATTCTTCATATATTTATTTATCTATTATTTATTCAAGGAGAAAAAACAGAATTGACAAACTTACAAGATAAAAAATAAAATATTAGAGTCAATATAGTATGCCATTTTGCCAATTCCGCAGCATTTCCCACAGATATGTAATACTTAATATAATAAATGAGTAAGAGGCGCAATACAGTTCTATATTTAGCTCTAAAATTAAAATAAACAAACAATAAAGCAACTGTTTCAGAAAGAGATAGATAAGTAAATATGCCCACACACGCAATCGTAGAAGAAGAAGAAGAAGAGGTAAACGCAACAAATCGATACAGTTTCAATCAATTCCACGTAATAATTTCTGATAAATCATGATTATATCCAGCCCATGAAAGTAGCCTACTGTTGAGCGTAGGCCTCTAAGCCGTCTATTTGTCGGAGATGCGTAATTTCTAGATTATCGTAAATTATATAATATTGTTCTTAGTATCGATTAAGGTATATTATTTCTGTCAAACTACTTTAACTACTTCTAAGTAAGTGTATCTGAAATTACTACAATAACTTTATACACCGTAAGCTGAGTAAGTAAGTAAGTAAGTGGTAACGAAAATTTCAGTCCGAAAACTCTGGCCGAAGCTTCGGCCAGATGTCGCTGCCTGTACGTAATACAGAAAAGTTTGTAAAGAGGCTCGGAATTTCGCTGATGCCTACACCCACCCATTAGCTCAGTTGGGAGAGCGCTGGCACGGCTAGCCAGAGGTCGCGGGTTCAAGTCCCGGCGTGGGTTGAATTTTTAGCCTCTAAATGGGTTTTTAAAATTGTCCTCAGCACGGGTTAGCGCAACAAAATGAATACAATAGACAGATAGATTAGAGAACACTTTATTTAAAAAAATACTTTTAAGGATCTTCGATCTTAGGATCACATATCTTAGCATTAAGATTACAGATGGTGGCTAACTAAGACACTACTACCTGATGCTATGTAAAAGACACCAAGGCGGTGGAAGAGTTTTGATCAAATTAGATTTACAATAGTGATAACAATATGTATTGACTATTACACAAAGAATACCAACCTAACTATAATCTTGATCCGTAAACTAAATCGCAACATTCCAACTAATTATGGCTAATCAAAACACAAACAGAAAAATAAACAATAATACTTATAATACTTATTACATAAATTCACACTCTGCATTGATGACTTTCTCATGAATGCACGTTTGGATCACTCACTTCCACTTATTTTTTACGTGGTTTATACACGAAACGGTCCGATCGCGATAATTTATTAAGTAAACTAAATATTATAAATAAACTACGTAATTAACTTAACCCAAGTTAAACAATAAATAATCGTGATTGGACCCGTGAAATGTATCCAATCATTAAAAAATATTCAGAAATCAGAAATCAATAAGGTATTTCAACGTAAAGAATTTACATTCTGTTTGCTGAATGTCAATGTACTATGTTACTATGTTAGCCGCTGCCTTCGGGCCGTATTTGTAGTGGAGAAAAAGGCAGCGGGAAAAAAAACTCCACTCTGACCATCTTTTCTCAAATCATCTTAAACTTATACATCAAAGCCTATATGATATGATCCCGTGATAGCCACCAATAACTTTAAAAGCCAAAATAACATTTCTTACAAAAGTAGGAAAAACATTAATGCTGCGGCCAGACACACGAACAGCACCCGTTCACGAGCATAACGCAGGGGTCAGCCATCAGCAGCCTCAACCATTTTAGAGGGAGATAGGTTATTCTGTATGTTGTTATGAAAGACCGTCCTCCCAGTCCTCATCTCTAGTAATACCGACCAATCTCTTGCTCTCGTCCCACAGGCGAGAAGTCAACACAGTGTCGTTCGCAAACCAGTGACTGTAGAACTCTTCGCAGTCCCGGAAGTGCCTACCGCTGAGGCCTTCCACCCTTGGATCGATAGACAAGAATACTGGCATCTTCGCCACATCCGCTAAAGGCCTACCGAATTTTAGTAGCGACGCACTGAGGACAGATTTGAGCCAACTGTCGTCATAGTTTCTGAAGAAATCCGACTTGCCGAGTCCTGGGTCCATGCTGTACACGTTCACCCCCAGCCCTCTGATCCGTTTCTCCATCTGCACGGTGAACATCACGTCAGCCAGCTTAGCATTGCAGTAGTAGCCAAAACTGGAGTGGCGGCCCACGTCGTTCATATGGTCTATATCGACCACTCCCAGAATCAAAGCTAAGGATGATACGTTCACGACTCTACTCGGGGCAGACCTCTGCAGTAACGGGAATAGTAAATATGTCAAGAGGAATGAACCAAAGTAGTTTACTTGCATCGTTAACTGAAGGTTGTCTTCTGTAAGTTTGTCCTCTAGCCCCACTGCTCCGACATTATTAATCAACATGTCCAACCGAGGTTCCTGGAACACAGTTTCCTCGACGAAGCGCCGAACGGACTTTAAAGAAGCCAAGTCTATTTGTCTGGTGACAATATTTGGGTTGCCAGACGATTGGATGATGTTTTCTTTTGCGTCAGTGAGCTTCTCGGGACTCCGACTGGCGATTATTACTTTGGCGCCGCGTTTCGCAAGGTTCTTGGCCACCTCGAGGCCGGTGCCTGCGGTCGCGCCCGTCACCAGCGCCACTTTGCCCTCGAGGCGTATATCGGATTCACATTTCGCGAATTCGTCATTGATCATTTTAAAAAAGGAACAAAAAACTGAGCTGAACACAAAACGCTAAAAAGACCAATTTGGTTGGATATTGCGACGTAACTAAGACCGGTTCGCATTGTTGGACGAGGTTGTCTGGTGTGTGAGGGCTGTGGCCATGTTCATAATAATATGGTGAAGGTTTCTGGAACCAATATTATTACTTTAGATATGAAACAGTAATTTGTCAAACGGCGCTGCGAAAGGAAAAGTAAAGAAGAAGCGGCAATCTGCAGATGAGTTTTATAATTGCACACACATGGCTGTGCTCCGCGCAGCCAATAAATAATAGGGGTTAAAGTATGAAATTGCCGTTTTATTGCAATAGGTTCTTTGAATTGACATAGAATCTTCATGGTTTGAGGTTTTCGAATGAAACTTTTTTCAAATGGTTTCTGTGATGTTCTTTTTTTTTAAAAATGTGAAACATTTGAATATCGACTTTCAATTGTTTTTGTTATTCAATTTAGACAAGAAAGATGGATACTGCGAAAATTCGAGTGATTTGGGAATACGAGTTCCGACGCGGAACTAACGCGGCAGAAACAGCCCGCAATATCAATGCTGCGTTTGGAGAGGGGTCTGCTAATGAACGCACCGTGCGATTTTGGTTTAAACGCTTTCGTGATGGAAATTTCGACTTGAAGAACGAGCCACGAGGAAGACCGCCCACACAGGTGAATAACGATGAATTAAGAGAGATAGTGGAAGCCGACCCTAGTCAAACTACCCAGGAATTAGCGGCATGGTTTAACGTTACCTTACCCACAATATTGACTCACTTGCGTTAAATCAATAAAATAAAAAAATACGAAAAATGGGTGCCTCATAATCACTCGAATTTTCGCAGTATCCATCTTTCTTGTCTAAATTGAATAACAAAAACAATTGAAAGTCGATATTCAAATGTTTCACATTTTTTAAAAAAAGAACATCAAAGAAACCATTTGAAAAAAGTTTCATTCGAAAACCTCAAACCATGAAGATTCTATGTCAATTCAAAGAACCTATTGCAATAAAACGGCAATTTCATACTTTAACCCCTAATACATAAATAGCGTTTATGATGAGTAAAATTTCTAAATAAAACTCCGTATCCTTGTATAATCGTGGCCACTCTACTTGCGAAATGTTGCGTGCCGTTGGAGTTAATCGCCCAGTTACTGGCTACGGTGTAAACAAACACGTTTTAGATAAAAAAAATTACCAGTCAGTGTCCTACTATCCTATCCCACTAATATTATAAATATGAAAGTTTGTGAAGATGTTTGGATGTTTGTTACTTAATCACGCAATAACGGCTGAACGGATTTAAATGAAATTTGGTATGGAGATACTTTTCATCGCGGAAATGACTCATTCCATGCGGACGATGTCGCGGGCAAAAGCCAGTATTCACATATGTAATTTGAAGTTCGTCCTTTGCGCGCTCTGTCAATGTCTCGGCCTCGAAAACATCATTGTATAAAGTCCATTCTAGTTAACAATAACAGGTTTAAGCACAATAATACTTTATTCATTTATTTGCTTCTTACTAAGTAAGTTACAGAGTGAGCCTAAAAATAACATATGATATGAACATGCCCACACGGGGTCTACGATTGACGATGAAAAGTATGGATTTGCAGGCATTCGCCGGCAATGCAATGCAATTAATTTGCTAGCGGGCGACTTGCGCGCTTGTCACCCGCTAGCTTTTTAATTGCTAACTGCCGCTAGAGCGGTCTTTTTGGCTTAATATATTTTTAAGACATTTTGAGCGAAACAGCATTGACGTTTGATGAAACAAAGGCTTGTAACTAAGAATGATACCACTAATGATGATGAAGGATGGCCTCAGTCTGGGTGTATTTTCATGTTTGTGATGTCCTTGCCTTACATCATTGTCATTGTCCTTACAGGGTATCCTAGTTTGGGACCAGTTCAAGTGATTGTGTTGTGTGGAAGTTATTATTATTATTACTATTGCAGTTAAGTACCATTGACTTGTTCCACACCGCAACGACACGGGTCAATGGGCCGCAATTATAGCCGGCATACTAAAATAAATTTAGAAGAAAAATTAATCAATCAAGAATAAATGATTGTTTTTGAGCTAAAACATTTGTAAGCACTAAACACTACATTCAAGATGGCAGACGTGAAAAACCTGCTCCGGGAGGCTTTGAATAACATTTCAGCAGAAAAGTGGCAAAATTGCAGTCGTCACGTAAAAGAAGAAGAAGAATTTAAATTATGTGGACTTGACAACGATATAGACAAAACTATCGATTCTTTTATAATCAATGTGACCGGCGAAACTTCGTCAGAAAGAAGTAACACTGATACCGCGGAATATGATTCTGATTAATAAATCATATATTTTTGAATTAAGTACCAACATTTTATTGATACCAAATTGTAAATAAGTAATTAAGTATATCTAACTCGATTTTATAACAGTTCACGGCGAACTGTCAACATTTTCATAATTAGACTATTTTTCCAGGGTGTCATTGATAACAGTTACAAAAATCGAGTTATACACTGCATTATTCAGCTAATTAGTCATCAACGAATTTTTTAAATCTGAAATCGTATCGAAACCTGTCCGAACTAGTATCAATATAAACTTGCGCCTTACAAAAAATGTTGGTGACCACTGCCCTTAGGCAAAAACGTCAATGTACGAAATTCTTTCTGCTCGACGACCGCGCTTTACACATTATTAGCTTGATTCCAAATTCACGTACTTGATTTTTTGTCGAAAGAGTCCGACCAGGTTTCGCTCTGTTTCGCAGAGCTCACTCATGGTGAGTAAAGACGGAGCTCGCGTCGTTGGTTGCTCGTCCCTGACTGCGGGCGACCTGGTCGTACTCTTCCGACAAAAGATCCAGTAAGTGAATCCGGAATTACGCTAATAATACGTGATTGTGTTGTTTGGATATACAATCACTTATCTTGTTTTTAACTGATTGATTATGATTTAGTTTCCTATAAAAATTTAATTGGCTAAAGGGTATGATGATCAGGCTCCGTTTCACATAAATAATATTAATAGTTTTTTTTTTGTTTTCTTTAAAACATCATTTGTATATCATAATAGCTAAAAATAGCGCATATTTGATTTTTATAAGACCATGCATATATTGTACACCTATCTATTTAACAAACAAAGTAACTGAATCTGTGTCTGTACTGTTTATTATGACATCTCTACGTACATTGCGTATAGATTAGGTACCTACTACTATTAGTCTTCTTGCCTATTAATGTGTGGGTTAATCAGTATATCAATATGCATCGAAATGTTATAGGTCTACTAGCTGTCCCGGCGAACAGAATCCTTTTATACGATTCTTGCACAACGCCATCTATTTTTAAAACACAACGTTTTCTCGCGCAACACCGTTTAGTTTAAACTTAAAATATTATCCCACGAGAACGCATTACCGGGTTATCAAGTACGCTGTGTCTCAATTCAGGTCTTTGTCTATCTGTATTCAAAGTTTCATGGAAATCCGTTCAGCCGTTATTGCGTGATTGAGTAACAAACATCCAAACATCTTCACAAACTTTCACATTTATAATATTAAATAGGATGAAATAGAGCCCATATCACTGGTAATTTAACAAATATGAAGGTTTGTCAAACGTTCAATTTACAGATTATAAATTTAATAACTCACTGCGGATGTTAGTCCGAGATGTACAAATACAGCTTACATAATAACACTGCTGGTGTTTGGTGTACGCACAAACAATTGATTCCAATAAAATGCACAGAGAAACCACATCTTCTTGGGAGAAAACATAACATAATTTTTATCCCAACCCCATACAGCTAGTAAGACATAACACAATAAAAGTTTTTTTTTAATACATTTGTGTATTCTAAACACTGTTTTCCCAATCTTCACTAGGCTGTATTTTCACTAACTTCTTGGAGACATCCCAAAGCCTTTTCCTCAGTTGTTTATCACGAGCCAACCAAGTGTTGTACCACTCTCCACAAAACTTATAATGCTTTCCTCTCACGTCCTCTAACTTTTCATCGGCAGACAAATAAACTAGTTCACTCGCCACATCTTCTTTGCTCCTGCCTACAATTTGCACAAACAGTTTCCCAATGCTGTTTAGTGATCCAGGCAAGTTATCCAGAATGCCTGTACCAGACACTAGAAAAGGGTCGAAACTATTGGCTGTCACATTCGTCTCTGACAAACGTCTGGCCAACTCTACAGTAAACAACGAATTGGCCAATTTAGAATTGGCCAACAAACTTAATCCAGACCAATATCCAACGTCATTCAAATGGTCAAAATCTATCTGGCCAATATACATTGTCGCTGCTGAGACATTTATGATCCGGCTTGGTTCAGCAGTTCTCATCTTCGGTAGCAATAAATAGGTTAGAAGGAACAGGCCAAAATAATTAACTTGCATCATGGAATTGAGTCCATCTTCGGTTATTATATCAGGAAGGGCCACAGCACCGGCATTGTTGATTAGAACGTCGACTCGGTCTTCTGCATTAACTGTGTCACTGACAAAGTTTCTTACAGATGTTAATGATCCTAAATCAAGTCGTCTGTAGGCAACGTTGTCACTTCCTGTGGCTGTCTTTATGTCCTCGACTGCAATTTGAAGTTTTGCTTCATTGCGACTGGCTATGACTACTCTGGCTCCATGTTTTGCTAGTACCTTGGCAGTTTCTAAGCCGACACCCGAGCTTCCACCCGTAACAATCACGGTTTTTCCTCTAATTTCCGTGTCCGTTTCACACTTTGTCATTGTTTTTGTAAGGGGCAACAGTTTCTCTCAAAGTTGATTATCCTACTGGGCTTAAAATAAGGAAGTAGTGGTATAAAATGAAGGCAGTGTCGTGGTTTTTCCTTGGTGGTTTGTTTACTATAGCAATTGACGTCACAAATGAGGCTTAACAAAAGCGATACCTAATCCTGCGTTTGTTTACCGGTTGCTTACTTTGAGATCTTAGTTAGAACTAATTGGAATCTTATTCATTACTCATTCAAATATGTCTCTGGTTTATTTACATTATTTTGCAGCATATTATACACATACGATGGTTTGAGTAACAGGGGTTCGCCGATTTCAAGCTCAAATGTATTCAATAAAAGGTCTTGTAATCTATGATATAATGTGCAGTCTATTATAACTTCTGTAGCAATAGATTATTAAGAATTTCATGAGGTTCAGTAGAATTAGCAATAGAAAAGTAGGCCGTTTTTGCGGAAATGCTGCCTAGCCCCAGATTTTTGGCCTTAGGTCGTGGGTCGCTAAAATCGAAAATTGTAAAATGGATGTTGAAATGTATACAAGGTTTGGGTTTATAGGTTTTAAAACCTAAATAGGTTTTTAAAAAGCTCTGACTTTTCCAATTTAAAAAAAAACGAGACATACAAATTCTTAAGTAATTTATACTGAGGGCTAGTTTCTGAACTGAGAATTTTACTAAGTAAATAGTTAACTGTAGAAATGAGCATGACAGAACGTTACTTAAGTATTTACTTAGTGACATCCTCAATTGAGAAATCAATAGAGAAATATTTTTTTTGAGCAATTATTTATTCATGCTACCACCATGTCAGCGTGTCCTTACTTACCAATCTACATTATCATTGAGCAGCGTCCGTCAGATTAATATCAGTAACAGAGATAAGCTCGCCTTTGTACATGTAATTTCGTGTGCAATAAAGTATAAAGTACATATAACATCAGCCGGTGCACTGAGCGTTACTTTTATTAAGTATTATTACTAAAATCCAAATAACGCTAGCATTGTGTGTGAGTAACTTGACGACTCTAGCGGAGTTATGTGGTCGGTAAAATGGACAGCGCATTTTCTATTTGTACTTTTTGGAACCTGTTTGCTTTGTGAATCTTCAGTAAGTAAAGAAAATTCACACATTCTGGTGCTAAATTTTGCATAACATAAGATTAAGTAGCCTATATACGTCCCACCGTAGGGCACAGGCCTTCTCTCAGGGAGAGAGTATGGCCTAATCACCATGCGTGCCCACCAATCGGCACGGATCGGCGATTTCAAGAGCTGAGGTAATAGCTCAGATGCTCAGGTCTCCTCACAATGTTTTTCTTCTCTGTTAGCGAGTGGTATTGCTGCTATAACTTCACAAATGTACACAACTTAGAAAACCAAGTCATAGATACATGCCCGCACTGGGAATCGAACTTGGGTCTCTCGCATCCGAGTCCAATGTTCTAACTACTAGGCCACCACCACTAAACTTTGATACTCTGTTATATGGTACTAGACAAGAACATCGAGTCCAAGCCAATCTCTATTATCCAATGTCCAGTGGTCCAGTGGTCTGTAATATGCACAAGAAAAGAAAATAATTTTAATATTCAAATACTTAGTAAAAAAAAATCCCTGCAGTAATTTTTTAACTGTTATTACAACACCTACAACACCTAAATAGCAATTATTTAAATAGATACTCTGTAAGAGAAAGAGCAAGAGATCACACAAACTGAATTCCACGGGGGCGAAGCCGCGGGCACTTCTAGTTTAAAAAAAATGTATATTACAGCAGAAACGGTCTTCAGATCTTCATCGTCATCATCAGCCCACCGCTGCTGCCCACTGCTGGGTATAGGTCTTTTCCCTCAAATGGTATCTCTCACAGTCTTTTGGCATCCGCATCCACGGACAGAATCAGGTATTCAGGTATATAACCCGTGCAGCTTATCTCGGCGCCTCGCGCGATTCGATCTTCTTCGCGAGAGATGCCTATTTAATTTGCGCGGGTTATACCATTGGAATGACATTGTACCTCCGTTGCGTAGTAGACTACAAAATAGAGGAAAATAACAGCCATAGTCGTGCTAATATAATTTTATTCAACAATTATGTGTTTTAATTAAGTACCCGAAAGCGGCATGCGTGCATGCAACGACAAAAAATGAATGTTGAGGAGGCCAAAGTGATCTGTCAAGGTCGTGGCAAGTGCTAGTCCTTGGTCCCTGCCTACCCCTGTACCCCTGCGTGTATGTAATTATGTGTTTATTAGACCCTACGGGTGCTGGTCTTGTATTATTTTAATAACATATGCCCTTTTGCCTGATGAGAAACGAACATTTTATATTTTAGAAGACAACTAGGCAGGAGCGTGCCCTGATCAAGTACTCGAACCCCGCCTACATCACCAATGTCACGGTGTTTACCGGGCGGAGCCGACGGAATGATCCCTACATGACCAATATGACCGGGACCCTTCTGATGGATTCCAACAATAACGTATCTGTGAGTACCTACGAGTTTTGATTACCAATAGGATAATCTCATATACACTGTATCGTCGATTGTACGATACTGTAACCATAAGCGAGATGTAAAAAAACAAAAACAATTTTTTTTTGCTTATTCGCTCCACCCAAATATTCAGAGTTAAGTCTAAAATGCTCAATTACTGAATCACACCTAGAGTTAGAGTGTGGCAATAACTTTTGTTAATTTTTTTCTCAGATTTTTATTTTTAGTATCATCCGGGTTTACTTATATACTTTTACTAGGTGACCCGGCAAACGTTGTTACCTATTCTCAGAACTAGGTACCAAAGACACACAAAAAAAATCATGAAGTTCGGCGAAGCTGATTCGGAGGAGTTCGATAACAAACACTGTAACACGAGATTTATATAATATATATTAGATTAAATGCGCGTTTACCCGCTCCACAATAATGAACTTTAAAAATAATAGCTGTGATATAAATAGTGCTAATGCTCTGTAAAAAAATATTACGACTTCTAAAAACTAAATTGAGCTGGTGAACGGCTGCACAATATCCTCCAGGTATTGCTTAGAAAACACCCAATTAAACAATCATTCGATTTTTTTTTAAATAATATTAACTGTAATGCAGCCTATATATGTCTCACTGTAGGGCACAGGCGTTCTCTCACAGACAGAGAGAGAGAAATAATACATTACATTATATATAATTTATACATTATAAATTACCAGGAGACGGGCACCAGCGTCTTCCTCAGACTCCAACCGAATACTGCGATCGCCAACCCGCCTGCCAAGCGTGGCGATTCTGGGAAAACCCTTCATGGTTAGGGAAAACCACGAGGGAGGCCGATGTCCTGCAGTGGGCGTAAAATGGCTGATGATGATGATGATGTATACTGTCGATTGGATCCGGGAGGGGTTGGCCGGACCAGGGTTTGCCACTTGCCACGATCCTGACTAACCTCCTTAGCTTCATTAACATTCATTAGTCGTTGAGGAAGAAGTTCGCACAAAACACGGCTTAAAAATCCCAGCTAACCATACGAATAAAAAATCCCTAGAAGTATTCATCATCATCATCAGCCACTTGATGCCCACTGCAGGGCACAGGCCTCCCTCGTGGTTTTCATAACCATAAGGGGTTTTGCCATAATCGCCACGCTTGGCAGGCGGGTTGGCGATCGCAGTATGCAGTTGGAATGTCAGGAAGACGCTGCTGCCCGTCTCCTGGTAATTTATTTCCTTAGTCGCTTTCTGCGATATCAACGGAAGGAAATGGAGTGATGCTATTCTTAATCCGGTGCCACACGGAACTGAAGTATTGAAGTATTGGTTCTTACGAATTCCCGCTCAAAAACGGAATCTGGGCACAAAATGCACTAATAACTTCCACACAGCACAATCAAGGGCATCACAAACATTGAAATACACCCAGACTGAGGCCGCTAAGCTAAGGTCAATTTTTTTATTCGATGAAAAAAAATCCGGCCAAGTGCGGTCGGACTCGCACACGAAGGGTTTCGTACCATTATATATACAACATTAGACACAAAGAACGGGAAAAACCCGCAAAAACTCACATTTATTGTATGGGAGCACCCCTTAAATATTTATTTTACTCTAATTGAATTATTTATATTTGAAACCAATACAGAAATAAATATTATGTGAATGTTTTAAGCGTCTACCTGTTGCCGTCATTAATATCGAGCAAAAAACGGCAAAATATTTTTTTTTCTTGTATGGGAGCCCCCCTTAAATATTTATTTTATTCCTATTTTTTGTATTTGTTGTTATAGCGGCAACGAAAATAGATCAATTTTAAAAACCTAATAGAAATAGATCACCTTCGAAAATTTCAACTACCTAGCTATCACGGTCCATGAGATAAAGCCTGGTGACAGACAGACAGACAGATAGTGAAGTCTTAGTACCGTCTGGCACCCTTCGGGTACGGAACCCTTAAAACAGGCAGTGTAACCATTATAATCACATTATAATAGTTCATTGTACACCGAGGTGAGAAAACGATCTTTTTCTGTCCGAGAGTATGTAAGTAAGTGAGAGTAAATCCAACGCGCAACGGAACATTACCGCCCTATATCAATCCTCCCGTTTTTATCTAAAGTACTAGAGCGGGTGGTAAATCGCCAGTTCTCTCATTATCTTCGTTGTAATAAACTTCTCAATTCACTCCAATCTGGCTTCCGCCCTGCCCATAGTACCTGCACTGCCCTTATCAAAATCACTGACGACTTCCGCCTTGCCTGCGACGAACGTCACCTCACCTTACCCTGCTGGACTTCAGCAATGCGTTTAACTGCGTTGATCATGACATCCTTCGTGCTATCCTCAAATCCTTGAACGTTTCGGGATCAGTGACCGACTGGTTTTCGTCTTACCTTTCGGGACGCCGGCAGTGCATTTGCTTGGAAAATACTTTTTCTGAGTGGTGTGATCTAACTGCTGGTGTTCCGCAAGATAGAGTTCTGTCCCCTCTCCTCTTTTCAGTTTTTATTAACACCCTGGTTTCCGTGATCAAGTTTAGCACTTATCATCTGTACGCAGTCTACACTAGTCTACAAGCTTCCACCAATCCGGACTTGGCCCCCGTGGTGAAGTATGGCCTATACCTTCCTCAGGGAAGAGACCCGTGCCCCTCGGTGGGGACATAATGGGTTGATGATGATGATCTGTACGCAGACGACCTCCAACTCTACCTGCCTTGAAGACCTATGGATGTATCCACAGCAATAGGTCACATGTCCGAGGATCTTGAGGCTATACGGCAATGGTCGATGCGGTATGGTCTTATAGTGAACCCTACCAAGACGCAGGTCATGTTTGTCGGGAGCAGACCTCTAATCGCCAGACTCAATGTGGACTCACTTCCTGCTGTACTCTACGATGGAATATCTCTCCCCTACTTAAAACAAAACAAAAATGTAAAAAACTTAGGTCTCTACATACAGAACAACCTGTCCTGGGAGCTTTACGTGGCCGAGACCAGCAGGAAAGTTTTTGCCTCCATGCACTCTCTTAAGCAGCTTCAGAATTTTCTCCCATACTCTGCTAAAGTTACTCTTGTCAACTCTCTTCTTCTCCCTATTATCGATTATGCTGACGTTTGTTATCCCGACATTACTGAGGAGCTGCTCAGCAAACTCGACAGACTGCTCAACCTTTGCATCCGTCTTATATTTGGACTGCGTAAGTTTGACCATGTCTCTTCCTATCGTAATCAGCTGAAGTGGCTCAACATCCGTTCCCGTAGGAATGCTCACATTCTCGCCACTCTGTATGGTATTCTTAACAACCCCTGTTCCCCCTCTTATCTCAGAGGACGTTTCGAGTTCCTCCTCAGTGAGGGTCGCCTTCTGCGACCTTCCCGAGCATTGCACCTCCGTACCCCTGAGCATAATACGGCTGGTTATTCAGGCTCCTTCACTGTGACAGCAATTCGCCTTTGGAATAGCTTGCCTCTGGACATCCGACAGGCCCCATCGCTTGAAATATTCAAAACCAAAGTCTATCGCCACTACCTAAATCTCCAGCATTTGTCTTAATTTATGATATTATAAGTATATCACAATATCTTTCCTAAATCTGTAGGTTTATGTATTTATTTATTGTATCAAGTATTTACTTATTATAATACTGTATTTGTGTAATATTTCCCCCCTATTATATTATATATATATAGGTCTGAATAAGTAATTAGTAAGAATATTTAATATTAAGTAAGTTGCAATACCTGCTAATGTTCTCTTCAAAACTTAGGTTAGCTGGTAGATAATGCTAAGTAGCATTAAGCTCGCCTATGTGCAAAACTGCCTGTTTTAAATGCAATAAAGGATTTAATAATAATAATAATAATAATAAAGGAGGGCTTATAGGTAACTTGAGGAAAGAAATAGAACTTTCTCCCGAGTGATACATAGTGCTTTATACTACATACATCTACGAGGAAAATAATATTATTTATAATAATTAAAAGCGTACTGTTAAATTATCAATTTAGTGACAAAATTTAACAAAACAAACAATTGGCCGCGCTTTTTTTTTTAGTGCAGAAAAATGTTGCCAGTGCTTTCATTGAAAATCGAGTAAAAAAAATATATTTGATTTCTTTGATTTGGAATGGATTTTCATACATCATTCCTGCCGTGCTACGGAGGGCGGAAAAGAAATTCCATATAATATTTCCCACCGGACATTTATAACGGAGAAACTTTGTAACTCATTTATGAACAAGCAATGAGACACTTTCTGCGTATTCATATTCATAATTCATAATTCATTTATTGATTACACAAGTACATCAGGTGTAATGGTTGAAAAAATATAGCTTCTTTTGTGCTCTACCTAAATAGGCATACAAATCTTATGTCACAAGTTAAACTTTTTAAATAATTTTATAAAAATACAATTAAATACAGAATGTCAAAAATTAAAAGATTAAGTTAATATTAAAAAAACAATTTAAATAAATACAAAATTAATGTCAATGATAAAAATATACATGTCAGCGTGTCAATAATTACAAACTAAATTAATAAATATCTGATCTAAATTACAATTTATCTTCAAAGAACTCTTTCATGTCATAATAGCATTTATTAGTCAGCATGTCGTATAATTTTCTTTTAAATTGAATAGTATTTAGCGATTTTAGATTATCTGGCAACTTGTTATATATTTTTGGTCCCATGACCACAATGCTTTTTTGTTTGAAGGCTGTTTTACAGGATTCAATTTTTAGTTTATGTGGATGCCGTATTGTTCTAGAGCTATTTTCATGCGCCTTTGGAAATAGCGACTCGTTTGTTTTGACAAAGACAGCAACTTCATATACATATAGACAGGTAAGTGTAAGAATTTTCAGTGCCTTAAAATATGGCTTACAGGTTTCAGTAGATTTTAACTGACACATCGCTCTCAGACATCTTTTTTGGGCTTTAAATATTGTAGTTACTTCAGTGCAATTGCCCCAAAATACAATTCCAAACCGCAATGTTGACATTACATACCCGTGGAAAGCTGACAGTACGGCGTCTCTACTAACAATTTTTGATAGCTTGTATAAGGCGTAGGCAGATTTACTAAGCTTATTGCACGTTACCTCGGCTTGGTATTTCCAGCTTAAGTTATGATCTATCATCAGACCTAAAAACTTGGTGACATGTTCTTGCTGGATTGCTACATTGTTGTATACCAAGTTTACAGGAGGTGGATTGGTTTTTTGTGTAAAGTGCATAATTTTAGTTTTGCTTAAGTTAGCCTTTAAACAGTTTGATTCTAGCCATGACATTATTTCTTGGAGAGTTTTATTTATTTCGTGTTCGTAATTTTTATTTTCTGATTTTTTTATGACCGCTGTGCTGTCGTCAGCAAAGAGGGTCATAGGGTAGCTTACATTCAGCGGCAAATCGTTAATGTAGAGCAAAAAAATCAATGGGCCGAGTATACTGCCTTGCGGGACTCCATGTAGAGACAAGCGGTCATTTGAAGTATATGTTACTTCGTTGTTTGTCTCTATGCAAATATTTGAGAGTTGAGTTTGTTGAGTTCGCCCGTTTCAATATGATTTTATGAGTTTTAAAGCTGTACCTCTCACTCCATAGAATTCCATTTTTTGTAGCAAAATTTTGTGATTAACGTAGTCGAATGCTTTTGTCATGTCCATGTAAATAGCCGATACTGGAACTCTAGAATCTACGCATCGTATTATATCCGCAAGAAAGTCGTATATTGCGAGATTAATACTTTTTCCTTTTCTGAATCCTTTTTGCTGCTCTACTAATATATTATATTTATCGAGATAGTTGTAGACCGAATTATAAATAACATTTTCAAATATTTTGGAAATAATTGGAATTAAGGCAATTGGTCTGTAATTGTGAACCGAGTTTTTATCGCCTTTTTTATAAATAGGCTTAATTATTGTTGTTTTCAATTTTGCAGGGAAAGTCCCGTTAACAATGCATAGATTTATTAAGTGGCTTAGATGGGGTGAAATTATTTCATTAACGTATTTTATCACGTTAGTGCTAATGTTATCATAGCCTACGCTTGTTTTATTTTTTAATGATTTTATTATTTTGATTATGTCATACGAAATTGTAGGTGATATAAATAATGAAGATGGTTGAGAATTGAATTTTAGGTTATATGTCATATGTAGGTCCATAGGTGGAGTTGCTATTTGGTCTATGAAGTGGTCATTAAATGTGTTGCAATTTTTATTGGGTCTGTAATCAATGTATTATTATCGTCCTTTAGTTTTCTAATGGGTTCCCTGGGTTGATAAGGTTTAGTGCTGTTAATAATTTTCCAAGTTGTTTTTGACTTATTAACTGACGTTCTAATTAAATGACTGTTTATAGATTTTTGTGTCAGCTTTATAATTTTTCTTAATCTATGAGTATAAGTTTTTAGAGCAGATTTATTGACTTCACTTGAATTTATCCTATTGTTCCAAAGCAGAGTCCTTTGCCTTTTTGTACATAATTTTATACCTTTTGATATCCATCTGACTCTCTTTTCGCAGGAGATTTTAATATATTTTAATGGGAAACATAGCTCATACAGCAAAAGAAAAATGTCAAGAAATCGGTTGTATGCCTCATTTGGGTCGTCAGTAGTGTATAAGTCAGTAAATTTCCATTGATTTAGGTACTCTTTGAATTTTTTTAGATTTTCGTCACAGTAGTCCCTCCGTTTTATCCGCCAGAATTTCAGTTTACATGTTTTTTTGACATTGCATTTCAATATTTGAGCTGTATGGTCAGACAAACCTAAATCGACGACCTCAGCCTGACAGCAAGTAGCATCATTGTGAGCAAAATTGTCAATGCATGTTTTGCTTTGTAGTCTTGTGGGCTCATTTATTGCTAAGGTTAAGTTGTGACTTGTTAAAATATGAATAAATTTTTGAGAGGTTTTATTTGGCTTCAAAATGTCTATATTAAAATCACCACAGAGTACAACTGTCTTGTCACGTTTTTTGTTAATTAATTTCAGCAACTTATTTAATTGTGTGAAGAAATTTTTTAATTCCGTAGCTAACATTTTTGGGACTCTATAGAGACATAGTATTATAAACGCGTAGTCTGTCAGCTCTACTGCACAACATTCCATATTACTTGAAATAGAAATGTCCTGCAGCTCTACACTTTTATATTTTATCCCGTTCTTCACAAGTATACATGCACCTCCCCTTTTTACATTTTGTCTGGAGTAACATGATGCCAAGTTATAGTTGGGTATGCATAGTTGATCCTCATATCCTGACTCTATAAAATGCTCTGTGCAACAAATTACATCTATACATTTTCCTAATGAATCTAAATTTGATAAATGTACACTTAACAAGTCTGATTTACTTATAAGTCCAGCTATGTTTTGATGTAAGATAGAGATACTGTTATAGGCGAAAAAACTCTAGCTCCTTTTTTTCCTCTGCATTAACTTGCTTATTTCCATCCTTTTCTCCTCTATTGTTGATGTTACCATGCTGCTGTGTTACTTTAGTGCTTATTACGTTTGATAGTGCTTTAAGGTCTGCAAAGATTTGTTTCATTCCCATGTTATTTAGCGCTAACTGCCGCCCCGAGAACATGTCGTGATCGTAGGTAAGGTTTTCATTGGAGTCCAGAATATGCGCATACTTATGACTCATATTATCTAACCAGAGTAGGTTGTTGAACATCTCAATCCTGTAGTTGAACATGGTGAGGTTCGGACCAAATTTAAATACAGGCAAACAGAGGATAATGTTTGTGTGTTGTATTCTTAGGAGTGTGCATCTTATGTTTTCTATAATTTCAAAGTAGTTATTGGTTTCCACGAAGTCTGTTTCTCCAATTATTACGATGCAGTAATCCTTACTTGTATGGTCTTGCAGCTTTATTTCAATGTCCTTAAGGAGTACTTTGATGCCGACATTCCTAGTCAAATAGTGACACAGCTGAGTATTTCTGTCGAAGGTTTCCTGTGCAATTGTGAGGACGCTATTTTGTGAATTGCTGCTCAATATAGTTACTTTTCTCGTTGATGGTTTTATTTTTTCCTCATGCGTGCTTGGCGCCCTTGTTTCGTGCTGTAATGCAGGCTTTGAATTCACATGTTCATTTTGTTGACCTGTTGGCTCTTTAAGGGCTTTTTTTATTTTATTTTTAGAGTTAACGCCTAGCATAGGCCACTGCGTGAGGTCTACCGTCTGTTGTTCATTTGAAATTGAGGTAGTCGGTGTATCGTGACGCCGAGGAGTAGATTTGGATGATTTGCTTTTTTTCCTTTTTGGAGTTATACAATCATTTTTTAGGCTTTCTGTTACCTTTTTGCACAATTCATTTGTTTTTTTCAAATCGTCAAAATTTTTATGTAAGCGTCTATTTTCTAAATTCAAATTTTCTATCTCTTTATGAGCTGTTTTTAGCTCTCGTTTCAGAACTTCAATTTGTTTTTTAAGCTCCGTGACTTGGTTCTCGTCGTCGTCAGAGATTGCGGGCAAACTACTACTGGTGCCATCTAGGGGATCTTTGGTGGTATCTAGTTCCTCATCGGTCAACTGTGACTCTGATCGTGTTCGCGGCTTTCTGAATGTTATGTTTGCAAAGAAACTCATCTTTTTCAGTATAGATGTCGCTCACCACGAAGAGAAATACAAAAAAATATATTTTGTAACACGGGCAGGATTGAACCTGAGGTCACTGCACCACAGTGCGTATTAGTGGCCACTAAGCCACGGCGACACTTACATTCAGTTGCTAATTCTTTGATTGTATCTTAGTAGGGAATGTGTTTGATGTGACGGAACTTTTGTTTATGTCTCAAGGTCGGATTGATGCCGGTTATTGAACTCACACGCACACTCACGTTCACTATTTTGAATGCAAACGATATTTTGGTTCAGTTTTTTGTTGATTACTGCCACAGTTTCGGTTTTATTTTTATTCTGTTTTCACCGTTTTGTTGTACACTAAATTATATACTCGATTTTGTGCCTTTTTAACTGGAAACTTCACTTTTTACCACGGTTTCTATTATATTTCTTAAAGAGAAGTTGTACACGACCGCTTTTTATGACACTACCGACGAAAGGTGTGGTAGTTACTCATAAAAGAAAAGTATTTAAAAAAATACTACATAACGTAGCTCGCATAATTTTTATTTGGAAGTAAAATGGGATTTTGTTTTTTACGTACTGGCAACACTTGGATGTTGATAGCCTTGGGTTTAAAGTTTGACACATTCATGAAGACCTAATTTATTTTAAAACATTCCATTTTCTTGTTGATTTCGCGATATGCGATATTTTTTCCACACACGATCCAACATGCAATCCGCGTCCACACACGACTGCGGTCGGATTTAGTATAGACAAGACATCGCACGATATATTATTATTTACAGCCGTCGTCTATCACGACCTTTAAAAAATAAACTTGTATTAATGTCCACGTAGAGTACGTCCACAAATGTACCTAATGGGTTGTGATGGTTAAAGACCCCTGCACATGTCAAAGTGTCAGTTTTTTGCAACGAATTAAAAAAACAGACTTTAATTAAATAGTATAAATTAAGTATTGCGGACTCCAGTGGGAATCGAACCCACGACTTTTTTTTCGGTAGTCTGGCGTGTTAACCGCTACTAATGACAAAATAATCCTTCTGTTCATAGGTATCAATAGCATTACACTTGAAGAACGGAGACGATTTGAAACTCAGTTACCCTGTTTGCGAAAGTTTCAAGTTGAAATGGGTCCGTATTTTCTTGGAAGAATACGCGGATGTACCGACCAGCTGCCCTCTAACTGCGGTAAGTTGGAAGAAGAGTAAACTAAAAGCGCTTAAGATCATTAGGTATACATGGCGACGCGACGGCAGCGCTTTCAGGGCTGTCCCGAAAATAAACAAATTAAAGGAGATTTTTTTTTCAAAACGAGACATTAGAAAGAAACGATGAAAAAGTATTTATTGCCTCATCAGAAAAAAAACATTAATTATTGGTTACTGGAACCAACTAGCAACCAAATATTAGGCGCACCAAATCCTGAACGATTCCAATTGTCTAATTTAGTTCTGCAGCATATGCAGTCAAAAGAATCCGGGAACTAACTGACATCGCAACTGCTAGGCTTGTTTATTTTAGTTACTTCCACATTATTATGTCCTACGGCATACTACTGTGGGGTCGGGCAGCAGACATTGAGGCTATCTTTGTTTACAGAAGAGAGCGATCAGATTCATTTATAGGCTACGCAGTGGGGATTCGTTAAGAGATTTCTTTAAAGAAACTTAGGTACATCCTGACAGTTGCTAGTCAGTATATTTACGTCAGGAAAAATATCAGTAATTTTAAAACAGTAGGTAGCCAACACAATGCAAATACTAGAAATAAACATAAACTTGATTTCTCAAGATTTAGGCTGGCAAAAGTTAATATATCCTTTATGGGGCATTGTATACGTTTTTACAATAAGTTCCCTGAAGATATAATAAGCTTGCTTGAAGCGCCGTTCAAAGCGGCATGTGGAAAGCGCAGGGCTACTATAGGATTGAGTATTATTTAGATGATAAATATGTGTGGAATTAAAGCCAGTTCAATGCACCCTAGTAGGTACTAGGTTTTAGAAAATATGGCATGTAAGCTCTGTTAATTAAGGAATATATTTGAAAAGACTTAAGTTTGGAGTTTTTTGTCCGTTTTTTCTCCAAATGATTTAGATTTTGAAACGGACGCCTAGTTTTACTTGTAACGTTCAGTAAGTCACAGTTTCTGTGTTACTTTGAATAATTTTTTTTTACTTTGACTTTAACTGTAAGTCCATACTTATTGCTTTTACAATCTTCAGGATTGCCTCAGGATTTGGTGCGCATAATTTGGCCTCTGAGCGGCGAGGTCGTGGGTTGGCCGTTTGGCCTCTGGATGGTCATAAATAAATATACATACTTAATTAAATACGTACAGAAACGCAAAAACCACCCTCACACTATCGCAGTCGGGTAAATATTTAAATATGCATACCATCAGTGGTGTTGGTTGATATTAAAATCCCTTGGAATATTTTATTCATCCCCCCATCTCGGAAAGAGTATTTTTGCTCTTCCATATTATATCTGAGTGCAAACGCCGTTTTTATCCGCTAGAGGATAAAGTAAATTGAATATAGAACATATCGTGTGCACTAAGTTTGTAAATTCAAAACATCATTAAACCTATTTACTACTACCTCCATGGTGCCGAATTTATCATACAACTTTTTTTAATTTGTTAAAAACTCAGACTCGGAACCTCCTTTGTTTTTTTTTGCATTTAGTTATTTCCTTGCTGAGGTGGGATAAAAAGCTACGTGTTGCACTCGAGTGCAAAGATATTTTTCACCGCGTGCTCTTTTGAATCCTTCGCTTGCTCGGTCATCAAAATTGAGCACGCGGTTAAAAAGCAACTTTGCACTCTTGTATAACAAATAACTATTAATGACTCGCGAATAGACATAAACTTTCATTCCCAAAATTTAGGCTGGCAATACATCCTTTATGGGGCATTGTATACGTTTCTACAATAAGATCCCTGAGGATATAATAAGCTTACCAGAAACGCGGTTCAGAAATGTGTGAAGCACACTTTGTGCCAAAAAAGCTACTATAACATTAAAGATTATTTAGATGACAAGGATGTCTGGAATGAAAGCCAGTTCAATGCATGAGTTTTAGAATATTTATATAGATCCTGTAAATTAAGGACTTGAAATGACTAAGTTTGGAGTTTCTTTGTCCATTTTTTCTCCAAAATGATCTAGTTTTTGAAATGGACACCTAGTTTAGCTTGTAACGTTCATTAAGTCGCAGTGTCTGTGCTACTTTGAAAAAAAAAATTGATTTCATTTGATTGATTGTACATAGTCGTTACCTTTCAGGGCACATATCACTTCATCAACATGGAGCTTCCCCCGAAGAACTTACCGGTCCCGATCCCCGATGGGGACTACCACTTCCTGCTCTCCCTGTTCCTAACCGACAATCCTAAGGAGGTGATCATATTAGCCTCGGTGTTCTTGCGCTACGAAAACAATAAACGCAGAGGCTGATGTCGACCTCATAGGTGTGGTTTCAATAAAACATATATTTTTATAAACATCTGTATTTTAATCTAGTCCTTAACTGAAGCCCATCATTGGGCATCACAGATTACCCCCAATTGGGCATAGTCTTCTTCGCTGTCACGCCACCACCTCTGGTCTCCCGGTAATCTCCAGCACTGCTCTCCTGATGCCTCTTCTAAGTCGGCATCTGTCCGTTGATCGTGCGTGGTCCACTGGTGTGCAATGTCGTATTTTGGCAAAAAGCAAAGGTGGAAGAGAAGAAACGAACTAAGCTAGAGATGAGCAGAGTAAACCCTACTCTCGTCACAATTATCTATCTGAATAGACCTTCGTTTGATGGGGATGCCGCTGAGTATAAGTTTTGATTTCGCGCCGTGTTAGTTCAATAAAGCATACAGTTTGAGAATTTATTAATTAATTTATTATGCAGAAATTACACACTTAAGAGACATGCCCGTTTTGTATCTAAGCCATGTACCTACCTTATTAAAAAGTATCCTACTGTTTGGGGGTTATGTTTGAAAGCCGATTATTGTGGAACAAAATATTGAAAAACCTCAAACTGCGTTGCATATACTTTGGTGGAATAAATACGAATACAGAACTAAAACATCCACAAGCTAGTTATTCCATAGGGAATGGTCAACAGCTAGGCATAGGGACATTTTAAAATAAACTTTAAAATTATCAGATTTTATGACTATAAGCGAGCGACGCCTGTTCACTCGGAAACTAGCTGACTTGGCAAACGTTATTTTGCCACATTAATAAGCCTACCACCTCAGACCTACCAAATATAACCTACAAACCATTTCATAAAAATCGGTGAAGCCGTTTTGGTGGAGTTCGATAACTAACACGAGATTTTTATATATATCAGATTCATCATCATCAGCCACTTGACGCCCACTGCAGGGCACAGGCCTCCCTCGTGGTTTTCATAACCATGAGGGGTTTTGCCATAATCACCACGCTTGGCAGGCGGGTTGACGATCACAGTATGCAGTTGGAATCTCAGGAAGACGCTGCTGCCCGTTTCCTGGTAATTTATTTCCTTAGGCGCCTTCTAAGACATCCACGGAAGGAAATGGAGTGACGCTATTCTTAATCTGGTGCCACACGGAACCTCATTCAGGTATATATCATATTATATCAGATATATTATCTTATTTATTTAGTTGTTTCCGGCAGAATGTCCAATACATTTCGAATTCATCACAGAATATTTTTATGAAGTGAATGAACTTTCAATGGAGTTTGAATGGGTTTCATCAAGATCAACTGAGATCACCGCATGCAAGCCAACAAACGATTCTATTTATATCAGTGTACTTATCATTGCGGTAAACAATGGGAGAGATGAGCACAAGATATAAGTTGAAACAATAAGGAATGAAAAGGTTTTAGCGCAATAAACCACCCACTTCTCACAGGCTACCTCGTCATTTTAACTTCGTCTCTGTGCCCACAGCATTAAGATATTTTTTTCCTTAAAGGCAGTAAAACTGGGTCTTGCCTTGTTGACCAATAGAGATGTATAATGTGCTAAGTGATATCTGATCCAAAGGCCGTGTGATGTGAATATTGGATAAAATAAAAATGCGTAGATTTCGTCAGATATTCTTTGGTACCTGTGTCATTTGCCACGCTAATTTCTTTGCACTGTAGAAGTGACACAATTACAAAGTACAATTGAAAGCATAGGCCTGGATTCTGAGGATCTTTCTACGTTACAACGTCAACGGCAAGATTCAACGCGCATTATTTAACCCCAAAAAAACAAAATATATAAAGTTAAATCTACCAAATTTAAGGTGGAAAAATTCTTTACTTTAAAACTCTATAGGCAGCCCACACAATGTAAATACAAGAAATAAACTTTCGTTCCCAAGATTAAGGCTAAAGTTAGGTACATAGTATGAACCCAATATACCCTGCCATAGTAAGTAACTATATACTGTATGGGGCATTGTATTCGATTCTATAATACGATCACTGAAGATTACCAGAAACCCGGCTATAGTATGTGTACTTTGTGCGGAAATAGCCAATTAACGAAATAAACGTATATTGAATTCAATTCAATTAAAATATTTCAAAGAAACATATATAGGCATATAATACGTCCCACAGCAGGGCACAGGCCTTCTCTCAGAGAGAGAGTATGCGCTTAATCACCACGCGTGTCCACCGCAGATCGCGTTGAGTCATGCGAATAGCTCAGACACCAGTGGCGTAACTATAGGGTGGCAGAGCTGGCAAAATGCCACGGGCCCCCGAACCTCAGCCCGAACTATGAGGCCGCGAGCGCAGAAGTAGCAAAAATTTTAACTATTATAATGTTTATATATGAGTACTTCAAATCAATCAAGTTCGACCACATACCTATATATATATATGTGTGTGTGTATAACCTACAACTTATGCATTGAACTGACTTTAATTCAAAACACATTAATCTTTGTACTTAATGTAAGCCTAACGTTTGGAGAAACATTAAGTACAAAGATTTTGGAATGAAAGTCAGTTCAATGCATAAGTTGTAGGTTTTAAACACCGATAAAATTTTGCATAAGAATAATTTAAATTTGAAAGCCTAGTAGGTAGAACGTTGGACTCGGAAGCGAGAGACTCAGGTAAAGGCATTTTAACTTGAAACAAACATGTCATTTCTGGTGATTGAATTTTATGATAATGATGACTGCCGCCTGCTCCTCGCGGCCTAAATGGTAAAAAACCATGTCCACTAGACCCTGCTACTGATTGCCTGAAATGATGAGAATTATGGTAACGCATTTGGATGACATTGGATCACTTTAAGGGTGCGGTTACGTGGAGCATGCTGTCTCGCTAGAACAAACAATTTTTTTTATTATTGTAATAAAATAAGTAGACTTGACAAATGTGGTCTGAGGGTTTCATGGATAATTAAATTGTGGATATTCAAGGCATATTTTTGTTATCCAGTATTAAATTTTTCATTGACAATATTTGATTCCAAAATTAATAATTTTGGAAATAACTTTTCTTTATTTAACCTACGTATCGGAAAACAAAATGTCCTAAATTGAATGATGCATCAAACCCTCAGACCACATTTGCCAAAAGTTTACTCATTTTATTACAATAATAAAACACGTTAAATTGTGCGAGCGAGCCAGCATGCTCCACGTAAGGACAGTCTAGTCTAGTCTTACTAAACGTCCTATCTTTGACTAGTTTAGTCTTACTAAACGTCCTATCTTTGACTAGTTTAGTCTTACTAAACGTCCTATCTTTGACTAGTTTAGTCTTACTAAACGTCCTATCTTTGACTAGTCTAGTCTTACTAAACGTCCTATCTTTGACTAGTTTAGTCTTACTAAACGTCCTATCTTTGACTAGTTTAGTCTTACTAAACGTCCTATCTTTGACTAGTTTAGTCTTACTAAACGTCCTATCTTTGATTCAATAAAATAAGGACTAGTTTTTATCCTAATTCCAATTGGACGAAGTCACAAGTCATCCAGTGTAAGAGAAAGTCTGACATTTTCAGACTGATAACAATTGATTGGTGACACTGACGCTAAGCGCTTTCCCTGATGAGATCAGCGGCTCTCTCCGCTACGGCCACCAGGACGGAGTTAGGGAACAGAGACACCGGTGAAGGAAACACGCTGGCGTCCACTACACGAAGTCCTGATACGCTCTTCACCCTGAGGAGGGAAATGTGATGTCATTGACGTCACAGGCTGGCCAGATGGGAACAAAAGAAGCACGGAGGTGGGAAGCGCTGGAAATACGTTAGTATTTTGTTTGGATAGAAATGAAGAGTTAGTGGAGAGGCACAATAGGAAATTTATATAGATAAGACAAGATAAGCATATTCTTTATTGTATACGCCAGAAAACTATACACAGCAATACGCACAGACTACTTTGTTTCTTATCTTGACCCACTCTAGGTCAGAAAAAAAAGCAAAGAGTTGGGGAACAGTGACTCTGGCGTAGAAATACCCTATAATTCACCTAGTCTAGCCCCGACACTCCTCCTATGTTTTATTTTGCCATCTATATGGTCCGGTATTTTATATCGATGTCAAAACAAATAATAACAAAGTATATAACAAACTTCCGGAAGATATTGTAAGCGCATGCAGTGAGTCCACTTAAATAAAATTTAAAAAATGGCTTGTCGAGAAGTGCTTCTACAGCTACGGTGAGTTTCTGGCCTTTAAACAGTCTACATAATGTAGAAAGTGGATATTATTTTTCATTCATTTTTAAAATTGATATTGTTAAAATTATGTAAAATTTGACATTATTGTTGACATTTTTCTGTATTCAATTGAATTAATATTATTTTTATAGCTATTAATGTGATTATTATCTTTCAGTTTGACATGTAATGAATATTCATCATCATCAACCCATTATGTCCCCACCGAGGGGCACGGGTCTCGTCCCTGAGGAAGGTATAGGCCATACTCCACCACGGGGGCCAAGGGGGCTTGTAGACTAGTGGCTCGTCTACTGTCAGAAGTTGTCAAGCCGCTCTAAGCCTCTGACTTGGCTTAACGACTGCCATCTATCGACGGCAGCCGGCACCAACAGCTTAAAGTGCCTTGCGAAGCACGGAACCGCTCGGAAAAATGCTACTAGCGTTAGGCATAGACGGCGACCCATCCATGCACTGAACGCGCCCTGTGTTGCTTAACCTTCGTGATCGTTTAAGATCACTCAGGCAGCCGGGGCTACGAGCGATACCAATAAATTATGTCTATTTCTATGTCCATGATACCCTTGCAAAAGTTAACACTTGACTCTCTTGGCAATTGACGAAAGGCTACGAGAATTGAAAAATCACCTTAGCTTATCATCGACGACGGTTCCTCCAGCGCAAGTGCCTGACACGTGGTGTCCGGTCACCGCCACCTCTCGAACTAGACACTCCAGGTAAGCATCGGGCGGTTTGCTGCCTCTTGAGTCCGGTCTGTAGGCTTTTCTTGAGGGTTTGTGTCTGAGAATTGGTGCATTAGTGGGCTTTTTTACTAGCTGGCCCAGCATAACATCGGCCCGGCAATAATCAGTATTAGTAGAAGACCGCTCCAGACATTTTGGTTTCCCTCCGCTGCCGGCCGTTTGTCAAGTCGATGCCGGGTTGGTTAGTGGAAAAACGCCTATTAAGCATTTTTTGATCTGGTCCGGACCAGAAGGGCGTCGGAGGAACTTATGTTCGTTCCAAGCTTCTCGGAGAAGAAATGGTATAAGGTATGGAACTAAATATCCGGCTGCCGTTTTACTTACCTACGTATGTTAACCAGGATGAATAAGGATTGTAACAAGATCATAATCACCATAAGAACTAATGATGAAATAAAGAAACTGACAAACATTCATCCATGAACCCAGAAGAAAATTACAATCATTTTTAGTTCGGGCAGAAAAGACAAGACGGGGTCAGTATTATTGCAGTGTATGAACTTAAGGAGGCAAAATGGAATAGCGGGAGAACCAGAGCCTAAAATTGTCGCAACTCTAACCTCTTAATTCTCAAAACCTCAAAATCTCCTATAGGTACATCTGAATGTGAATTCGGATTGGAATTCCCCATTTTTGGACGTATATGGCAATTTTTTAGTACTGTACCTCCAAAAGTTTACGAAATGTGGTTTAGGTATGTACCTCCACTTACTCACTTATTTTTCTTTTTCTTCTGGTCATCCAAATACTCTTCCTTGGTGTAGTTCCAAAAGGTCAGGCACCGTTCAGGCCGAGACCAGTGGATCTTGGCACCAATCTCTTGAAACGGTTTCGTTGCTATCAATCTTTCTGCTCTTCTCATTGCTGTAAAGTAACATAGGAACTACGACATCTCGCATTCATCGGAAACATTGGTCACCCTCTTGCCATTTCATTTATATGGTTAATTACATATGAGCAGGCTTCGAAATGTAACATATTATAAAGTCTATGAATTTATACCCTTGACCTTAACTTCAATGTTCGGAAGTAAAGGTATTCTTGTGAGTAAAATACAAATCTAGTAGAAGTAGTAAAATATTTCGGTGCACAGTTTACGAAGCGATTTACATCACTTGCAGCTTCGGTCAGATGTCGCTGCCTGTACGTAATACAGGGAAGTTTGTAAAGAGGCTCGAAATTTCATCGATGCTAGCACTTGCCCATTAGCTCAGTTGGGAGAGCGTTGGCACGGTGAGTCAGAGGTCGCGGGTTCAAGTCCCGGCATGGGTGGAATTTTTAGTCTCTAAATAGGTTTTTAAAACTACCCTGATAGTCCAGGCAGGACTGACTAAACCAGAACTTTCCTGTGCCGACCGTGGGCAAAGCTTAATAACCACGACACTGCTTAAACTGTCTGTAAGAGATGGGATGGCCTTTGAATGCCTAGGTATTATATCGTCTTCATCTTTCAGTGCCTCTGCACTACTGGAGGCTGGCCGTCAGCTCTACTTATTCCTTTCTTCTCTTTGCCAAGTGAAATAGATTTTCGACACTGGCAACTCCAATCTATTCTCGGAAATTACTGAGCCATGATTTTCCATAGCAGGGTATAAAGTAGCTTACCTTTTACAATACACTGAACGTCCCAGTAGTTCCTTAAATAGTTAGGGTCTACGATGGGAGGATCAGAGATGGTGCGGTACTTCAAAGTGACGGCGCCACGGCTTCGAGGCTGGACGCAGGTCGCCAGGAAGATGAAGCCTTCCTTGCTGTTCTTATTGTGAAACGGAAATGTGTCGTAGAATACCTTGAAGGGAAATAAATTCAAATTTCAACAATGGGATTTGACAGGAACAACTTGCGCTGACAAAAGACAGAGCTTAAAACCATCAATATTTCTATTCTATTGGAAGGAGCACGTTTGAGCTAGGTTTTTTGTCCACAGTTTGTGCATTGCCATTTTAATGATGTTTTAAGAAGCCGCGCCAAGACAATAGGCGTACATTTGGCTTTGTCTACGTATACAGTATTGTATATCTTTCTAGCATGCGAAACTTTAGCATTACCGTCTCGCTTAGAAGTAGATAAAAGTTGGGTCCACGCTTGCCATTGGATACTATTATCATAGTAGTAGTAGAAACACAGGTGACGCAATATTGTAATTATTTAGCGATGCTTGCAACGCGCGTTTGGACGCCTTTAGGTACCTACTGTTGGGCTGGTCAGCTTTTGACACTTTTTTATGTAGCCTTTTTTACGTCCTACTGCAGGGCAAATGCCTTCTCTCAAAGAGAGAGTATGACACTTTTGCAGCAGCGGAGAAGTGCAGACCATTTTCCGCTATGGTTCATAAGCGGAGATTTTTAGAAAACTCAAGAAACTGACGAGGAAGTAACCGAATGAATTGAGGATTTTTTTTTATCTGTACTTACCATCAAACTAAAAATTAATACGATATCCTGATTTGCTGATGATATTACCTTAGGTTTGTAGTTGGACAGGTCCCGCAGAAGTTTCTCACTAGCAGTTCCCATCGAGAACAGTATGAGAGCCGAGGAGTTTTGGTATTCTATTCCCGCTACTGGTGGGAAGGAAAGTAGACCTGTAACAACATCACACTAAGACTAATGTTAAAACATAGTAGTCAGTCATGGTTCTACTAAAATTATTCCCTTCAAGTACCTATTGTTTCAGCTACAAGAGGTGTCCAAAGATATAATCAAGGACTAGACGATTTAAAGCAACAACATTGTGATGTGAATGGTATAGGTACTTGAGCTTCCACATGAAATCTTAATAAATTCTTTGACATTAAAAGAGATGAAAGTGAAAATGTTTCATTTACCACAGAATCATTGCTTAAAAGAGAAAATTGTATAACAGTAAGGATTATTTGGAAGACAAACATGTCTGGTTAAATAATGTTAACGGGGACGATTGTATCTAGTGTTTTGAAAACCCTGTTTTGAAAAGAATAAATGTGGAGTTTCTTTGTTAGCTTCTTCTCCGCATAATCTATGAATTGTGAAACTAACAGCTTTGACGTTTATTAAGTAAACATTTTGTTTTTATAGAAAATAACATTTTTTACTTTGACTTTTGACTTTGTAGTAAGTAGCGCGCTGAGATGAAGTTACTGAAAATTACAATTTTGCATAAATTCACCTTGGCTGTTCCAGTAATAATCCCAAATGGTACCAAAAGTGAAGACCTTTGCCAACGTGACAGTTAATGACTTGGTCACACTCACGTACATAGGCATGTTCATGTGGTCGTGTAGATTTCTGCCGACGGCTTCATTTTCTACCAATAGTTTGAGCTTCAGCCTGGAAAAATAGTCCAGATTAAATACATAGGTAGGTAACTCTTCATTAAACGCCTAAAATCTAGAATATGTCAACCAATAGGACAGTCAACCTAATCTTAACTAGTCATGATCCTATGTTTCCATAACAGTTGTCAATTCACAAAATCTTCGACCGTAAAAAGTCTGTTTGTTTCACTATAATGTTTTTCTTTGGAAAATGTTGTTTCCTCCGAAATTAAACCGAGAATTTCCTGGTATATGTATTCTTCAGACCCAACTTACCTCTGAATGATCCGCTTAGGTCCGATCCCAGAGAGCATCAACAGCTGTGGAGTCTTGATTGCTCCGGCAGACAGGATGATCTCTTTGTTAGCGAATATGTTGTCTAGCTCTCTGTGGTGTTGTAGGATAAACAGAGAGGAGGCCGTTCTGTTCTCGAATCTTATCTGTATATGAATGAGATGGAGTTTAAGGAGCTATTATGTCCATTTTGCCTCCAAAATAATCTAGATTTTGAAATGGACACCTAGTTTAATGTGTGACGTTCATTAGGTCGCAGTTTCTATGTTACTATTGGAGCGGTACCATTCTTTACTCATCATCATCATTCAGCCACAAGAAGTCCACTGATCTGCTGGACATAGGCCTCCTCCATGGATTTCCAAAAAGACTGGTTGGAAGCGGCCTGCATGCAGCGCCTTCCTGCCACTTGGATGAGGTCATCTGTCCATCTTGTGGCTGGTCGTCCTACGCTGCGCTTGCCGATATGTGGTCTCCATTCGAGAACTTTTCGGCCCCATCGGGTTCTTTACTGAATCGCTCCAACGATACCCATCTCGCGCTGTGTAGTACATATACGAGTAGCTCCTTCATAGAGTGAATAACTTGAACGAAAGCGCATCTTAGAGTGTATAGGAAATGTGCTGTGTTTGACGTAAGCCATTAGTCACAGACATGTTTGTGACCAATTACTTACGTCACGTTGGTACAATCAATGTCTTTCTTCTTCGTGATTACAGGGCTAACTTTAAAGTGCACACTTTCCTGAAACACATCAGTTAGAGTTTGGTAATTTACAACAACTTTTGTTCTACGACTTTGAACAATTTCATTAAATTTATTTTTAATTTTTACGGTATTTCCACAGTACAGATAAAGAGTATTTTTGCTTTCTAGTGCTGTAGTTTGAAAAATAATACTTAAAACCTTATGTATTGAATAGAATATACTTCTTTTCTGACGAGATAGGACTGTTTTACCGGAGACTGCAATATTGGCAGAGCGCGTAGATCGTGATGTCAGTATAATTAGATATTATACTGGTAAGTATTTCGAAAAATATCAATCTGAGCAAAAACTCATAGAACAAAACCTGTTGAAAAAGAGATTACATGTATTTTAGGTATATACATACATATACTCACGCATGCATCCCAGGGACTGCCACCTGCCACGATCCTGACAGATCACTTTCGCTTCCTCAACATTCATTTTATCGTTTTAGGTATCGCGCATTTTAGTAAACTCTGTATACACGCTGAGATCTGCATGGTTCGCAGGCCGCGGTTATATTATTAGTAATTAAAAATGCCACCTATTTAGGTTACTGCTTTTAAGTAAAAACGTATAATGAAAAAAATCTCCATCTATCTATCTAAAATGAAAAAAAGCAAAAAAAGTTGAGAAATCTTCGTGAACAATTAATCGGCCTCTCCATCTGAAAACACGTGAACCCACGCCCGCGGCGCGCACGCACCGCTCTGGCAGGCTACTAATGGTTCTCATAGATTCGAGCTTGTGTCGAGCTATTTTTAGAAACTGCCTTAAAAACCTACTATAAAAAAGGAGGAGGAGAATACGTCGGATTTACTTATTTATTTTTTATGTATGTTCCTCGATTACTCGAAGACGCCTGGAACGATTTAGAAAGTTTTTTTTAAAGGATAGACTTCACAGGTGGTCCCATGGTCAATAAGTCAGGATTTGATGATTCTGGAGAAATCAAGGGAACTCTTCAAATTTTACAGGCGCACTTTAAGGGATTTGGGTGTTTTTGTCATTGAAAATGTCTTTTCGTTCGCTCCGGTGTAGGCTCCGATTTCACGAAAAAGTGCGATCCCCTTATCTGACAGTAGTAAAGATATATGATATAAAAAATATATATGTTTTGGAAATGGAAAATTATATCAAAAATTTGAGATAAACTGGACAATTTAGCCAGCTATAATTTGAGCCTAAATTGGCCCTGTAGCCTAACCTTTTTGAAAAAAGTCAGAGCGACATTTTTCACACGACATTTCTGACTGGATTCATTTCCAATGAGCTCGATATTCGTGTGAGGCACGAAATCTGTGAATTTTTACATTAACAAAACATAGTGAAATAAAATTTTTTAAATAAAAAATTGAAACCGACTTCAAAACACTACAGCGCTAAAACACAGACATAATTTGAACGAATATGACCTTTAAATTTGAAGTCGGTATGTACGTACATCTTATACTTCCTACGTACATATTTTCCAAATTATACTTCCACAATACCCTTCATGTACCTACGTACCTAATTAGAATTTAAAGGTCATATTCGTTGGTCATTTCGGTCATATTTTTTCTCATGACGACCTTGTGGCGCAGCGGTAGTGCATCTGCATACCATGCGAGAGGTCCCGGGTTCGAATCCCGGCTGGGGACAAAAAAAACCATGTCTTGGATGTTTACATGTTTGTGATGTCGTTGTTTCTGGTTCCCACGACACAGGGTATCTAGCGAGAGTAAGAACTACACTCAAAATTCGTGGTGTAGGTATATCGAATCAATATTATAATATCGCAGCTTACTTTTAAATTGTAGAACTAATGAAATAAAAAACTCGTAAGCCTCACCGAAACAGCCTGTGTATTCAGAAGCACATGCAAATTGTTCCTCTTCATTGCTGGCTTCAAGTAAGCATCAAGAGTCGAGTGTCTCACTCCAGCATTGATGGTTGCTGTCGGTTTCCTGAACAGGATATTTTGCTTGTGTTTCCCTGAGGCGGCTTTGAATACCTGCATTAGCTCATTTTGTCTTTCGATTAGTTTTAGTTTCATTGGTGACTGAAAAATAAAATCAATAACAATATCGTCGTAAACAACACTGTAGCATTTGTGGTACGGTAGTGGAATGCCTGTGTGTTTATAATAATTTGGACAGCAAACCTTTATCACGGCAGGCTACTGGGCATTTTGTCTACGGTTGCGAGGTATTACTTTTTTCATACCTACCTATATCTTTCACCTAGTTGTGCAATAAAGTGTTCTCTATCTATCTATCTATATCAATTAGGAAACAAGTGATATCGCTAGGGCAGTCTAGAGCAAGTGTAGGTACGCTTAGGTACTCGGCGTTTATCTAGGCTTGCCCTAGAGTCAGCTACATTTAGCGTAGACAAAAGCCGAGTCTACGCCTGACATGTTGGGCTTACAGGTACTAAAGTTGTCTCTACTCATACCTTCGAATTAAAACACTCCCCGCTAACTGCACAATATTCAGAGTCGAATTCACTCTCCGTCGTCCCGAAAGCTCTCAGGAAGTAACTCCTCATTACGTCACTGGTCCAGCCTTTGAAGCCTAGGTCTGCCCAGCGACTGAAGTCCTCAGGCAGCCCAAACCCGTGTAGCAAGAAGTTGATTTGGCCGGACCCGCCCAGACCTTTGCCACGAGGTATTATTGAAGTCTGGAAAGAGTTACGAGGTTGTAATTTGGACCCTCTACCTGCAGTCTATAAATAGCAATTCTACTTTTAGGGTTCCGTAGTCCGACAAGGAACCCATATAGTTTTGCCATGTCCGTCTGTCTGTCTGTCTGTCCGTCCGTGTGTGTATACATATTTATCACGCCGACAAAATTAAACAAAAAATGTTAGATTTTTTTTTACTATACCTCCTCTAATATGAAGTGGGGATAATTTTTTTTCTCGTTTACCCCATCATGTGGGGTATCGTTGGATTGGTCGTTGAAAAATATTGTGGGTGTAGGAAGACTATTATTCGATTTAGGATTCCGTTTGCGAAATATAAAGCTTTAAAGCGCAAATTTTTGTCCGAGTAGGGTGTCCCCTCCTCTCCTGGTTAGACGGTTGATTGTAGAAACGTGAAAAAAATCAGGGTAGTAGCACATAATGAACTTGAAAGGAAAAGTATCACGGCTA
The DNA here is from genome assembly GCA_947308005.1 of Yponomeuta malinellus. NCBI lineage: Eukaryota > Metazoa > Arthropoda > Insecta > Lepidoptera > Yponomeutidae > Yponomeuta > Yponomeuta malinellus. The sequence goes on along the minus strand of OX371007.1, from coordinate 18,043,688 downwards.
AGTAGACTTTACTAGTTAACGAGTAATAGGTAGGCAACCAACTTATTAAAGTAAAATTTCGTACAAAATCCATTGAAAATGACTTCGATGAACTTGTTAGTTCTGTAAAGCAGAAAAAAACCCCTCTTTCTACAGAACCTTATATTGCGCGTGGCCCGACACGCACTTGGCCGGTTTTTTTAAATGTGTAATAGGTAAGTGAATTTGTAGTGTTGTGATTGTTACAATGTTTTTATTCTTCAGATTGTTATATTACATGTTTTACCTGGGTATAGGTAACTAGGTAATAAAATATATCTTACGTGGCTTAAGTCGCCATAGCCTTCCGGGATGTTTTTTTCAGAGCTGTAGATTTGTGTCCAATGTTGCTATTTAGCAGTTGCTAAGCTCGTGTGTTGGATATGTGCTCGGCTCGTGTGCTATCCATCCAGCAAACTAGTCTATCATAATAGGCTTTGGATAGTACAGGCGTCAGCAAAGCAACTTTTACACGGATATAAAAGGTTATTGATGTGCTCTCGACTGTGCGAGTGTCATATTTGACAGTATCTACCTACCTAGATAAGCAAGTCTGCATGTACAAAACGCATCAACTCTGTTGAACTCTCATTGATTCAAACGTAACGTAAACAACTAGTTGTTTACTTAGGTACCTAGGTATTCTGAGAAAACAATAAAAGTGAAGAATTCAACAGAAGGTTTACCTGGTCCCACATTCCAAAAGAGGAATACTTCTGCGGCCGAGTCCGGACAGACCAGTCGTTGGGCCCCTGCTGGGCAGCAGTGGGCGTCAGCGGTATCTTGGTGAAGTAGCCCATCTGGTCACCGGCTTCCACTAGCAGCACCTTCGTCTGAGGATCCTCGGAGAGACGAGCGGCGAGGACGCAACCCGCTGTGCCGGCGCCCACTTGAAATAATTTCCGCAATTCTTCGAATTAGTTCCCACAGTTAGTTCCCTCACTTCTTCAGTTAGATCCAATTCACAGACGTGTGATCCAACCCAACATTTTATTACCTTTGGTCAGTACTCTGAACTAATTATAGGCAATTTTGGTAAACCTAGAACTGGCAATCACTCCAACTCTTTGGCCGGAGAAGTCAATTTTAATGAAAAACTGCGGTGAGACGTCTCCCTTAGCAAAATTGTTTTTCAAATTGTCAATAATAAGCTTCTAATAGTTATTTATGCCACACCTGGCCAAAAAGCGCGTACGTACGGGAAAACCCGCTTTGAGGCCAAGTGACGACATAAAATTGTGTACACAACACGGACAGTAAAATAAAAAGCCCTCTATCGCATATTTATGACCCTCGCCTGCGGCTCGGGCCTTAAACTTCTGCGATATCGGCCTTTCTTTATTTTACGGCCCTAGTTGTGTAAAATACTTTATTTAGTTCTTTATCACATATTTAAGATAGTTCTATATTTTATCGCTATCTGAGAAAACTTTTAGTCTGTTTTTTGGGGTTCCGTACCTCAAAAGGAAAAAACGGAACCCTTATAGGATAACTTTGTTGTCCGTCCGTCTGTCTGTCAAGACCCTTTATCTCGGGAACGCGTTGAGGTATCGAGTTGAAATTAAAACCATATCGCACCCTTAATCCAATACTGGCACTAAGCGAAAAATGTAAATTGTGCAGGAGAAGCTATTAAAGATTTTCAATATGTAGAAATGTAGGTATATAGTTATGTATGATGCTTCGTTTTCCATCTACAGTTTTAAATAGGAATTTAAGTGAACTAGTCAGCGCTTAGTCTTACTTTGTAATATTTGCAATAGATGGCATTAAAACCAGAAATTTAGAGATTTTTGTTTAGTGACGGTATTGGATTAAGGGTGCGATATGCTCAGGCCTACAGTTCTTTGAAGCTGTACGGCCGTTTATTAAATGCCGCAAAAAACGTATATTTCGAGACTCTCAAGGGAATCAAAATTTATAGGGTAATTTCCGTTGACTTAGAATTATGAAGTTTGGCAAGTAATATAGTCGTATGCTAAAAGTACAGGGAAAAATCTGAAACTATACATTTGTAATTAAATCACTATAATTGGGTTTGAAGTTTGGGTAAAGCTCGGAAAAACTGCATGACTCGGTTCCTGAACTACTTATAACATGTAAGTACCTACAGATTTGTACGGAACCCTCTGTGGGCGAGTCCAACTCGTATTTGTCCGGTTTTTTTAAATCAGCTTTCTTAGAATAGTCTCTAGTTTTGCCTAAATATTTAATAAATAAGCTAAAGCGCCTGACAAAATTCATTATAGCAACCAGTATGGCTGTTGAACATTTTGCTATTCAACAATGGCAGGCGTATAGTTTTTAAATATAATTATTTTCACTCACCAATAATGTAATCGTAGCGTTTTTCCGGCTTCCTCACAATCGAAGGATAGATGTTGACGTACTTTTGATACACTATGTATGAAACGCACGCTATGAGTAACCCAAACAAGTATGAAAATACCGCCATTTTACGAAGAGCATAAAAAGTCTTCTTATACTACAGGAACAGCCGTTCAATTACTTAAAATTCAATAGGGGTCGCAAAGCGAACTAACAGTAGCTGACTAGACGCGATGTTGCGCAATCCTGACTGATATTCGATACTAATTGAATTAGCAGGGGTCGTAAACTATTAAAAAAAAGTGGACCCACTGCGCGTGTGTAATATTATTCTGTAATAGGTATGCACTTAGGTACATACCTATAACAGAATATTCTTGCTATCTAACAAGTACTTTAGTAGCTGCTATAACACGGTTAATTAAAGAAGGGGACTGGACAATTATTTGTCTCTCGCTACAATATTGTGTGAGCAAGAGGCAAATAATTGTTTAAACCCTTTCTTAAATTACCCATACTATAGTCGGTTTCCTAATTCATTTTTTGAAATAATTAGGGTGAAACAATTCCGCTTTTCTTATCTTTCCAAATTGGATGGTTCTAACTAAAGGGAGGCTTTTAAACAAAATTTCAGTATCGCAATCGACGCGAAAAAACTTGTTTAGTCAAAACCAGTATAAATAAGTTAGAAATAATTATGTGCTTGAGAAAAAATGTGTCTAACCCCTGCCTAGTCTTAAGAGGATTTATGTCAAAGGTAGGGAAAATCAATATTTTCTTTATAGCTTAATATTATTTAGATTAATATTATTTAAAGGACGATTGTGACTAGTGTTCAACACATTCATGACTAATATTTTAAGTTGAAAACTCTGTTAATTAAGTTAAAACGTGTTTTGAAAAGAATAAATGTGGAGTTTCTTTGTTAGTTTCTTCTCCACATAATCCATTAATTGTGAAACTAACAACTTTGACGTTCATTAAGTAAACATTCTGTTTTTACAATGAATAAAAATATTTGAATTGAATTGAATTGAATTGAATTGCCTTTTGTGTTGTGGGTAGGTACTACACAGAGAGGGTAATTAAACCAAATTGATTACTTAGGCGTTAATTTAATTAGGCGTAATGTAGCAACAGATGTATTCCATTTAAACTTAGGTACACAGCTCATGTTAAGCGGAGTAGGGTTGCCAATTTTTTTTCTAACAAATATAGTATTTCCGAAGCTATTACCTCTAAAAATATAGTAGATGGCAAAATAATGGTAAAACATAGTAAAACATTGCGGCAGTCGTGCGGCGCGATCAGACTTACACTTGAAGAGCGAGCTTTAGAAAAAGATTAAGCTTGGGTATATAGTAGTTTCGCCTAATATATATTTTGTTCAGAAAAATAGTATTTGAGCCCCTAATATAGTAGGATAATATATTATATAGCAGGGTTGGCAACCCTCGCTTTTATTCGCCACTCGCGTGCGAGAAACTGCTTGTGTAACAGCCTCTTTACAGATTTGTCGATTCATATCATTAAAGATTCTTGCAGACAGCTGCTAAAACGGAGATAGTTACCAAAAGGCTAGGCCAAAATAAAAATAATAACCATTATTATTATTATAATTTTGTATTAATTAGAGATTATCTCAATACAGGCTACAGAAATTGACCTGAAAAATTCTGTTTTCTACAGACGTCCATTTACATAGATTCAGCAAAAAAAAATAATTATAATTTAGCCTTGAATCACTGACCTAATTAAAATGCTGCAAGTGAATATGCAACATGATGCAGAAACTTGTCTTTTCTAACCAAACCGTCGAGCACTACAGTACAATCTCTTCTGCCTGTTCCATTATGTCTCCAGTGGCAGGTACCATGACAGGGGCTTCAATAATTTGCTTGCGGCCTTTGGAGTCGATAACTTCAATAGTCTCCGGTTCAACCTCCATCTCTGTTTCCTCTTGGGCCTGGCGCTGCTTGAGGCCAGCGGCAGGTGATCTGAAATTGAAGTGTGTTTAGAAATCGTAACTCATTTCAATTTTATTTTATGAGTTAGGGTCATGATCAGAATACACAATAATCTAATATCAAGATCCAATGTTTCCAACCTCCAATGTCATGACAATTTTGAAAACAGAAAAAGACTGAACTGTATGTAAACCAAATGTTGCATGACATTAAACAATATCTAGTTTTTGTTTTATTCTCAGCTCAATTAGTATGAATTAAGTAAATATTATACTTTATTGCACACATAACAACACATGAATAAAACACAACATTTACAGAAAAATTAAAAAGTGTACATGGCGAGCTTATTTCAGCAGAAACAGTATCTGTCTGTATAATTTTTTTTTTTGAGAAATTTGCAGCGAAATAGTGATACTTAAGTGTTCACATAGTGAAATTCTTATGTATGTTGTAGGTATAATAAATGTGTTTCTTCTTCTTCTTTTAAAATTCTCGATGGCCATTGTCCCAAAAAGTATTAGTTCTGTTTTTATATTTTTTTTCGAGAAAATAGGTAATTTTGAGAGCCTGGCCTAAATATTACGATTCGGGCTGCTTCAATTAATTTTTAAAGTGAAAACAAAAAGGATCTGAGTGTATAAAACTGGTAGTACGTCATGCAAGGAAGTACATCATCAACTGAGATCCTACGAGCTGTCAGTTTCTAGTGAAACTCTTTAAATAAACAAAACTTAGAAGACTCCTAATTGGTGCAAACGTAAAAGATATATCTGTAGATATTTTTGTTTTATTTACAGAATACTGCAATATCATGGCGCTTTTTATTGAAAAATATTAAACCTACTTTCACACGTGAAACAAACATTAGAAGGTCAAATTAGTCACACACTTATTCACAAAAATACAAGAAATCTGTGAATATTATTAATTTATAATTGTATAATTGGAAGTATAATTTTTAAACATTGTCAATATTTGGGACAATCATAAGCAGCCTAAGTCCCACCGTAGGGCACAGGCCTTCTCTCAGAATGCTTAATCACCGCGCATGCCCACCGCAGATTGGCGATTTCAAGCTCTGAGGTATGTGAATAGCTCAAACACTCAGGTTCCCTCACAATGTTTTCCTTCACAATTAGCAAGTATAACTTCTGCTACTATAACCCAGCTACTATAACTTCACAAATTAAGTTATAGGTACATGCCCGCACTGGAAATCAAACCTGGGTCTCTCGCTTCAGAGTCCAATGTTCTACCCACTGGGCTATCACCACCCCTTAGAACAATGCCTATTGTGAAACAAATTACGTAATATGTAAATTGTCAGTTTAATTATTTTCAGAAATTTGAAGAGACCGAGTAAAACTTCAGTTCACTTAAATTTGCAACTCAGAAACAAGCGACAAATCACAAATCATTATTGGTTGGCTAGAATAAAATACTATTTAGTATTAAGCCCGCCAATTGTAAAATTTTACTGGTACAATAAATAAGTTAATAATAATAAACTGAAGGAATTGCACAACACATACCTGATAAGTGAAATATCTCGTTGCACCTCCCTGACGTCCCTCTGCCACTCCACTTCTCTGCCCTTCCGCAGTCTCTGCATGATGTAGGTGTTCGATCTCCTTTGGCGGATCTCCTCCACCTTTTTCATGGCCTCAATGGTTTGGTTCCAAAGCTCCCTGCTGTATTTGACGGGGACGTTGCGTCGCTTCTCGAACTCGAACGACGGATCGATGGCCAGCTCCTTACCCGCGGTCTTACGGTACGCCTTCGTCCATTTGGTTTTACGTGGGTTCTTCTTCTTTTTGAACGCCGCGTGACATTTAGAACGGCAAAACCTGAAGATCTGAAGCGGCAGGGGTTAGTTTCCAAATGTGACGAAATTGTGCGAAACTGAGCGGGGAAATTACAGGTAAGTAACGTACCTTGCAGTCGTTTCTCACGAACTGGATTCCGTGCCCGGGATATACCCGGGACGAGCAGAAATAACAAGTTTCGATACGCATTTTCTACACGTGCAGTGTTTTGTTGTTTGACATCTGTCAAAAAGAGGCTGGGTTGGTTAACTTTTATACGTGATTCAACAATTTCGCTTTAATTTTGACATCCAACTGAAAGCCGGGTGGAATGCGCAACGGTGCGTACAACGTTGTAATAAAATAGCGTTGTTTGGTAAAAATATACCGACGCACATAGGGAAATTTTTCGCTAAAAGTTGCCCAAAAATATTTTGAGGTTCTAATTAGTTCAAAATGCTTACATGAAACGAAATAGGTGTTAATTTTGTGATTACAAATACATATTCATTGAAGAAAAACATCGACATGAACCTTTACAAGAAAAAAAATAACATAAGATTTTTTCGAATTTAAATCTATTTTTTTTTACGTAGCCTCGTTTGTGTTTTTTTTTTTACGTTTACGAAAAAAAAAAAACTATTTTGCCGAAAGTGTTTGTTCCTGGCCTCCGCTGATCCCTCCGACAACTGATCTATTTGTGGAATACGGTGCCTTATAATAAATAATGTATCTCAGGCATTAGTTGTTTGTCCACATTGTGACTATACCTACAAATCGGACGTCTGACCCATAAACTAGGTAAAACCGTATGTCTTAGGGATCGTTGGTTCTCTAACTGATATTGGTTTACAACTATATTTTGAGAATTACGTAACAGCGAATAGGACAGACTCAAATAAAAAATAAAATACTTTGCATGAAATTAAATTGGAAAACTAAATTGACATTATATAGCAATGGTCAAGAATTTTCAGCACCATTGTAATCAAGTTCATGTACCTAAGTAACCATTTTGTTAATTTATTTTTAAACTATAAAATTTTGTTGACTGTGGAAGAAACGTAGGAATTCAGAGAAAACTCGGCAGTTTCAGAAGCAATTGGGATACATACTTATTTTAAAATTTTGGAGGCTGTTGGAATTTCAGCCGAACTTAGAATCATCTGAGAAGCATAAACCAACTGGTCCATCTATTTGTTTCCGAAGAGGCATCGTCTTTTTTTGCTTGGTGTTTTACACTTTGACTGTTCAAATTATTTTATTGAATGGCCAGGTGATTTCTTACCAGTTGTAAGTATTTTGACTAAACCATGTAGTGAAGAAGATTTTTTTTTTCTGAAAGAGTTTGCTTTTGTTTATAAACCTCCGATTTATCTTGAATTCCATATCAACTGTTGTAAGAATATTTTTAATAATATTTTCCTTGAAACCAGTCCCGGTAGTCGATAAGTAAACCTATTAAATGAGGCCAGAACATAGGCCAACTTTGCCCAACTCACAAAAATATCCCGTCGAGAATGTATTTGAACGCCGCTTAATTTAAGTCTTCTAGATGGTCAAATGGACGAGAACATGTTAAAATGCTAATTGTAACATTCATTAACAATATCTATAACTAAAACAATTGATTCGTAATTAAAATAATTGATGAGCACGTCTCAAAGATTCGATAAATTTTCAAGGTAACGCCTTAACCTAAACAACTGGTCATTATAATATTGAACTTGACTGATGGCAGTTTCATATGAAGAACTTATCTGGCTGTCGATTGGTGTGATTCGCTAAGTTGTATTACCATTTTCGAAATCTGTATTTATGGGCCACCATCTCCATACAAGCAGCCCTATGTGCGACGACCTAGTTCTGCTATTAGACGCTTGGTGACGCTAAAGTAGATTTTCTTTTCCATCTACCTACTCCCTGTAAGATGTCGCTAATAGTTCTGACTACAATTATTATTTGTGGAATACAAAGTAAGAAAGCACCTACCTACTAGCTTGTTGTGCCCTTTCAAAGGATTCATATAAAAAGTAACCATAAAATGGTCTGCCGGTGTGCCTTAAATTTAAACAAAATATGCATTTGACAACCGAAATTGATAACCTCCAAAACCAAAATATCTGAACCTGTCGCATTACATTTCACCAGGATTTTGTTAACAGCGCTTGATGCATGATGTTCACTTTTTGTGATACAACTTATACCTATGTATAATACATGGGTATAATACACACTGGGAAAATAATCATAACTTAGATACCTACAAGATAAGTATTGATTATTTTCCCAGTGATGGCGCTTTTCGCTACCGGGTCGTCTCTTAAGGGTACCCAGTGGGTTAACTACACAGAGCACTGTTAACTAGCGCCACCAACGAAAACAAAAATCATATCTTCTTTTACAGATTTTACTTGCAAAACGTGTCTGTAGGTACAATCTCTCAATCATCATGTGTCAACCGTGGGTCCTAAAAATCGCTGTAAGCATGATTGACAGATTGTCCAAACACTTTTTGCAAGAAGGGCTTGCAAAAAATGGTACGATTTTTTCTCCTCAGTGCCGCTAGTGTTTCTCTGTGGAGCCCCTTAAGAACTTAATAAATATTCAGCACAACAAACTTCACATTTTAGTTGCTCATTCACCCCTAACGTAACCGTGTGGGGTAGGTAAGGTTGAAGTGCCGTCGACCGTATCAATCGAGCAACCTTTAGTCACCTGCACTACCTACCTTGACTCACCACATCAATCGACCTAACACTATAAATACAGTAAAGTTCACTCTAAATAAGGACTTGTGGCGAGCAACAGTAGTCTCCAGTTGACTGGCCGATTTATAGGCGACCCAAAAATACCGCACTGTTTACATTGCTGGCTGTGAGTTAACCGCTACCTTATTACTCTACCGTAAACGAACGCTCGACTCTCAGAAATAGGACATTTTAGAGCTCATGAAGACGACGTCTAATAGAGTTGCATTTGGTTTCTGAAAGGCCGGCTAATTCGGTCCGTGTCAAAGTCAATGCTTGTGGCAATAAAGACCACATACCGACTACGTTAGAGGTTAGGGTAGATTCTTGCAATGATACATTGGAACTAAAATAGAGTAGCTTTTTTATCTATCTAACTATCCAGCTTATGAGTAGACCCACTGCTGGGAATAGACTTGTCACGCCAACCCTGTCTCTCTCTCCTGTCAATTTCGTCTATTACTTTCCGACAGCTTAAGTAGTTTCATCGACCTCTGAGCACTGGTTGGCCCACCGTTTGTTGGGTATATTTAGGGTTGGGTGAAACCTCGACCCCCAGTCTGTGACCGCCTTAGAGATAAGATAAGATAAGAATATTCTTTATTGCACACAAGAAACGAGAGACATCAAATATGAAAGTTACAATGAAAAAGTACAATGGGCGGCCTTATTGCCTTAGAGCTTACACGTTGGATCAAAACTACCCTAAGCTTCTATGCACCTAGAAATTCTATGCCCGTGGGTAAAGTCGCCACTATCAGACATTTAGCGCCGGGGTTATATTTTAGTAGACTTGTTAGCTTAGTGCCGTGACCCCCACGAACAATCGAGGGCAAACATAGAGGGGTGTACTCTCTACCCTTGTTGGTCTAGCGGTTACATGCTCGACTAGGTACCAAAACGGAGGTCTTGGGCTTCGATTTCCGCTGGTGGCCGCTCATGATTCTGCTAACCAATATAATTGACAAGTAATTGTGAGAAAGATATTATTATTTTTTATTTTTTTGTGTAGGGCACAGGCCTTCTCTCAGAGAGAGAGAGAGAGAGAGTATGGGCTTAGTCACCAATCATATCATCAATGAAGTTATTATTATAAACAAGTTATTACTTTGTAACAAAAATGCAAAGATTAAACTGCTGTTACTATTTTTAAGGTCTTACGATACTAGAGGCATTTAAGGTAGAGGTAAACTTTACCTTTAGAACGCCGGCTTCTCATTCGGGAGGTCATGGGTTCGAATCCCGGCATGTATGACTTTGTTTTCTAACTTACGTACATTTATGAAGTTTTAGTAGCAATACCACGAGCTAACGGTGCAAAGAAAGCATCTTGAGGAAACCTGAGTAGCTGAGGTGTTAACATCTCAGCTCTTGTAATTGCCAATCCGCGGTGGGCACGGGCTCTCTCAAAAAATAGTTTACCTAATAAATAATCGCGGTAATTAAAAAGCTGTTAATTCACTGAATATTTCTATGTCTATGGTAGTCAAGATGAAATAATCACATACAATGTTTGCTAATTGATTTGCAACATGGAAATGGGCCATGATAGGCTTGAGACGCAGCCTCCATATAAAAAAAAAACAGTGTCGAAGCGGGATTCGAACCTGCCTCTATCTAGTATACAATGCCACGAGATGCAGGCCACTTACCGACTAAATGTTTTATTTGTAAACACTCCATTCCTTAACACAACTCAAAAACGCCGATTAAAATAGTCTGTGATGGAGATTTTACAAGTAAAAGATGTATCCACAGACTAAATAACAGGGTTTTATATTGGTTTTAGAGAAATCGTGTTTTTACAAATAAAGCCATTGATCTAGCCATTTCTTTCTAATCTCTACTACTGTCATAAATAATCATCATCATCAGCCATTTAACGCCCACTGTAGGAAATAGGCCTCCTTCGTGGTTTTCATAACCATTAGGGGTTTTGCCACAATCGCTCTCAGGAAGACGCTGCTGCCCGTCTCCTGGTAATTTATTTCCTTAGTCGCCTTCTACGACATCCACGGAAGGGAAAGGAGTGACGCTATTCTTAATCCGGCGCCACACGGAATCATAAATCACACAAATAATAATAATTGTTTATTTGGATTAGAAGAACTCTGTTAATTAAGGACTTGAAAAGACTAAGTTTGGAGTTTTTTTGTCCATGTTTTCCTCCAAAATGATCTAGATTTTAAAATGGACTCCTTGTTTAACTCGTAATGTTAATTAATTCGCAGTTCTGTGCTACTTTGAATAAAAAAAAATTGATATTGATTTTGACATATTTTACAGTGCGTTTAAAATAAATTAGGCTAACAAGTGCTCCCTAAACTAGATTACTTTAATTTATTCTGTATCTTGGACGTATTTACAATTTTTTGTAGAGGCAGAATTTTTTTACTGTTCGCAAGATTAAGTAATAATTATACAAAGAGAGTTAGTTCCTTCATTTTCATATAATGCGAAAAGGACGGATGAATATTTGTTACTCACTCACGCCACAACGGTACAGATCTGAATGAGATTTGGCACAGACATAGATCACAGTCTGGAATAGCATATATGTTACTTTTTATCACGGAAAAATACACATTAAAATTTCCACGCTAACAAAGTCGCGGGCTACAGCTACAGCAAACCTTCCTAACAACCATTGAATCGAATTGTTTTAAATTATCGTCCAAGCTTCACAAAACAAGACTAGTCTTGTAAAACATGGCATTTGGTCCGTTTTAGGCGGTTTTTAATTAAAACTAACTCATTATAAACATTTTGCACGGATTATCAGCGGCCGTCTTCTAATGACGTGTTATAAAAAGGTACCTAAGCCGTATGCTCATAGAAATAAACAGAAGAGCTGATTTGGTTAGGCTGCTACGTTCGTATGTCATTTTCATTAGGAATATTAAACTTATTCGTAATCCTTTTTTATGTATAATAGTGTTCTCTATCTATCTATTATTAGAGTAACTTGATGTTTTCCATTTATGCTTGTACTGCCTCGTTGGTCTAGCCGTTAAGGTGCTTAGCTACCAGAACAGAAGTCGTGGGTTCGATTCCCACTGGGGCCCACCGTACATTTCTACAAATGGCCTCAGTCTGGGTGTATTTTCATGTTGGTGACGTCCTTGCCTGGTTACTATAGCACAGGGTATCCTAGTTTGGGACTAGGTCAAGTGATTGTGTTGTGTGGAAGGTATTATAGTTCATTTTCAGCGGTTAAAATACGTACCCGAAATGCGACAAATGGGCGGAGCGATTTTATGGATTATAGTACGTAATCGGAGCAAAACGGTCGGACTCTTGCGACAAAAATTTTAATAATGTGTAGTATTTACGAAAGTTTTAGTTTGAAAATTGTACATAATACACGATTATTTTATCCACTGTTATTATATGTTCTTGTACGGAAACGTCGTTTTTTGTACGCCGCGGAAAACATTGTTTTTGATGTTGTTTGATCGCAGGAGACCTAGTTTAAAAATTTTTATATTCTAGGTCATGAGTTGAGGTGAGCTTTTCACTCTCATGTCAGTGAACTTAGCATATCATTTTCCAGCATATCAAAAATAAATGAGAGTTCTTGTCGCATGCAGCAGAGTTCTATAGTTCCTGATACTTTTCAGAAATAGTTCTGGCGTTTTCACATAGAAAAAAATCAATTGAAAAAATGATATGCTATCTTCCCGTAGCATATCACTTCTCAGAAAATCGAAAAAAAAAGTAAGTTCTTATAGCATGCAGCTGAGTTCTATAGTTCCTGATACTTTTTAGAAATAGTTCTGGCGATTTTACCCCAAAAAAATCAGTTGACAAAATGATATGCTAACTTCCCGTAGCATATCATTTCGCAGCAAATCGAAAACTTATGTAAGTTCTCATCGCATACACCTATGCTATAGAGTTCCTGATACTTTTCAAGAATAGTTCTGCCTTTAAATTCAAATAACAGCAGATCCCGTACAAAACCTTAAAAAGTCGAAAAATAACACATTCATCAATTAAAATTATTTTGACGAACTCAGGACACAGAACTGTTTCGTTTTTGATGGTTCTGTATCAAAACTGGAACCTTAAATTAAATTAAGAACTAGAACTCACGTAAAAGTGTCAGCATATCACGTCAGAATGGTAGAAACTTCAAAAATAAAACAATAATATTTTTAAATAAATTAAGCAGGCTTATAACACAGAACTCTTTTGTTTTTCATATATCTGTATCAGATCTGCACTAAACATCTCAATTTAGAACTAGAACTCACGTAATAGTGCCAGCATATCACGTCAGCATGGTTGAAAATTCAAAAATAAAATAAGAATATTTTTAAATAAATTTAGCAGGCTTATAACACAGAACTCTTTTGTTTGTCATAGATCTGTATCAGATCTGCACTAAACATCTCAATTTAGAACTAGAACTCACGTAAAAGTGTCAGCATATCACGTCAGAATGGCAGAAATTTCAAAAATAAAACAATAATATTTTTAAATAAATTAAGCAGGCTTATAACACAGAACTCTTTTGTTTGTCATAGATCTGTGTCAGATCTGCACCAAACATTTCAATTTAGAACTAGAACTCACGTAAAAGTGTCAGCATATCACGTCAGCATGGTTGAAAATTCAAAAATAAAATAAGAATATTTTTAAATAAATTTAGCAGGCTTATAACACAGAACTCTTTTGTTTGTCATAGATCTGTATCAGATCTGCACTAAACATCTCAATTTAGAACTAGAACTCACGTAAAAGTGTCAGCATATCACGTCAGAATGGCAGAAATTTCAAAAAAAAAAACAATAATATTTTTAAATAAATTAAGCAGGCTTATAACACAGAACTCTTTTGTTTGTCATAGATCTGTATCAGATCTGCACTAAACATCTCAATTTAGAACTAGAACTCACGTAAAAGTGTCAGCATATCACGTTAGAATGGTTGAAAATTCAAAAATAAAATAATAATATTTTTAAATAAATTTAGCAGGCTTATAACACAGAACTCTTTTGTTTGTCATAGATCTGTGTCAGATCTGCACCAAACATTTCAATTAAGAACTAGAACTCACGTAAAAGTGTCAGCATATCACGTCAGATTGGTAGAAATTTCAAAAATAAAACAATAATATTTTTAAATAAATTAAGCAGGCTTATAACACAGAACTCTTTTGTTTTTCATAGATCTGTATCAGATCTGCACTAAACATCTCAATTTAGAACTAGAACTCACGTAATAGTGCCAGCATATCACGTCAGAATGGTAGAAAATTCAAAAATAAAACAATAATATTTTTAAATAAATTTAGCAGGCTGATAACACAGAACTCTTTTGTTTGTCATAGATCTGTGTCAGATCTGCATCATACATTTCAATTTAGAACTAGAACTCACGTAAAAGTGTCAGCATATCACGTTAGAATGGTTGAAAATTAAAAAATAAAATAATAATATTTTTAAATAATTTTAGCAGGCTTATAACACAGAACTCTTTCGTTTTTCATAGATCTGTATCAGATCTGCACTAGACATCTCAATTTAGAACTAGAACTCACGTAAAAGTGTCAGCATATCACTTCAGAATGGCAGAAATTTCAAAAATAAAACAATAATATTTTTAAATAAATTAAGCAGGCTTATAACACAGAACTCTTTTGTTTGTCATAGATCTGTATCAGATCTGCACTAAACATCTCAATTTAGAACTAGAACTCACGTAAAAGTGTCAGCATATCACGTCAGAATGGTTGAAAATTCAAAAATAAAATAATAATATTTTTAAATAAATTTAGCAGGCTTATAACACAGAACTCTTTTGTTTGTCATAGATCTGTGTCAGATCTGCACCAAACATTTCAATTAAGAACTAGAACTCACGTAAAAGTGTCAGCATATCACGTCAGATTGGTAGAAATTTCAAAAATAAAACAATAATATTTTTAAATAAATTAAGCAAACTTATAACACAGAACTCTTTTGTTTTTCATAGATCTATATCAGATCTGCACTAAACATCTCAATTTAGAACTAGAACTCACGTAATAGTGCCAGCATATCACGTCAGAATGGTAGAAAATTCAAAAATAAAACAATAATATTTTTAAATAAATTAAGCAGGCTTATAACACAGAACTCTTTTGTTTTTCATAAATCTGTATCAGATCTGAACTAAACATCTCAATTTAGAACTAGAATTCACGTAATAGTGCCAGCATATCACGTCAGAATGGTAGAAAATTAAAAAATAAAACAATAATATTTTTAAATAAATTTAGCAGGCTGATAACACAGAACTCTTTTGTTTGTCATAGATCTGTGTCAGATCTGCACCATACATTTCAATTTAGAACTAGAACTCACGTAAAAGTGTCAGCATATCACGTTAGAATGGTTAAAAATTCAAAAATAAAATAATAATATTTTTAAATAAATTTAGCAGGCTTATAACACAGAACTCTTTCGTTTTTCATAGATCTGTATCAGATCTGCACTAGACATCTCAATTTAGAACTAGAACTCACGTAAAAGTGTCAGCATATCACGTCAGAATGGCAGAAATTTCAAAAATAAAACAATAATATTTTTAAATAAATTAAGCAGGCTTATAACACAGAACTCTTTTGTTTGTCATAGATCTGTATCAGATCTGCACTAAACATCTCAATTTAGAACTAGAACTCACGTAAAAGTGTCAGCATATCATGTCAGAATGGTAGAAATTTCAAAAATAAAACAATAATATTTTTAAATAAATTAAGCAGGCTTATAACACAGAACTCTTTTGTTTGTCATAGATCTGTGTCAGATCTGCACCATACATTTCAATTAAGAACTAGAACTCACGTAAAAGTGTCAGCATATCACGTCAGAATGGTAGAAATTTCAAAAATAAAACAATAATATTTTTAAATAAATTAAGCAGGCTGATAACACAGAACTCTTTTGTTTGTCATAGATCTGTGTCAGATCTGCACCATACATTTCAATTTAGAACTAGAACTCACGTAAAAGTGTCAGCATATCACGTCAGAATGATAGAAATTTCAAAAATAAAACAATAATATTTTTAAATAAATTAAGCAGGCTCATAAAACAGAACTCTTTTGTTTGTCATAGGTCTGTATCAGATCTACACTAAACATCTCAATTTAGAACTAGAACTCACGTAAAAGTGTCAGCATATCACGTTAGAATTGTAGAAAATTCAAAAATAAAACAATAATATTTTTAAATAAATTTAGCAGGCTGATAACACAGAACTCTTTTGTTTGTCATAGATCTGTGTCAGATCTGCACCATACATTTCAATTTAGAACTAGAACTCACGTAAAAGTGTCAGCATATCACGTTAGAATGGTTGAAAATTCAAAAATAAAATAATAATATTTTTAAATAATTTTAGCAGGCTTCTAACACAGAACTCTTTCGTTTTTCATAGATCTGTATCAGATCTGCACTAGACATCTCAATTTAAAACTAGAACTCACGTAAAAGTGTCAGCATATCACTTCAGAATGGCAGAAATTTCAAAAATAAAACAATAATATTTTTAAATAAATTAAGCAGGCTTATAACACAGAACTCTTTTGTTTGTCATAGATCTGTATCAGATCTGCACTAAACATCTCAATTTAGAACTAGAACTCACGTAAAAGTGTCAGCATATCACGTCAGAATGGTAGAAATTTCAAAAATAAAACAATAATATTTTTAAATAAATTAAGCAGGCTTATAACACAGAACTCTTTTGTTTGTCATAGATCTGTGTCAGATCTGCACCATACATTTCAATTAAGAACTAGAACTCACGTAAAAGTGTCAGCATATCACGTCAGAATGGCAGAAATTTAAAAAAAAAAAACAATAATATTTTTAAATAAATTAAGCAGGCTTATAACACAGAACTCTTTTGTTTGTCATAGATCTGTATCAGATCTGCACTAAACATCTCAATTTAGAACTAGAACTCACGTAAAAGTGTCAGCATATCACGTTAGAATGGTTGAAAATTCAAAAATAAAATAATAATATTTTTAAATAAATTTAGCAGGCTTATAACACAGAACTCTTTTGTTTGTCATAGATCTGTGTCAAATCTGCACCAAACATTTCAATTTAGAACTAGAACTCACGAAAAAGTGTCAGCATATCACGTCAGAATGGCAGAAATTTCAAAAATACAACAATAATATTTTTAAATAAATTAAGCAGGCTTATAACACAGAACTCTTTTGTTTGTCATAGATCTGTATCAGATCTGCACTAAACATCTCAATTTAGAACTAGAACTCACGTAAAAGTGTCAGCATATAAGGTCAGAATGGTAGAAATTTCAAAAATAAAACAATAATATTTTTAAATAAATTAAGCACGCTTATAACACAGAACTCTTTTGTTTGTCATAGATCTGTATCAGATCTGCACTAAACATCTCAATTTAGAACTAGAACTCACGTAAAAGTGTCAGCATATCACGTTAGAATGGTTGAAAATTCAAAAATAAAATAAGAATATTTTTAAATAAATTTAGCAGGCTTATAACACACTCTTTTTTTTTTCATAGATCTGTATCAGATCTGCACTAAACATCTCAATTTAGAACTAGAACTCACGTAAAAGTGTCAGCATATCACGTCAGAATGGCAGAAATTTCAAAAATAAAACAATAATATTTTTAAATAAATTAAGCAGGCTTATAACACAGAACTCTTTTGTTTGTCATAGATCTGTATCAGATCTGCACTAAACATCTCAATTTAGAACTAGAACTCACGTAAAAGTGTCAGCATATCACGTCAGCATGGTTGAAAATTCAAAAATAAAATAATAATATTTTTAAATAAATTTAGCAGGCTTATAACACAGAACTCTTTTGTTTGTCATAGATCTGTGTCAGATGTGCACCATACATATCAATTAAGAACTAGAACTCACGTAAAAGTGTCAGCATATCACGTCAGAATGGTAGAAATTTCAAAAATAAAACAATAATATTTTTAAATAAATTAAGCAGGCTTATTACACAGAACTCTTTTGTTTGTCATAGATCTGTGTCAGATCTGCACCAAACATTTCAATTTAGAACTAGAACTCACGTAAAAGTGTCAGCATATCACGTCAGAATGGCAGAAATTTCAAAAATAAAACAATAATATTTTTAAATAAATTTAGCAGGCTGATAACACAGAACTCTTTTGTTTGTCATAGATCTGTGTCAGATCTGCACCATACATTTCAATTTAGAACTAGAACTCACGTAAAAGTGTCAGCATATCACGTTAGAATGGTTGAAAATTCAAAAATAAAATAATAATATTTTTAAATAATTTTAGCAGGCTTATAACACAGAACTCTTTCGTTTTTCATAGATCTGTATCAGATCTGCACTAGACATCTCAATTTAGAACTAGAACTCACGTAAAAGTGTCAGCATATCACTTCAGAATGGCAGAAATTTCAAAAATAAAACAATAATATTTTTAAATAAATTAAGCAGGCTTATAACACAGAACTCTTTTGTTTGTCATAGATCTGTATCAGATCTGCACTAGACATCTCAATTTAGAACTAGAACTCACGTAAAAGTGTCAGCATATCACTTCAGAATGGCAGAAATTTCAAAAATAAAACAATAATATTTTTAAATAAATTAAGCAGGCTTATAACACAGAACTCTTTTGTTTGTCATAGATCTGTATCAGATCTGCACTCAACATCTCAATTTAGAACTAGAACTCACGTAAAAGTGTCAGCATATCACGTCAGAATGGTAGAAATTTCAAAAATAAAACAATACAATTTTTAAATAAATTAAGCAGGCTTATAACACAGAACTCTTTTGTTTGTCATAGATCTGTGTCAGATCTGCACCATACATTTCAATTAAGAACTAGAACTCACGTAAAAGTGTCAGCATATCACGTCAGAATGGCAGAAATTAAAAAAAAAAAAACAATAATATTTTTAAATAAATTAAGCAGGCTTATAACACAGAACTCTTTTGTTTGTCATAGATCTGTATCAGATCTGCACTAAACATCTCAATTTAGAACTAGAACTCACGTAAAAGTGTCAGCATATCACGTTAGAATGGTAGAAATTTCAAAAATAAAACAATAATATTTTTAAATAAATTAAGCAGGCTTATAACACAGAACTCTTTTGTTTGTCATAGATCTGTGTCAGATCTGCACCATACATTTCAATTAAGAACTAGAACTCACGTAAAAGTGTCAGCATATCACGTCAGAATGGCAGAAATTTAAAAAAAAAAAACAATAATATTTTTAAATAAATTAAGCAGGCTTATAACACAGAACTCTTTTGTTTGTCATAGATCTGTATCAGATCTGCACTAAACATCTCAATTTAGAACTAGAACTCACGTAAAAGTGTCAGCATATCACGTTAGAATGGTTGAAAATTCAAAAATAAAATAATAATATTTTTAAATAAATTTAGCAGGCTTATAACACAGAACTCTTTTGTTTGTCATAGATCTGTGTCAGATCTGCACCAAACATTTCAATTTAGAACTAGAACTCACGTAAAAGTGTCAGCATATCACGTCAGAATGGCAGAAATTTCAAAAATAAAACAATAATATTTTTAAATAAATTAAGCAGGCTTATAACACAGAACTCTTTTGTTTGTCATAGATCTGTATCAGATCTGCACTAAACATCTCAATTTAGAACTAGAACTCACGTAAAAGTGTCAGCATATAAGGTCAGAATGGTAGAAATTTCAAAAATAAAACAATAATATTTTTAAATAAATTAAGCAGGCTCATAACACAGAACTCTTTTGTTTGTCATAGATCTGTGTCAGATCTGCACCATACATTTCAATTTAGAACTAGAACTCACGTAAAAGTGTCAGCATATCACGTTAGAATGGTTGAAAATTCAAAAATAAAATAATAATATTTTTAAATAAATTTAGCAGGCTTATAACACAGAACTCTTTTGTTTGTCATAGATCTGTGTCAGATCTGCACCATACATATCAATTAAGAACTAGAACTCACGTAAAAGTGTCAGCATATCACGTCAGAATGGTAGAAATTTCAAAAATAAAACAATAATATTTTTAAATAAATTAAGCAGGCTTATTACACAGAACTCTTTTGTTTGTCATAGATCTGTGTCAGATCTGCACCAAACATTTCAATTTAGAACTAGCACTCACGTAAAAGTGTCAGCATATCACGTCAGAATGGCAGAAATTTCAAAAATAAAACAATAATATTTTTAAATAAATTAAGCAGGCTTACAACACAGAACTCTTTTGTTTGTCATAGATCTGTATCAGATCTGCACTAAACATCTCAATTTAGAACTAGAACTCACGTAAAAGTGTCAGCATATCACGTTAGAATGGTTGAAAATTCAAAAATAAAATAATAATATTTTTAAATAAATTTAGCAGGCTTATAACATAGAACTCTTTTGTTTGTCATAGATCTGTATCAGATCTGCACTAAACATCTCAATTTAGAACTAGAACTCACGTAAAAGTGTCAGCATATCACGTTAGAATGGTTGAAAATTCAAAAATAAAATAATAATATTTTTAAATAAATTTAGCAGGCTTATAACATAGAACTCTTTTGTTTGTCATAGATCTGTATCAGATCTGCACTAAACATCTCAATTTAGAACTAGAACTCACGTAAAAGTGTCAGCATATCACGTCAGAATGGCAGAAATTTCAAAAAAAAAAACAATAATATTTTTAAATAAATTAAGCAGGCTTATAACACAGAACTCTTTTGTTTTTCATAGATGTGTATCAGATCTGCACTAAACATCTCAATTTAGAACTAGAACTCACGTAATAGTGCCAGCATATCACGTCAGAATGGTAGAAAATTCAAAAATAAAACAATAATATTTTTAAATAAATTTAGCAGGCTGATAACACAGAACTCTTTTGTTTGTCATAGATCTGTGTCAGATCTGCACCATACATTTCAATTTAGAACTAGAACTCACGTAAAAGTGTCAGCATATCACGTTAGAATGGTTAAAAATTCAAAAATAAAATAATAATATTTTTAAATAATTTTAGCAGGCTTATAACACAGAACTCTTTCGTTTTTCATAGATCTGTATCAGATCTGCACTAGACATCTCAATTTAGAACTAGAACTCACGTAAAAGTGTCAGCATATCACTTCAGAATGGCAGAAATTTCAAAAATAAAACAATAATATTTTTAAATAAATTAAGCAGGCTTATAACACAGAACTCTTTTGTTTGTCATAGATCTGTATCAGATCTGCACTCAACATCTCAATTTAGAACTAGAACTCACGTAAAAGTGTCAGCATATCACGTCAGAATGGTAAAAATTTCAAAAATAAAACAATAATATTTTTAAATAAATTAAGCAGGCTTATAACACAGAACTCTTTTGTTTGTCATAGATCTGTATCAGATCTGCACCATACATTTCGATTTAGAACTAGAACTCACGTAAAAGTGTCAGCATATCACGTCAGAATGGTAGAAATTTCAAAAATAAAACAATAATATTTTTAAATAAATTAAGCAGGCTCATAACACAGAACTCTTTTGTTTGTCATAGATCTGTGTCGGATCTGCACCATACATTTCAATTTAGAACTAGAACTCACGTAAAAGTGTCAGCATATCACGTTAGAATGGTTGAAAATTCAAAAATAAAATAATAATATTTTTAAATAAATTTAGCAGGCTTATAACACAGAACTCTTTTGTTTGTCATAGATCTGTGTCAGATCTGCACTAAACTTCTCAATTTAGAACTAGAACTCACGTAAAAGTGTCAGCATATCACGTCAGAATGATAGAAATTTCAAAAATAAAACAATAATATTTTTAAATAAATTAAGCAGGCTTATAAAACAGAACTCTTTTGTTTGTCATAGATCTGTATCAGATCTACACTAAACATCTCAATTTAGAACTAGAACTCACGTAAAAGTGTCAGCATATCACGTCAGAATGGTAGAAAATTCAAAAATAAAACAATAATATTTTTAAATAAATTAAGCAGGCGTATAACACAGAACTCTTCTGTTTTTCATAGATCTGTATCAGATCTGCACCATACATTTCGATTTAGAACTAGAACTCACGTAAAAGTGTCAGCATATCACGTCAGAATGGTAGAAATTTCAAAAATAAAACAATAATATTTTTAAATAAATTAAGCAGGCTCATAACACAGAACTCTTTTGTTTGTCATAGATCTGTGTCGGATCTGCACCATACATTTCAATTTAGAACTAGAACTCACGTAAAAGTGTCAGCATATCACGTTAGAATGGTTGAAAATTCAAAAATAAAATAATAATATTTTTAAATAAATTTAGCAGGCTTATAACACAGAACTCTTTTGTTTGTCATAGATCTGTGTCAGATCTGCACCATACATTTCAATTAAGAACTAGAACTCACGTAAAAGTGTCAGCATATCACGTCAGAATGGTAGAAATTTCAAAAATAAAACAATAATATTTTTAAATAAATTAAGCAGGCTTATTACACAGAACTCTTTTGTTTGTCATAGATCTGTATCAGATGTGCACTAAACATCTCAATTTAGAACTAGAACTCACGTAAAAGTGTCAGCATATCACGTTAGAATGGTTGAAAATTCAAAAATAAAATAAGAATATTTATTTAAAAATATTATTGTTTTATTTTTGAAATTTCTGCCATTCTGACGTGATATGCTGACACTTTTACGTGAGTTCTAGTTCTAAATTGAGATGTTTAGTGCAGATCTGATACAGATCTATGACAAACAAAAGAGTTCTGTGTTATAAGCCTGCTTAATTTATTTAAAAATATTATTGTTTTATTTTTGAAATTTCTGCCATTCTGACGTGATATGCTGACACGTTTACGTGAGTTCTAGTTCTAAATTGAGATGTCTAGTGCAGATCTGATACAGATCTATGAAAAACGAAAGAGTTCTGTGTTATAAGCCTGCTAAATTTATTTAAAAATATTATTATTTTATTTTTGAATTTTTAACCATTCTAACGTGATATGCTGACACTTTTACGTGAGTTCTAGTTCTAAATTGAAATGTATGGTGCAGATCTGACACAGATCTATGACAAACAAAAGAGTTCTGTGTTATCAGCCTGCTAAATTTATTTAAAAATATTATTGTTTTATTTTTGAATTTTCTACCATTCTGACGTGATATGCTGGCACTATTACGTGAATTCTAGTTCTAAATTTAGATGTTTAGTTCAGATCTGATACAGATCTATGAAAAACAAAAGAGTTCTGTGTTATAAGCCTGCTTAATTTATTTAAAAATATTATTGTTTTATTTTTTTTAATATCTGCCATTCTGACGTGATATGCTGACACTTTTACGTGAGTTCTAGTTCTTAATTGAAATGTATGGTGCAGATCTGACACAGATCTATGACAAACAAAAGAGTTCTGTGTTGTAAGCCTGCTTAATTTATTTAAAAATATTATTGTTTTATTTTTGAAATTTCTGCCATTCTGACGTGATATGCTGACACTTTTACGTGAGTTCTAGTTCTAAATTGAAATGTTTGGTGCAGATCTGACACAGATCTATGACAAACAAAAGAGTTCTGTGTTATAAGCGTGCTAAATTTATTTAAAAATATTATTATTTTATTTTTGAATTTTCAACCATTCTAACGTGATATGCTGACACTTTTACGTGAGTTCTAGTTCTAAATTGAAATGTATGGTGCAGATCTGACACAGATCTATGACAAACAAAAGAGTTCTGTGTTATCAGCCTGCTAAATTTATTTAAAAATATTATTGTTTTATTTTTGAATTTTCTACCATTCTGACGTGATATGCTGGCACTATTACGTGAGTTCTAGTTCTAAATTGAAATGTATGGTGCAGATCTGACACAGATCTATGACAAACAAAAGAGTTCTGTGTTATAAGCCTGCTTAATTTATTTAAAAATATTATTGTTTTATTTTTGAAATTTCTACCATTCTGACGTGATATGCTGACACTTTTACGTGAGTTCTAGTTCTAAATTGAGATGTTGAGTGCAGATCTGATACAGATCTATGACAAACAAAAGAGTTCTGTGTTATAAGCCTGCTTAATTTATTTAAAAATATTATTGTTTTATTTTTGAAATTTCTGCCATTCTGAAGTGATATGCTGACACTTTTACGTGAGTTCTAGTTCTAAATTGAGATGTCTAGTGCAGATCTGATACAGATCTATGAAAAACGAAAGAGTTCTGTGTTATAAGCCTGCTAAAATTATTTAAAAATATTATTATTTTATTTTTGAAATTTCTACCATTCTGACGTGATATGCTGACACTTTTACGTGAGTTCTAGTTCTAAATTGAGATGTTGAGTGCAGATCTGATACAGATCTATGACAAACAAAAGAGTTCTGTGTTATAAGCCTGCTTAATTTATTTAAAAATATTATTGTTTTATTTTTGAAATTTCTGCCATTCTGAAGTGATATGCTGACACTTTTACGTGAGTTCTAGTTCTAAATTGAGATGTCTAGTGCAGATCTGATACAGATCTATGAAAAACGAAAGAGTTCTGTGTTATAAGCCTGCTAAAATTATTTAAAAATATTATTATTTTATTTTTGAATTTTCAACCATTCTAACGTGATATGCTGACACTTTTACGTGAGTTCTAGTTCTAAATTGAAATGTATGGTGCAGATCTGACACAGATCTATGACAAACAAAAGAGTTCTGTGTTATCAGCCTGCTAAATTTATTTAAAAATATTATTGTTTTATTTTTGAATTTTTTACCATTCTGACGTGATATGCTGGCACTATTACGTGAGTTCTAGTTCTAAATTGAGATGTTTAGTGCAGATCTGATACACATCTATGAAAAACAAAAGAGTTCTGTGTTATAAGCCTGCTTAATTTATTTAAAAATATTATTGTTTTATTTTTGAAATTTCTACCAATCTGACGTGATATGCTGACACTTTTACGTGAGTTCTAGTTCTTAATTGAAATGTTTGGTGCAGATCTGACACAGATCTATGACAAACAAAAGAGTTCTGTGTTATAAGCCCGCTAAATTTATTTAAAAATATTATTATTTTATTTTTGAATTTTCAACCATTCTAACGTTATATGCTGACACTTTTACGTGAGTTCTAGTTCTAAATTGAGATGTTTAGTGCAGATCTGATACAGATCTATGACAAACAAAAGAGTTTTGTCTTATAAGCCTGCTTAATTTATTTAAAAATATTATTGTTTTTTTTTTTAAATTTCTGCCATTCTGACGTGATATGCTGACACTTTTACGTGAGTTCTAGTTCTAAATTGAGATGTTTAGTGCAGATCTGATACAAATCTATGACAAACAAAAGAGTTCTGTGTTATAAGCCTGCTAAATTTATTTAAAAATATTCTTATTTTATTTTTGAATTTTCAACCATGCTGACGTGATATGCTGACACTTTTACGTGAGTTCTAGTTCTAAATTGAGATGTTTAGTGCAGATCTGATACAGATCTATGACAAACAAAAGAGTTCTGTGTTATAAGCCTGCTTAATTTATTTAAAAATATTATTGTTTTATTTTTGAAATTTCTGCCATTCTGACGTGATATGCTGACACTTTTACGTGAGTTCTAGTTCTAAATTGAGATGTTTAGTGCAGATCTGATACAGATCTATGAAAAAAAAAAGAGTGTGTTATAAGCCTGCTAAATTTATTTAAAAATATTCTTATTTTATTTTTGAATTTTCAACCATTCTAACGTGATATGCTGACACTTTTACGTGAGTTCTAGTTCTAAATTGAGATGTTTAGTGCAGATCTGATACAGATCTATGACAAACAAAAGAGTTCTGTGTTATAAGCGTGCTTAATTTATTTAAAAATATTATTGTTTTATTTTTGAAATTTCTACCATTCTGACCTTATATGCTGACACTTTTACGTGAGTTCTAGTTCTAAATTGAGATGTTTAGTGCAGATCTGATACAGATTTATGAAAAACAAAAGAGTTCTGTGTTATAAGCCTGCTTAATTTATTTAAAAATATTATTGTTTTATTTTTGAATTTTCTACCATTCTGACGTGATATGCTGGCACTATTACGTGAGTTCTAGTTCTAAATTGAGATGTTTAGTGCAGATCTGATATAGATCTATGAAAAACAAAAGAGTTCTGTGTTATAAGTTTGCTTAATTTATTTAAAAATATTATTGTTTTATTTTTGAAATTTCTACCAATCTGACGTGATATGCTGACACTTTTACGTGAGTTCTAGTTCTTAATTGAAATGTTTGGTTCAGATCTGACACAGATCTATGACAAACAAAAGAGTTCTGTGTTATAAGCCTGCTAAATTTATTTAAAAATATTATTATTTTATTTTTGAATTTTCAACCATTCTGACGTGATATGCTGACACTTTTACGTGAGTTCTAGTTCTAAATTGAGATGTTTAGTGCAGATCTGATACAGATCTATGACAAACAAAAGAGTTCTGTGTTATAAGCCTGCTTAATTTATTTAAAAATATTATTGTTTTATTTTTGAAATTTCTGCCATTCTGAAGTGATATGCTGACACTTTTACGTGAGTTCTAGTTCTAAATTGAGATGTCTAGTGCAGATCTGATACAGATCTATGAAAAACGAAAGAGTTCTGTGTTATAAGCCTGCTAAAATTATTTAAAAATATTATTATTTTATTTTTTAATTTTCAACCATTCTAACGTGATATGCTGACACTTTTACGTGAGTTCTAGTTCTAAATTGAAATGTATGATGCAGATCTGACACAGATCTATGACAAACAAAAGAGTTCTGTGTTATCAGCCTGCTAAATTTATTTAAAAATATTATTGTTTTATTTTTGAATTTTCTACCATTCTGACGTGATATGCTGGCACTATTACGTGAGTTCTAGTTCTAAATTGAGATGTTTAGTGCAGATCTGATACAGATCTATGAAAAACAAAAGAGTTCTGTGTTATAAGCCTGCTTAATTTATTTAAAAATATTATTGTTTTATTTTTGAAATTTCTACCAATCTGACGTGATATGCTGACACTTTTACGTGAGTTCTAGTTCTTAATTGAAATGTTTGGTGCAGATCTGACACAGATCTATGACAAACAAAAGAGTTCTGTGTTATAAGCCTGCTAAATTTATTTAAAAATATTATTATTTTATTTTTGAATTTTCAACCATTCTAACGTGATATGCTGACACTTTTACGTGAGTTCTAGTTCTAAATTGAGATGTTTAGTGCAGATCTGATACAGATCTATGACAAACAAAAGAGTTCTGTGTTATAAGCCTGCTTAATTTATTTAAAAATATTATTGTTTTTTTTTTTGAAATTTCTGCCATTCTGACGTGATATGCTGACACTTTTACGTGAGTTCTAGTTCTAAATTGAGATGTTTAGTGCAGATCTGATACAGATCTATGACAAACAAAAGAGTTCTGTGTTATAAGCCTGCTAAATTTATTTAAAAATATTCTTATTTTATTTTTGAATTTTCAACCATGCTGACGTGATATGCTGACACTTTTACGTGAGTTCTAGTTCTAAATTGAAATGTTTGGTGCAGATCTGACACAGATCTATGACAAACAAAAGAGTTCTGTGTTATAAGCCTGCTTAATTTATTTAAAAATATTATTGTTTTATTTTTGAAATTTCTGCCATTCTGACGTGATATGCTGACACTTTTACGTGAGTTCTAGTTCTAAATTGAGATGTTTAGTGCAGATCTGATACAGATCTATGACAAACAAAAGAGTTCTGTGTTATAAGCCTGCTAAATTTATTTAAAAATATTCTTATTTTATTTTTGAATTTTCAACCATGCTGACGTGATATGCTGGCACTATTACGTGAGTTCTAGTTCTAAATTGAGATGTTTAGTGCAGATCTGATACAGATATATGAAAAACAAAAGAGTTCTGTGTTATAAGCCTGCTTAATTTATTTAAAAATATTATTGTTTTATTTTTGAAGTTTCTACCATTCTGACGTGATATGCTGACACTTTTACGTGAGTTCTAGTTCTTAATTTAATTTAAGGTTCCAGTTTTGATACAGAACCATCAAAAACGAAACAGTTCTGTGTCCTGAGTTCGTCAAAATAATTTTAATTGATGAATGTGTTATTTTTCGACTTTTTAAGGTTTTGTACGGGATCTGCTGTTATTTGAATTTAAAGGCAGAACTATTCTTGAAAAGTATCAGGAACTCTATAGCATAGGTGTATGCGATGAGAACTTACATAAGTTTTCGATTTGCTGCGAAATGATATGCTACGGGAAGTTAGCATATCATTTTGTCAACTGATTTTTTTGGGGTAAAATCGCCAGAACTATTTCTAAAAAGTATCAGGAACTATAGAACTCAGCTGCATGCTATAAGAACTTACTTTTTTTTTCGATTTTCTGAGAAGTGATATGCTACGGGAAGATAGCATATCATTTTTTCAATTGATTTTTTTCTATGTGAAAACGCCAGAACTATTTCTGAAAAGTATCAGGAACTATAGAACTCTGCTGCATGCGACAAGAACTCTCATTTATTTTTGATATGCTGGAAAATGATATGCTAAGTTCACTGACATTTCACTCTCTACCTTAGGAGACTATGGAGATTGTAGTTCGCTAGTCCGCCAAATTATGGTTTCAATTATTATTTTTCTATATGTTTTGGCTCTAGTGGAATTGGGCTGGTCATCAAAGCCGTATGGGCTCTAACAGCTGGGCAAAAATTGCCACAGACTGGGCTCCACGCGACGGACATCGCAGACGTGGCAAACTATGGCGAAGATGGAGAGACGACCTCACAGCTTTCCTACCAGATTGGCAAAGGCTGGCTGAGAACAAGGAGGAGTGGAGAATCCAGCAGTGGGACACTGAAATGGCTACATAAAAATGTTTTGGCTTGATTATGATGCTCGACGACAGAAAGATGTGGCGTACCTTTGACTGGATTGAATGAGTGGACGAGAACGGGTGGATTAATCAAAAGATCTGTCTTTTAAAACTGTCAGGATCTGCAGAACTCAATTGCATGAAAAAACAACGATTTTTTATTTTAGATCTGCTGGAAAATTATCTGCTAACTTCAAGAACATAGGTTTAGCAGTGTTCCGAATTTAGCCAGCTCTCAACCTTTTGTGCTAATCCACACGACCGGATGGGGCCGACGGTGTCACCAAACAAATCACCATGCCGATGTAGTCTAATCAGAATAAGGCTGCGTCGGTGGTCGGGCGCGTTCGTTTCGCACTGAGAGCTGGTGGGTCGGAAATTAAAACGTAGAGCGAAGCGGTCCTCATTTAAATGATGAGCAAAAAATACGGTTATGATCAGCAATAAAGGTCTTTTGAATAATAGCATCTAGTTGCAAAATAATCAAATTTAACTGTAGAAAATTCAACAGCGATCAGCAGAAAATTCTGATCTCGGGATTAGAAAGGACCCGTGCCCCATAAAGGATATTAATTTATTTTGCTGATCAAAAGTTTTAGTCGTGTTTTATTATTTGTAAGATTTTATGTTGTGGTATCTAAATAAAAGTTTTTTAATTTCAATTTCAAAATAAATTTATTTGCTGATCTTATTTTATTTATTAGCTGACCATTAAGGGGGCATTCTTACCATAATTTAGATCTAGCTAGCTAGTTTTAAAATAAATGAAGAGTAAAAAAATATTTCATAATGAAAAGATCTATCACAATGAAAAGATCATTCCCTTAAAATAATACCAAAAATCTTAAATTATCGCGGTAATTTTAGTTTAAGTTGAAGTATATTGAATAATCAAAATGATACATGATAAGACTCTATCTTAGACTTGAAAGAGTCAAAATGACAAGGTGCTTTTTCCGAACGTCTTCTAAATTGTTTTGTTTAATAATGACACTAGAAGTCGTGATACGAGTGACTTATCAAGGTGGCGGTATTAGAAACTCATTTGCGGCTTGAAGCGTTCCATAACGTGTCTGGAGACAAGTGTTGACTTGAAATGGGTCTTTAGATGTTGTATTGTCATGGTACTGTAATAAAAGGGGCCCGATTTTCTAACCTTTTGTCGTGACAGGATTATAGATCCATCTTAATTTACAAATACCATTGTTAAAGTACTTATAGAAATAGGAAACATAAAGGTAAGGTTGTGATCAACGTAGAAAAGCAGGTATACAAAATAAAATTAATAATAATAATTAGCGATCAATCAGCGACGAAGTTTACATCCCACTGTAGGGCACAGGCCTTCTCTCAGGGAAGGCCCATACGGGCTTAATCACCACGCGTGCCCACCGCGGATTGGCGATTTCAAGCGCTGAGGTATGTGCATAGCTCAGACACTCAGGTTTCCTCACGATGTTTTCCTTCACAGTTAGCGAGTGGTATTGGTACTATAACTTCACAAATTTACATGACTTAGAAAACAAAGTCATAGGTACATGTCCGCGCTGGGAATCGAACCTAGGTCACTCGCTTTCGAGTCCAATGTTCTACCTACTAGGGGGTCATCCATAAAGTACGTCACACGTAAAGGGGGGGGGGAGGGGGTCAACGAAGTGTGACATGGTGTGACAAGGGGTGGGCGGGGTCCTAAGTTATGTGACATCACATTTCAAATTTAATAAAT
Organism: Yponomeuta malinellus; assembly: GCA_947308005.1. Taxonomy (NCBI): domain Eukaryota; kingdom Metazoa; phylum Arthropoda; class Insecta; order Lepidoptera; family Yponomeutidae; genus Yponomeuta; species Yponomeuta malinellus. The sequence continues at coordinate 18,013,170 of OX371007.1, read as the reverse complement.
TGAATCAAGAAATTTGAAATATTAATTAAAACTAAAAAATAATTTCTACTCTATCTATATTAACATACGGTTTGAAATGTTTTGTTTGTTGTTGACGGTCTAGTGACACGCCGCACGCGCCGACTATGAGCCCTTTTGACTAATGCCGCCAAACGCACCGCACGCGCGACCTCGCGTGATTTCATTGTTTCTATTTCATTCGACAATTGACTTTCTCCCAGTGAACGACGTCGTTTTTTCAGTTCTGCTATTTTGTCGATACAGTTACTTTTTTACAACTTATTTCAATTAAACGAGTTCAAAATGAACAAAAAGATAGATATAGGTAATCTTTACCGTAAACTGTATGAAACTTACAGTGCAACACTTACGCTGATAAAAAACAACAGCATATACAAGAAGAAGTTAATTCCTTATGGAAAATTTTGAAAAGTAGTGAAAACATTGAATGTGAAGTGGAATCTAAAATCAAAGAGCTGCAGATACAAATGACGAAAAAATGCGACATTATTGAATTTTTTTCGAAAATTCCTTCGTCGTCACGAATACAACTAGAGCCGGAGGAGGAGGGAAAAGTAAGTTCAAATTTTCACCTCAAAACGACACGATTTAATCATGATATTAATTGGAATTGCATTATATTATAATTTCTTTTTAATTTATTTATCATCATCAACCCATTGTGTCCCCACCGAGGGGCACGGGTCTCTTCCCTGAGGAAGGTATAGGCCATACTCCACCATGGGGGCCAAGTACGGATTGGTGGAGGCTTCTAGACTAGCGGCTCGTCTACTCTCAGAAGTTGTCAAGCCGCCCTGAGGCCTCTGACTTGGCTTAACGACTGCCATCTATCGACGGCAGCCGGCACCAACAGCTCAACGTGCCTTGCGAAGCACGGAACCGCTCGGAAAAATGCCACTAGCGTTAGGCATAGACGGCGACCCATCCATGCACTGAACGCGCCCTGCGTTGCTTAACCTTCGTGATCGTTTAAGATCACTCAGGCAATTTATATTTTATATAATTTATTTAATAAAAAAACATATAATAAAAGCGAAAGTACAAGTTACCATAGTCTGCTTCTTCTATCGTGTGAACCGCTTAGTTTACCTATCAAGCGGACCATAGTATCAGTGTTTTTTCATGAACCGCATTGTGTGAAATGTCCATATTCAAAACTTGTATTTTTAATTGCAGGGAAATACTAAAGAAGTCCAGAAACCACTATCAGAAGACACTAAATATTTGGTTTTTATACAGTCAAGTAAAAGTCAGCTTCAAACAATACCTAAACCAGCGCCTAGTCAGTGCTTCTAAGAATAAAATTGTAGTTCTAGAATCTGAGCTCAATAGCTTGTTGTTAGCACGCGATGCTGGTATAGCTTCAAATGAAGCAATAAAAAGAATAGCAACTTTGAAGAAAGATATTCAGCAGGAAAAAAATATATTGAAGCGAAAGATTAGACAGAAAAAAGTCGTAATTCTAAAAAACAAAAAATTACAGAACTTTGCGAAAAAAATACCGGTTTAGATGCAGCTCTAAAACTTCGAGATACTCTTGGTCGGCCTAGAGTAGAAGAAAACTAATCCGGTTTACTCGAAGTCATAAAAGACCTTGCAATTTTTGGTGGCGCAGCTGGTGATCGACGTCGCACTGAAATTATAAGGTGCTGCAAAACATTGGACGACTTACAAGCCGAACTTTGTAAACAAGGATATAATATCAGTCGATCAGGGTTATACTTAAGACTTCTGCCCAGACGAGTCAATATAGAGGAAGGAAAAAGACACGTTGTAACTGTTCCTGTCAAACTATGCAAAACCGATTCTGCGCTACATTCGAAACATCAAGATGGCACATTTTGCCATATCGCACTCCCAGAACAACACTGAATTAAGTCAAAAAATTCCAAAATCGACTTATTTATTTAGTTAAATAGGCAATTTTTTTCTGCGTATACCACAAACACAGTCATATTCGTATTCCCAGAAACAGCCAACAGATGTCGCGCTAAATCTCTTTTAGTGAATGAATGACTGCCGGGTCGTACCACGAATATGAGTCTAATTCCAGTTGCGACAGTCCGTCTGTGGGAGCAGTACGTAGTCACGTTGCCCAACAGCGACTTATTTCGTAATAATGCAGTATTGTTGAGTGTGACTAGAAAATTACTCCGAATTATTTAGTTTTAATACAGTGTTCGTGACTTTCCTGTTTCTGCAGTTTTGATACTATTTCGAAATAATTCTCTATTGTTGACGAAGGTATGTTATATTTTTTTTATTATTCCAAAATAGTACAGTGTTGTTTGATATAGGTGAAAAATAGTTAAATAATGCACTGTTGATGGTAGATCTGAATAATGTTCTAATTTCTGTAAATATCGCAGTATACTATTTTTTTATACTCAGAATCATTACTTCTACTCTTAACTAAAAGAAGAGTTTTTATTATTTGTCTTTTTATTTTTTTACAAAAAGATCTAATAATATGTTTTTTAAGATAATGCAGTATTAGTGAATTAGTTCAGATATTTTTTGTTATCTCGCAGATGATGAAGGGCCGGAGTCTATCGTTGCTTGAAAAAGCAATGGAATTAACCACAAAAGAAGCTCGGCTTCTTTGCTTAACAAAGCAGAATGGAAATATGTGCTGAAAATGAAGTGGAAAACTCGAATGCATCATCAGCTCTCGCGTTATCACCTGTTACACCATTAGCTATCGAGGTATCACCTGTTAAAGCATCAACTCTCACCATAACACCTATTGCGCCATTAGCTACTGTGGCATTACCTGCAGCGGCATCACTTGTAGCAGCATCAGCTCTCGCGGTATCTGATCAGAGTAATGAAAGTGATTTTATAGATGATTCGGATGCCGATACTACTTACACTGTGCCTAAAAGACAACAATCTCGACCATCTGTAATACCTAGACGAGTGTCTTCGTCTTCTTGCTCGAGCACCTCGTCTTCCAGCTCATCGTCATCACGCTCCAGCGACTCAAGCAGCTCATCTGATGATGAATCCAACAGACCAGGCCCATCCACAGCAGGTACCCAAGTTGTTTCCAATTCTACCCCGACGCACGAACCTTCAACATCTGCTGTCATTGACGCTGCACCAACAGCTGCAACTTACCCCAAGTTGAGAAGAAAACGAGTACGAAATACTGCTGGCTGGAAATCAAAGCTTGCTAAAACATTGCGCAATACAGAAAAAACGTATTTTTCTCTATCAAACCCCACCAAAGAGATTGCTGAACGTAAAATCCGTCCACCTTGTGGCGATAAATGTAAGTTAAATTGCAATTGGACGAGGACAATAACCAAGTCAAGTGAATTAACATGAAGCAACTTCGCGTTGAAAAGCAACGTCCTTTGACTTTCTTTTATAAAACATCATACAGCGAGACTTATTTTAAGAAAGTTTGTGTTCGAAATAGAACAAGGCGCTACAGAGATCAAAACTTTTCTCCTCAGTTGCTTATGGCATACACAGATAAACAACGTCTCGCTGAAAACAAAAAGAGAGATATCCTGGAATTAATTGAAAAAAATATAATTCCCACGAATTATGTCAACTCCTATTACAAGACAGCTTTAAATTTAGAGTACCACAGCATTAACAGTATTTTGAAAACTATCCTCACTTTTTATATTATTATCATATTTTTTATGGTAATTTTTAAGTTTAAGGCAGTAAATAGATAATTACGTAAGTTAACCTGTGATGATACATTGACGTGATTTAAATAAGACTTGTTAAACAAAAAAGACTGGTTATAGTAGTGTATGCTCTTAGAGTTCTATCTAAAAAGACTGGTTATAGTAAGTAGTGTATGCTGTTAGAGTTCTATGTTCTAGATATTTTATAGTACATATTTATGTTATGTTCCCAGTATGCCAACGTTTTCTTGTAACAATGTCTAGTCCAGTTCTCTGATTCCTTTTGGTGGATAGGTAAGCCATTATCTGTTAACAAGTACCTACTACTACTAACAGTAGTAATGGCTAACAATTTGAAAAAAGTATTACGTATGTAAGTAGGAAATTGTAGTTTGTGCATTTTTTAGAACAACTTTCGAATCTTTTTATATTTTTAAAATATAGATTGTGTTTTTTATCTATAGGTACCAAATGACTACACATTTAAAATTGTTTTTCTTCAAAACCTAGCTGATACTGCAGCGAATAATAAAAGTTCTTACTGATTTTATTTCATTCCTTTAGGTGGGTAGGTAAACCAAAATTGCAGCCATGTTTACGAGTATTAAGAAAGTACCTACCACTTGAAATAAGTAAAGTAGGAAGTTATAGTTTGTGCATCCTTTCAAAATTACTTTGAAAATTTTGTTTATTTTTTTTCTTATAGATTGTGTTTTTTTTATTTATGGGTCCCAAACGACTCGGACATGTAATACTCTTATTGTTCATAACCTAGCTGATGACACAATAGCAGCGAATAATAAAAGTTCATAGTGATTTTCGTAAACTTAGTTGTTTTATTTACCATTTTATACATACGTTCTTGAAATTTATACAGATGAGTCTTTGTTGAATATTTATAATGAACCATTGTACGACAGGATAACACTGAATTATTTCAGAATCAATCAGTTAAAACCGAGTAATGCGAAATAATTTTCTATTTATTAGTTCAACAATTTTACAACACTGAATTAACTTGAAAATTCCGTATTTACTCTTTATGTAAATATTATAATAGTGATTAACTTTTTTAAAATTGATAAGCATTTGATTTATCACATAATACCTAAAGACGTTAGCAATGACTTTTCATAATACCATGAGAAAACAGTTTTTAGTTGATTCTCAAATAAGTTCTATTTTGACTTAGTGCAGTGTTGATCTGGGCGTGCGATATGGTTAGATGAAAAAGATGTAGACACCACAAATGTTCCTGACGTTAACAACCCCAATGAGAACGAACGACTTCTATGCCAATTATAAATAATTTAAAGGAATGGATTCAAAGTCCATGGACTGAAGACGACTAAATTCCTTTCTTTTTCTTTAATTAATAGTTTTTGTTATTTTTTCAAATATTTGATGTTGATTTCATAAAAAAAAGTAATTTAAATGGAAATAAAACTAATTATGGAACTGCTGTTTTAATTTTAAATTTTTAAATGTAAAATTGAAAATTTGTGACGTCACACTAGGGAGGGGGGGGTCTCACAAATGTGACCACCTGTGACAAGGAGGGGGTGGGGGTCTAAAAATCATGAAATTCGTGTGACGTACTTTATGGATGGCCCCTAGGCTACCACCGCAAAAGCAAATTTGAGGAGAAAAAAATACTGAAAGAAAATCAAGGTACAAAACAAAAGAACTCAACAAAAAAATAAGAGACAGTCACTGAAACATACAAGAAGGTTATAATATTATATTAGTATATAAAGCAGCGATATGACTAAAGCTGGGATTTAATCGATCAATTCACGTGAGAACTTTACAAGATTGTTTAGGAAAAGGTCTCGTTCATGAGTGACTTCAATAATTCAATTAGTGTTTTCGTTGACTATTGTTGCTTTACTCAATATTTAATGAATCTGGTAAAAAATTAACTTCAAATATCTTAGAAATAACTCAACATTTATTTAGGGCACCTTTTACAATTCTGAGAACAAATACGAAAAAATTATTAAAATAATATTTTTGTCATTTTCCTAAATCAGTGCAGGGTTCTGATCAAATCACTTATTTCGTTTAGGGAAACAACCATAAAAAGTTCTTACTGTACAATCTCATGCGAATTGATCATCTCTCTCAGAGGTTTAAACCCCGTTGTGATCATATACCTGCGACATATATCAGTCAAAATAAGGTTTAGCCAATAATCTTGTAGGTAGCTATAAACAAAATTGCAAATAAACTTGCCCCAGACAAGCTATTTACACACGCACGACAAACGAATTATCATGTGCCCTTCAGCTAAAAGTAGTTTTTAATGTAGCATATATACCCACGTCCCACTGCGGCACACATGCCTTCTCTCAGAGAGAGAGCGTGGGCTTAATTACCACACGTGCCCACTGCGGATTAGCAATTTCAAGCGCTGAGGCATGTAGCAGACTCCCTCATCACAATGAGGGAGTCCTCAGTATTACTAACATTTCATCTGTCACCGCATAATATTTCGGTTGCACCAATCGGATTGTCAATATTGTCATGCGTCTTGCATCTCATGCAAATGCGCAGCGTGACTCGCGATTTTTTTCCACGTCCTCCTGGCAACCAACTCTACTAATGTTTCTTTTAAAAATAATAGTAATGGAATACTAAACATCTGGGTAAACGACAGGTAGGCAGACCAGCGACCCGATTGGTTGTTGACATTTGTTTTCGACGCAATTACTTAGAATATAACACCGTTAATGAAAGGGACTTGTTAACTAGTTAGTCTACATCGCCCATACATTATGTCGTCTGTATTTGTTTATTTTTTATTACAACATTTATGGTGTGAGCGAGAGGCAAATAGTTATCCAGTCCCCTTCTTTAACTAACCGCGCTATATGAACCCCATGGTCCTAGGTAAGTAAAAAAACCTATTTAGAGGCTAAAAATTCCACCCGTGCCGGGACTTGAACCCGCGACCTCTGGCCAACCGTGCCAGCGCTCTCCCAACTGAGCTAATGAGCAAGTGCAGGCATCGGCGAAATTTCGAACCTCTTTACGAACTTCTCTGTATTACCATAGAGGAACGTACAGGCAGCGACATCTGGCTGAAGTAATTTACATCACTTGCAGCCCCGAGTAACCCAGTTAGGTCAGTTAGGTTTAGGTTTAGGTTAGGGAGAGCGCTGGCACGGTTAGCCAGAGGTCGCGGGTTCAAGTCCCGGCACGGGTGGAATTTCCCATTAGTTTGATTAGTAGGACTATAAGACTTTGAGAAATCCTCATTATCCGATCAATCTAACCAACAGTACCTAAATAAAAAATTCGCCGTCCGATCGATCTGACAAGCCGATCGGACCATGTGGTCGGAAAGAAATGGATGAAATTGGCAAGGATGTTGGCGTGACCAGAATGTTCATAGGCCACTTCCCTTTTATTCACGGCCTGGATAGACAGATAGATAGAATTAAAACTTCTGTACCTACTCATACTTGTAAGCTTGCAGCTGAGTTTTCAATGACATAATGTTGCTAGAGTCGCGCCCGCGTCGCTCCCGCGCATCGGCCGCAACAAACGAGGTGACATGCGCTGTCATGTCGGGAATGATAAATTCCATGTCAGTAAACTACTCGACACTGAATATATGTATATCTACATGTAAGATCGCTCTTGCGGGCTCATTTCAAGATGTTGTTCGGGAGCAAATCGTAACTTGGCAGCGTACTCAAGAAGGAGGCTATCGTTACAATTTAAATTAGTTTGGGCTTCAGAGTTACTTTATATATTGTTCAGTTTTGTTCTGCTCAATAAACATTTTTGATTGTGATTTGAAACATTTTTGTAACATCGATTAAAATTTTCAAATAAGAACTGTTTTCTATGCACAAGGAGTTCTTTTTGCAAATTCAAAGTCGATATGTCACATCACATGTACTATAAAGAGGAAGTCTAGGGCTAAATTCGGCTATTTGGTTATGCATCACTACCTATGTTCATCAATATGCTAGACCTACTTTAAGTGAAAAATGTTCCCGTACCTGTTTAGTTTATTGTTCATGTCACTAACGTGACACAAATAAGGCTATTTTCACATCGATAAAGCCTCGTCGTCGGAAGTCTCTACGCCTGCGTACAGTCCGTAACAGCCACGTTACACTAAGATATCTCTTAAATTGTGTTGCATAAATACCAATATCGAACCTAAAATTATTTTTCCTGGAGTGTCAACATTTCATATGTCGCCGGACATCGGCGGCGTGTTGGCGTGTGCCACAAAGACAGTAAAAAAATTGGTCACCTGCCATTTCATAGAGATCACTTGGAGGACGAGCGACCAAAAGTAGATATGTAATTTGTAAGTCAGAGCATGTGACGACAAATTGCTTTAGCCACGACGCCAAGGACGTGGAATAGACAATGTATGGGTAGTAACCTAACATGGAATAGGCAATTGATGAGGATGTAACGATTGATTGCTTGGATTAGGTGACCCCTTGTAGAAGGACGCGAAATTCTGACTAGTTGAACCCTTGTAGAAGGACGAAGTGAACTACGAAATTCTGACTAAGGGGCCATCCATAAATTACGTCATCGATTTTTTCAGATTTTAGACCCCCCCCCCCCTATAATCATCCTATCGTCATTTCTTAATGACCCCCCCCCCTTCTCCCAAAATTGACGTCATTACTAGTTTGACAAAATAAAACATTGCAGATTTGAAAACACTTGGTTATAGAAACACCTTTTATTATTTTTACTTTGGCAATAATCATTGATATAATATAACTACTTATTTTTTACTTTTCTTTGGATACTTGCAAAATATCACAAGAACATTATCTTTCTTTAGTATGAGACATGTATTTAAGTATAAGTATAGTATTAATATGTACTTTTATTAATTATGTAATGTTGTAGTTATTATTTAAGTATTGTGTTTATTATCAATACATAGTATAAAACAAAGTCGCTTTCAATACTTGCAAAATATCACAAGAACATTATCTTTCCTTAGTATGAGACATGTATTTAAGTATAAGTATAGTATTAATATGTACTTTTATTAAATAGGTATGTAATGTTGTAGTTATTATTCAAGTATTGTGTTTATTATCAATACATAGTATACAACAAAGTCGCTTTCAATACTTGCAAAATATCACAAGAACATTATCTTTCCTTAGTATGAGACATGTATTTAAGTATAAGTATAGTATTAATATGTACTTTTATTAATTATGTAATGTTGTAGTTATTATTTAAGTATTGTGTTTATTATCAATACATAGTATAAAACAAAGTCGCTTTCGCTGTCTGTCCCTATGTATGCTTAGATCTTTAAAACTACGCAACGGATTTTGATGCGGTTTTTTTAAATAGATAGACTGATTCTTAAAGAAGGTTTATATGTATAATACAATGTAAGTACCACGGGCGAAGCCGGGGCGGGCAGCTAGTATTTTACTAGGTGTACTGGAAGAAATTTCTTTTTAGAAATAATCTTTTTGTACGTGAAAAATAAACTATAAATAAATAAATAAGAATGACGTCAATTTCGAAACAACCCCCCCCCCCCCCCCATCTATCATTTACCGTCATCCGCAGACCAACCCCCCCCCCCCCTAATTTAGAATGACGTAATATATGGACGGCCCCTAAGCTGATACCTTGTAAAAGGACAAAGTGAAATGCGAAATTCTAACTAGTTGATCCCTTGCAGAAGGGCGAAGTGAACTACGAAATTCTGAGCAGAGATACATACACGCACATACATTTTACTTTCTTTTATCTGTCATTTTTGATACGTAACGTATAATACCGTGTACCATGTGCTGGTGACGCGAATGAATATGATACGAATCTTTTGCAGTTCGGGAGTCCGGGAAGCCGAAGTTACAGATCTTTTGATCTAGTTTAGGCTCCAGCCTTTCCACAAATAGTACATGCTTTTGCTGTGTATCATTTATTTAATGTTGTTTTTATATGAGAATGTATTTTGTGGACAGAAAATAAACAAATATCTTATGTTAACTTATCTAACCCTATCAGATGCTCTTTTTCTCTCGTAAAATAAATCACATGGGTTTAATATTAAAGCAAGATGTTCCACTGCACTGTCATAATTTAGGTAAAACAACGTAGGTAAACACAACTGCAGTTAAAGTATTTTTCAATGACTCGCGATGCTAATACATAGTAATATATTAAACGGGTCTAACCGCGATTATTAATTGGGTAGAATTTAATATGTAATAAAATTCTACCTAATTAATTATCGCGGTTAGAGCCGTTTAATATATTACTACTGCAGTTACAGTTGACAGAATACATATATTTTTATAGATACAATAGCTGTGGCCCGTGACTTCGTTCGCGTGGTAATTTTGATGTGTATTTTTCCGGGATAAAAAATAACCTATGTGCTAATCCAGACTATAATCTATGTCTGTGCAAAATTTCATCCGGATCCGTTCAGCCGTTTTTGCTTGAAAGAGTAACAAACATCCATCCATACATACAAACTTCGCGTTTATAATATTAGTAAGGAAGGATTTGCTTAAGAAAAACAACACGTACATCAAGATTCTTCTTATCTTTATGGGCTTCCTATAGGTAAAGTCAGCGTTCCATAAGCTTTTCATTATAATTTTCCAGTTAACTTTGTCAAATGACCATTCCAGGTTTTAAAATGTAACTTCGTGTGTAATCCTAGGCAGGGTAGTATTTGTGAATAGAGAATTACACAAACAGCATGAATTCAACATGGCGAAAAATTTCGAACTCAAATTCATAAACATTAGCAGGTCACTGAATCATTTAAAGAATGCATTAAAATTGGAAAATCCCCGAGCGTGCTATTACCGTATTGTTGCTAACTCAAAACAAATTGAACAGACTCGAAGGGTGATCTTTTGAATATGAAACTTGAATAAAACATCACAACTGTCACATTAACTTATCAAGAATTCCTCATGTCGCAGTCCTGACCACACGCAACTTCACTCTCACAATTACTACAAGACTTTACCAACTTATTTCTACACCTAAAAGTAACTTGAAACACTCTTAAACGCCTGGTGATAGGGGTTTAAGTATCCTGCATCCGCATGAATAGATAAATCAGTGTAAAATGTGCATTACTGTCACGTACGATGCGTCTAGACTTCGTAAGTCACGCGGGGTGATTGTAAAAATGTCAACGCCCACTTTGAAAAAATGCTCCTGCGAAATTACAACGGTTTTTGTTTCTATACGATTTTCGCTGAGATCAAGTCTCGCTATATTTGCTTGCCAGTACGAACGGGCAGGCGGCGTACTCGAGACGGGGCAAAAATAATCTTCTAAATTTCAGAGAACTGCACTGTACTCCAAACCGATCGAACTCTATCTAGTGATTGAATTGCATTTTATTTCTTTTCGGCAACAAGATCCAACAACATGAAGATTTGTTTATTATTATTGTTACAATTATGTAAAATTTCACATTACTTTTGTCAATTTATATTATTGACATTTTTCTGTACTTAATTAACATAATGCAGATATTATCTGTCAATTTGACATGTAATGAATATTACCAATAAATTATGTCTATGATAGATTAATGAATAAATTATGATAGATTAATATATATTTTTTTACATATACCTGAAATGAAAATATCATCATCGGTCTTTCTAGAGACATATAAACTTGGTGTCTTTGAAACTAGAGTTAACCGGTATTAAACAGGTAAGCACGTAACGTCTTAGACCCCGCCATCGCTTACCATCAGGCGCGACTCGGTCAAATATCAACCTACGTTAAAAAAAAAACCAATCAATCAGTCGACTAGCCCGTATTCGTCAACTGCTGGATATAGGTATGCCACTTCTTGATTTTAATATTATTATCGGTACCATTGAATTCAATGTCGGTACTGATTTTATGAGAAGAACGCGAGCAAAGATATTATAACATTGACTTTTCTGTTTGTTGCTTCAAATTGTTCGGAAAATACAAAAATAACCTTCCGTTGATTTTGAAGTCTGGTAAAATCTTTATCTACCTTCTTAAGGTAGAGTAGCCTAATGGACCGGCCCGGAGTAAGTACTAGGGTAACATAATGCTTCCGGAAGCGACGCCTTCTACTTAGTGATTTAACAGCGACCTGCCATTACCTGCGCACGCGCTTTCTTGGCCACTGAGCAGCTGTTGTTGTATATTGCGGCTTCTAAATCTCAACTCAAAACTCAAAATCTTTATTGCATACATAACAAGTAATTATACTATAGCAACCCCTGACTCTTAAACTAAGAAAACTATAAACATCTATGTTATCACTTAAGTAACTCTAGTCGTATGCTAAAAACATGATCAGTGTATCTACTTTCTTTTTTTCCAATGAGCACAGATCTTGGAACAAAAATCGTATATTTTATTGCCGTTGTGATGGATCGTATTTCGCTTGTTGTAAAATTATCTAGACTAGAGCTAACATGGGATTCTAAAAAGCTTTACCTATTTGTAATATTATCACAACTCACGTCCGCATTTGATTTTTCTCGGGACGTCTTTGCACAGTGCCACTCGTGTCACCAGTATAGATTACCTACGGCAGACTGTGACCGTAGATTACTATCTGTATTTATTACTGAAATAGGTGATTCACTCTTATTTCTTTATGAGGCATAGATAGTGCTGCTATCGGTGGGTGGCTAGCGTACTGCTTTTAAAATAAATTTATAATAGAAACAAAAGATATGTCTGAGTGAGGGTTTGAACCCACGTCACCTTACTCCAGTTAATATTTGCAACGCTCTGTACACAATTGAGCTATCGTGTACTTAATAACAGTATGCAAATTTTGGATTCCTATGATACCATTCATTTAGTAACCAGGTTGTCCGCTAGATGGACTTTTCTTAAATATAATCTCGTTTGTTCTAAGTGACCACAGCATGACTGTGACTGACTTTGACTTGAGGAAATTGGTGATCGCAGAAGCAAACAGAGCTCAAACTGAAGATGTGAAGTGAAGGTGCTGTTTGAAAAACAGCAAAATTCGAATAGAAACAGCAAATAGTGAAATAGTACCACTGTCATACGCACACCTTACTGTTGTACTTACAATTACTATTATTAAAAGTAAGCGTGTTTGTGACTTTCAATCCCGGCTCCAATCAATAGCTCCATTTCCTTCCGTGGATGTCATAGAAGGCCACTAAGGAAATCAATTACCAGGAGATTACAACTGAATACTGCGATCGCCAACCCGGCTGCCAATCGTGGCGATTATGGCAAAACCCCTCATGGTTATGAAAACCACGAAAGAGGCCTATGTCTAGCAGTGGGCGTCAAATGGCTGATGATGATGATGATGATGATGTTTGTAGCAATAAATCAGTTCGTTTAAACTCAAACGAACTAAGCCGACTGTGGCGACAGTGATATCTGTCACTGTCAGCTAACTGATCGTAGATGAATTGTACTTTTGAGTTGCCATGAGAAGAAAAAAAAACTGTACTTTTCAAATGGTGACCTTGTTTTTTTTTGTTAATATAGATAGGTACAAACAGACAGACAGATAAACAGACGCGCGAACATAATCCTGCGTTGCTTTCGGGTGAAAATATATCCAGTTCAGGGACAAAAGTCAGCCCTGCAATTGGGTATTGGACAAAATATCAAATGAGTTACTTTTAAAACGGAATTTTGTATGAAAATACTGGCTTATGACGTCACATTTCAAAGCACTCTTTTCATGTTTAATCTATTTAAAAATTGTAATAACTAGTAATTGATGAAAAGAGATACATTTTCCGAGATATTTTGTAATTTTTGTTTTAAATGAGCATATGAAATAATTTATGGTTGATCGTGTCAAATACCGAATTAGATAAATTGCAATTTATCTACCAAGATAATAAATTTAATTGCAACGTCGACATTTGATATGCATCGTAGATCATCAGTTCCTCCTCAAATTCAGGAGTGAAAACGTTATGTAGGTTTGTAGAAAGCGTTTCTGCGAAGACGTCAATAAAACTGAACTCGATGCACATTGGATATGAATTGGATCTTTAATAGTAAATTGTTATTAAAAGGTGTTTATATATGTGTTTCTCACCAGCCTTGGAGTTAGACTGGTCAGTCTTGCAATGTATTCAAAGGCTTACGTTATAAAAACAGCACAGTTCACTCACAATCATAATTATTATTTTACTGTCCTGGGAGTATAAATTATCACTGTAATTAAGACATAGTAAAGACAGTACGATTAAAATGTAGGTTGTAAATGTACATTGTAACTAAAACGAACAGAGATTTATATGAAAAGTAATAAATTAAATTGAGAATTATAACTTTTTGTTAATTGAAAGTAATAAAATTACTAATACTTAAGGGGCGGAAACCAACGGAATAAAACAATCATAATTATTTTCTTTTATAATAAGTGTTTGGAAACATCATAAATTTCAATAGTGCTGATAACTATTTCTAGAATATAAAACCAAAAACTTATCATTTTTAGAGCCAAATTTTATCATAATAATTTTCTTCAAACTTTAAATATTTTTTGCCAAAAACGGCTGTTTGTAGCGGAAATCGATTAAAATCTAAAAGCCTAGGTTATCGAATAAAATACTATTCTACCAAAATTTTCGGTTTCGTTTAACAATGAGTAGTTGAACTAGTAGCTGAGATGACTGTTCACACTTGACTCTCCTAATTTTAAAGCACTCGATTTTTAGGGTAATCAGTAAGTCTCCGCTGTCCGTCCGTCCGTCTGTCACCAGGCTGTATCTCATGAACTGTGATAGTTAGACAGTTGAAACTTTCACAGATGATGTATTTCTGTTGCCGCTATAACAACAAGTACTAAAAACAGAATAAAATAAACATTTAAGGCGGGAGTGATTTTTTATCGTTTTTTGCTCCATATTAATAACGGAAATATTCAAATGATGTATAGCGGAACCCTTCGTGCGTGAGTCCGACTCGCACTTTGTCGGTTTTTGTTATTTTTCAGTGTAAAACGAGCGTTTCACGCTTTGAACTAAATGTATTATTATTAAAATCCTTTATTGCATTTCGACATACAGTTTTGCACATAGGTGAGCTTAATGCTACTTTGCATTATCTAACAGCTAACCTAAGTTTTGACGAAAACTTTAACAGGTATTTCAATTTACCCGTAAAATATCTATCTTAATTACTAATTAAGATATATAAAATTATAATCTTATCTATCTTAATTAGTAAGTATATTTAATACTTACTAATTAAGATAGATAAGATAAGAATATTCTTTATTCTTAATTACTTATTTAGACCTAGATATATAACGTACCTTCTGTTTCTGCGTTGAGTTCATAGCATCGACTGTCTGATCGAAAAGCTTGCAATTTGTGATTTACTCCGCTCCATTACTTACTGCTTCATTAGGCCTACTTAGTTCAAGGAGACCGCTTGTTGGCGCTCAGATTAACTTTCTATGAGATCTAGACGATTTAAGTGGGTAAATATAGATATCAGGTGTTTGAAAGTTTGTGTTTGAAGCTGAGTAATAAAATTATGAACATGCATAAGCACCCTGTATACGTCCCACTGTTGGGCACAGGCCTTCTCCCAGGGAGAGTATGGGCTTAATCACCACGCGTGCCCACCGCGGATTGGCGATTTCAAGCGCTGAGGTACGTGAATAGCTCAGACACTCAGGTTTTCTCATGATGTTTTCCTTCACAGTTAGCGAGTGGTTTTGCTACTATAACAAATGTACATAACTTGGAAACCAAGTCATTGGTACATGCCCGCACTGGGAATCGAACCTGAGTCTCTCGCTTCCGAGTCCAATGTTCTACCCAATCGGCTACCACCGCTCCTGATTATGAACTAATTTTGCTAAAGAAGAATAAGCTTGAGTTCGAGTTTCGAGATGTGGCAAATGAAAAAGGGGGTGCGCTATGACTTATTGTTTTGTTTTGTTTTTGTTTATTAGGCATGTAAAACAGGTAACCATCTTAAAATAACAATATTGGAGCATACTAGTTTTAAGCTAGATTGACACCCAAAGTATACACGCACAATAAAATACATAGAAAAACGAATTAAGGTGGTCCTCATATTAAAGAGTAATGAGACAGACAAGCATTATATAAAATATAAAGAGGACATTTACCACCAACTTGAAACTACAAAACAGCCTTTTAAATAGGTACTTATCACATTTTCGAACTAAAACTATTAGGCAAAAATAAATACCTACTTTAATACCCGATGTAATAATGGAACTTAGACCTAGTAATATAACTACTAGTACAATTAAACACTTTAAATATCCAAATTTTTTACTCGAAATATAAGGTAAGGTTCGTCCCTGAATGCAAGATCAAATCAATAGAAAGCGTTCTAACATGATATCTGTCCGCGTACTCTTGACGCCAACTTAGCTGAATTGCGTTACAGTTAATTGATAGATGGATAACTTATTTATTTCCACAAGACACACACACACGTATAAAAAATCGACTTAGAGCAAATACAGACAAAATAGATGCATACATAAATGATGGAAACATAACAACTTGACATAGTACACGGTGCGGCAAGTACCTATTGGTGACCTTACAATAAAAACATGAACACGTGTGTGTGGCAAATGCAAATGGGTTCCGACTCAGCATGTGCTGAAAGTTAACAAGTATACTCCAGCGCTGGTATTCTGCCGATAGCCAATATACAATTGATTGCTTTCATTTCATAATTTAGTCAAAATATACTATAATATATAAATATACCTTTACTTCCCGAATCCGGTCTAAAGTTCCAATTAGTATAATTTGATCAAAACGTTTACTTCGCCTTATTTTTCCTTCAACCTATTGCTACCCATTGCTGATTTTTAGGTCTCTTCCAATGCACGGCTTTTGCTTCAAGCTTCGGCTTTTCGTATCCAGTCATTTCCTGCCACTTCGCCGCCCCACAAACGTTTACGATTGTTAAACTAGGCATGTGTGTACTCGTATTTTACAGCTGGAGTACTCCAAATAAAGCAAAAATTTAAGTCGTCCAATTCAGTGGAGTTACCTAACAGATCCACCGGTATTCAGTCTATCTCTTTTTCCACAATTATGCGCAAATCTCTAGTCCATTTAGTACCGTTACACCCCATCTTTGGTCTTCTCTACAGCTTATTATGGCCTGCCCATTTCTACTTAATTTTTATATGACCTTGGCAATGTTGCTCGATATTTCTGACACATTGTACTTATATAATTGTGGCACTATTTAAAACACAATAACATCGAGAGATGAACAACTGAACATAACTCACAGATTTAAACCACTATACAAACCTTCTAAACCACTTAATTTCAAGTACTTACCTACCTGTTTCAGACCTCAATTTTTTATATAATATAGCGTCACTTTCTTAGACCTTGAAGAATAATAAAATACTTTAAACGCTCATTACAATAAACGTATCAAATAAAGGTTTAGCTTACTTCTGTCCGCCGGTTTCGATTTCTTTAACGGAATTCGATTTGTGACTCTAGAGTCGAATGGAAGCATTGAATTATTAATAGCATCGTATCATCGGATGCCGATTACCCACTTAGTCCGTCCGATTAACCGTCTTTGACATTAAATCTGACGTTTAATGTAAATTGACAATGCTTAAGGATTGATTGTTTTTCGCAATTAGCTCTTACGGAGCTTTTAGCTCTTACGGAGAAGATCAATCTTGAGTGCACTAGTAGTAGATACTGTTCTAAACCAAATGATAGTATTTAATGCATACCAGGTCTAATTTTCTTCAGAGCAGGTATATCTTGCCACCGCTCTTACCAACTAAGCTTTAGGCACGGCATCGAATTCCGCTTGGGCAGGGAATTTTTCTTTGTATATTAAGTTTATTTCAGCGAAGGTGTTATATTATATACAGTATTTCAAAATCTGACAGTCGGGAACTATCTGGTTTACTTATACAGGATTACCTCTAAAGTGCGCGATCCCTGAAACACCTCCATTGGAGTTTCTTTGCGACATTTGCGAGTGACGTTTTTTTTTCATTATTAATTATCAGCCATTTGACGCCCACTGCAGGACATAGGCCTCCCTCATGGTTCTCTTAACCACAAAGGGTTTTGCCATAATCGCCACGCTTGGCAGGCGGGTTGGCGATCCCAGTATGCGGGTGGAATGTCAGGAAGACGCTGCTGCCCATGTTGCAGTAATGTGTTTCCTTAGCCGCCTTCTACAACATCCACGGAAGGAAATGGAGTGACGCTATTCTTAATCCGGCGTCACACGGAATAAGGCGAGTAAGGTTTATCAGAGGTATAAAAATATTCACAGGACAGATCCATCGAATTTAGATAAAAAAAATATTTGTGTGTTGGATATAAGTAGTAATGCCGTCGTTAGGATATAATTTAAGAAGCGAAAGTGCAGACAGAGCTCGGCCTACTCAAACTTAGAGCTCTCTGCTACGAATAAACTGTACTAGTACTTGACCCTTGGACTCAAACATCAATCGATCAAGCCTGCAGGTCATAATTTAGTACAAATAACATCAGCCGGTGGTCCCTGGTTGTTGAGATTAATTTGTGTAGAAATCAAATCGAAGCGCGACAGTAAAATCCGGAGACATGAAAATGTCCTATTAAAATAAATCACTCCATTGAACATGACTAGTTAAGGTTGATTGACGGTCCTCGGGCGTTTTGAGGAAGTATTCGTTTGCTTATAATATAACTGAGCTTTATTTGTGTGCCCTGAACACCAACGGCAACGTTCGCGTATTTCTTGGCATTCTCATTTAGAGATGGCTCACTCACACTAGAGGAAATATCACTTCTCGGCAGAATACCTTTAATATGTGTAGTTTCCTTTCTGTATTTCTGATATAATTTATATAGGAGAAAGAAGAGAGCAGATGTTGATATTTCCAGTATGTTTTCTTAGATTCCTCCTAGCTATACTTGAATTTACGGTTGTGCAAATTATGCAGGAAAAAGAAAAAAACAGGTGCTTATATCTAAGTTATTTTCAAGGGTTGAAAAGTATGCAGTAACACAGCCTACTGGGGTGGTCGCTATGCTATGTTTTGGGTGGATACAACCCACCGGGGCCACCCTTTTTTAGGGTTCCTTAGCCAAAAAGGAACCCTTATAGTTTCGCCATATCCGTCCGTCTGTCTGTCCGTCTGTCTGTCTGTTTCTATGCCTATCTGTCTTTTTTTGTTTTTTTTTTATTTTTTTATTTTTTATTGTACCTCCCCTTCACTTAAATTAGGGATTTCAATTTTTTTTGAAGCTGAATGTGTAATGATCAATGCACACGAATCGTATGCAACGAAGTTTTTCAACACAATTGCGAGAAACAACGCTTACTTGTATTGGTAGTAACATGAAGTAGACATTTTTGATAGTAATTAACTTTACCAAATATTTACGAAAAATGGCGCGTAAGTTTTTTTGTTTTGCATGGCGCACTTTCGATGCGCGCGCAGGTTCAATAAAGGCACAGGAAACACCGGCTGCTCAGCCGGAGCAGCAGCAATATAAAAAATAAAATAAACTATAAATTAATGTTTCTAAATACGATTGTTAAGTTTATTTGTGTTTATAATATACAATTTGATGAAGTGAAATGTTCATTTCTAATCTTAACGCTAAAACAATTTAATATTCGCAAAAATGTTAAATGTTCTTAGACATAAACTTTTGCTGAAATTTAAAAAAAGAGTTTGTATTGCAGCACTTGTACGGGAATATTTTTCCAGCACAAGTATGGTAATATGCTGAATTATGAAACTAGAAACGGTGTAATAAGAGTCAATTTACGAGCAACTGTGTTGAAAATATATAATTTAAATACGCACCTTCGACACTTTCATGGCCCGAAAGATACCATTACCAACACCATTGCGCTACCTACTTGAAATTAGTGTCATTCATTCCCAAAGATAAAAGTTTTTTTAAATCTTTTATTTATGCAATTTACTGGGTTTGGTTAAGACTTTTTGTTTAATCTGAGGTTTAGTGTGACCATAAATCTGAAGCCATACAGAAGATAGATATGACTTTTTCGATTTTATTTTTCATTTTGGCAGAAAGTCTAGCTAGAGAATATAGAAAGAAAACCATAAAACAATTTTTCCTTCTCCGTTCGGCCAAATGTCGAGTCAAAGTTTAATATTTTAATGTTAAAATTACTTTATCATAAAATTTGAAAGGACTATAACATGCATAAAAAAACCTCGCTCATTGGTGACCTTCCTCACTGGAGGTAGAGGAGGAGACTACAGCGGAGACGGCACAAGATGAAGAAGAATGATCCTAAAGTTGAAGGGCAGGAATGCGGGTAAAAGATTTGAAAAAGAATCTGAACCCTCTCTAGCCCTAATAAGGAAGGTGTCAGTAATAATATGCACGCTCAAAAATTAAACAGCATAATTCAAGACAACGTGTCAGTCCGCCCTAAGCGAATTTTTCGCAGCAATTTTTACGTATAAATCTTTTGTCGGTATTTGTTCCCCAAATTAATAATTCTCCTCGTTTCAGCCTTACAACTTCTGACTCAAAGTTGATTTTCGAATAGTGTGATGCAGGTGTTAAGTTGGTGGGGTTTAAATTGTCTGTCAAGTGTTGCCTGCGGTGTCGCTCCGAATGCGTTTACAGGGTCTGAGGTTCACACCCATCGTTTACTTTGCCTTTTGTCTCGGCGCAAGTGTTTTATTATGACTAGTTCAGTCAATGAGTGTAACCACATTCAGAACTATATATAATAATATAACCATATAAACCAAAGTCAGATCGTTATATAACAAACAATCTGACTTTGCCGATGACATTTCATTTGATGTTTGAACTAGTGATGGGGGTGTGGTCGATGCATGTAAGACGTCAGCGCTACTTAACAACGATTTTCTACGACCAGAAACAGAATCTATTTAGTATTGGTAGTATTAAAATTTCATTACAAATAACAGCTTTTATTATAAACTAGATAACCCCGTGAACTCCGTATCATATAAAATATCTATTTATATATTTTTTTGTTCTCAATCTTAAACTTTCTCTGGACATCCACGAATATGAAAAAATATATATTAGCCAAATCGGCCCAGCCGTTCTCGAGTTTTAGCGAGGCTTACCTCCGGTTTCTCGTACACTAACAAGCTGTTAATCTACTGTTAAAAGCTGTCAGTGGTTTTTTTAGTATGCACTTTGGTCAATTGACAGCTGTTAACAGTAGATTAACAGCGTGTTAGTGTACGAGAAACTGGGGGTAACATACATCAATTCATTTTTAGGGTTCCGTACCCAAAGGGTGCTTAACGGGACCCTATTACTAAGACTTCACTGTCCGTCTGTCTATCTGGAAGTCTGTCACCAGACTGTATCTCATGAACCGTGATAGCTAGGCAGTTGAAGTTTTCACAGTTGAATTTCTGTTGCCGCTATAACAACAAATACTAAAAACAGAAGTTTTTTGTCCGATATTAATAACGGCAACAGGTAGTATAGGGTTTAGCTTTCGCGTCTAGCGTGATTCTATTACTCTTTCTATCAATGCAAAAAGACTTGCGTTTTGTCCAAGTTGAACCACTGAAATTCAATTTCACAACACTTTCATGTTATCACGAACGAAAGGATAATTTGGTTCACTATTATTTCAAAGCGAATACGTATTTCTAATTATTTTTCCACTTTTCACATTGTAAATATTGTATTTTGCTTTATTGTCAACGATTCAACTGTTAGTCAGATATTTCTTTTATTTTAATATTGTTCTTTATTTTTCTAAATTATGTCAAATAATCGTCATACTAAGAAGGTCGAATAAGGAAACTTCTGGCCTATGGAGACTTCTAGAAGATTATTCAAATTCCAAATCGAAATTATGAATTTAATGCAAGAAAGAGAAAGAAGATCTAGAATTCGAAATTATGGATTTGGAACAGGATCCGGAAACTTCCAGAAGAATTCTGACGCAGATTCAGATCAAACTTGAACATTAGAATCGAACTACTTTTGGGGTATAAAAGCCGCCCAAGAAGGCTTTCGAGTCAGTCTTACCTGAGTCCTACTAGAGGGTCTTACCTGAGTCCTACTAGAGAGTCTTACCTGAGTCCTACTTGCGAGTCTTACCTGAGTCTTACTTGTGGGTCCTACCTGAGCTCTTGCTTGAGAGACTTACCTGAATTCCTGTCTACCTCTTCACGGCCTGACTTCACGACTTGCCTGCCCGTCTCCACGGCCTGACTCCACGACTTGCCTGCCCGTCTCCACGGCCTGCCTCCGCAACTTGCCTGCCCGTCTCCAAAGCCTGCTTCCACGATCTGCTTACCTTTTTGGGACCTAAGGTCCTAAGGCTGTATATATTTTTGATGTTTTTATTAGTATTAAGTTTTAGTTTAATTGTAGGTTAGGGGTTTTGATGATTATACTTTTACATTTCTAAATCTCTCTTTTATTTCTTCAGCTTCCGTTACCAAGGGTTGTGCCTTCACACAACCCTCGGTAACGTGACCGTAGACGCTTGAAATATACACAAACTATTTAGTTATATACTAGCTTGGAATTTTTTTTTAAAATAAAATAAATATTTAAGGGGGCTCCCATATAATAAACGTGATTTTTGCCGTTTTTTCTCGATCGTTGTGTCTCATGTTGTATAGATATATGGTACGACTGATGGTACGGAACCCTGCGTGCGCGTGTACAGACTAAGACGAACGGACGGACATTGGACGTCCCAGGTGACATATTTCGACCAAATAGGGGATGTATTAGCAAAGGGCAAGACAAAAGTATCCGAGACCGGCGTTCCAACTAATTAATCTTCATGAAGCGAAAGAGATCTGTTAGGATTGTGGCATGTGATAGACCCCTGGTCTCTGCCTACAGGCGTGAGTTTATGTTATGTTTTATTATGTTGCAGCAAATTGGTATGCACTCTGCCATGAAAGCGTTGAAATGTTGACATGGTACTGACTGCGTGTTTTCAACGTAAACCCAACTAGATAACGCAATCCTGAAAACAGTTTCTTCAATATCGATAAATAAACTACTATTATTCATATTTCCGCGTGGCGCTGGAATAATAATAGCGTCACTCCATTTCCTTCCGTGGATGTCGTAGAAGGCGACTAAGGAAATCAATTACCGGGAGACGGGCAGCAGCGTGTTCCTGAGATTCCAACCGCATACCTACTGCGATTGCCAACCCGCCTACCAAGCGTGGCGATTATGGCAAAACCCTTCCATGGTTGGAAAGCCATGAAGGAGGCCTTTGTCCTGCAATGGGCGTCAAGTGGCTGATGATGATGATGATTCACATAACTGCGGAATCTCGCTCAAGTTTCGCTCTTATTTGTAGAGCTTATGAGCAGAAACCGTCGGTTTCTCGTGTCTGAGTGATTCCGAAATTAAGGTAATAATGTGCAGTGTTTACAAAAGTTTTAGTTAAAAAATTAAACACTTCCAAAAAGCAAACAATTCAGGTAGTTAGATATATTATACTTTAGTATTCAAAGTAAGAATAAATAAATTCCAAATTCTCATTTTTATTTTCCGTACAATATTGTAACGTGACGCGGTTAATTTGTATGAAAAATAAAATAATTGGAACTTTAAACTATTATAGAATTTTTGAATTGTATTTTTTTAGTTTTTAGGGGCTTAAATTATGATACCGCTGAAACGGCTTTCAGCTATTGGGTTACTTTAACAACGAGTGGTGTGACACAAATAATTGGTGAATTAACACCTTTAATTTAGATACAAACGATTTATTTATTTTTTGTGTGGTATGCAGCGGGTCAAAATTGTTTGAAGCTTGCGTCAGCTTCGTACATTTTATGGACCATAGCGGACGATGATCAATAACGTGGCACATGACATAGCCTGAACTTCTGCGCATCTGCAGATTCAGCGCTACATTGAATAAAAAAACTTTGACAATTCTAACTGACTGACTCCACCAAGTACCTGGCCTAAGTGATCGACTTAATTGTTATTTATGGATCTACGTCAGTGAATTAATTAAATGTTTACCTTAAAGAATAATATGAAAATTCCGATCAATACATGGTTTTTATCGTTTCTTTATGTTAAAATAATTAAAATTAGGCCAGTGTACAATCCGAATCGGTTGGAGCAGCCAAGTATAACTTAATACTACACTAGTAGGTATTTATCCTTGACTTTGTTTGTTAAAAACATAACCATCTTTTTAACATTTAGCAGATTTAAGACAATGGAGCTTCTCTTATCTTTCTGGTTCTTTGAGACCTGTTATAAATAACACGTATTTAAGTAACACTACACCTGAAAACTGTACTTTTAGTACCGACAATTATACCACTTTCAATAAACAAAACATTAAAATTCATAACTTTTACATTTTTTCTAGAAAATTTTCTTATTGGAAGTGGCTTAATTTTACAAATATTTAATTAATGGTTTTCAGGTCCTACGACATTTCATTGACTCGTTGAAGACAAAAAAAGAAGTTTCCATTTGACATCAAAACCCGGAAAATAACAAACATTTTTAGATATTGTACAGGAAACAAAAAAAGAAGAGAAAGTAAATCGTCACGACCGCGGTGTCTGCTAAAGTATCGAAATATTGAAAGAAATGGAATTATAAACCTCGACAGCTAAAATATAACTCAACTATCGTGGTTAACAATCCCGTTTCTTTTACAATATTAACAAAGTTTTATTTCTTTTTATTGATAATAATATGAAATGAAATGAAATGAAATGAAATGAAATGAAATGAAATGAAATGAAATGAAATGAAATGAAATGAAATGAAATGAAATGAAATGAAATGAAATGAAATGAAATGAAATGAAATGAAATGAAATGAAATGAAATGAAATGAAATGAAATGAAATGAAATGAAATGAAATGAAATGAAATGAAATTGTTTATTTGCACGAAAAGTGGTACATTAGGCTGGTACTAATAAATAAGTTTCTTCACAATTCACCTTCTTAGGCATGCAAAAATTGAATTAAATTAAATATGTTAAGTGTCAAAGTTTGTAAGGTTTTTCAGGAGATAATCATAGTGTACATAATTATATTGACTATGTCCTACATAATAATTATTAATTTTTATACGTATTTATTTTATGTCAATATATTTAATGTCAAGGTATTCTACAGCTGAATAAAAGCATAACCTTTCATGCAATGACATATCAGCGAGATTTGATCGTAAGATCGCATCTGGCCCACCAAACCCCACCACCACCTTCACAGATAGCTTAGTTAAAATTATATCTCTAAATATATGTAGGTAAACTTCGTTATAATTACGTTATAACCGACGCATTTATTGGATTCCATGACAACTATGCCACCCGAAATATGTTTTTCTTTTCACAGCATTTTTGGCAGCCAGACACCATCGACAATAGGCTATTTTAAAGAGTAAAGTACCTACCGCTAAAGGTGGCACAAAAAAAACCGATACGGTTACAAAATAATCGTATCTTGACAGGTTAGCAAAGAAAATACATTGACACAGCTCAGAGACGAGTTTCAATGATTAAATTCAGGGATAATCCTTTCCGTACGTCGCCGACACAGTGCAGTGCGTTCCGAAATTAAAAGCACGGTGGTCGCATTAAAAAGACCTAAAAAATATCAAAGAAAGTGGCAGAGTGAGGCGTCAATCTCACTCGCTGATTTTACTGTACAGTTTGAAAATAAATGAAAACAAAAATGTAATTATTAGTGGCTGGTTCGGAACGGTGGCTCAGTGCGAGCTTTGGTCGCATGCCGCACGCTCGCTCCCGCACCCGCGCTGGACCAATACCTGCCCCTCTCACCGCAAGTGTCCCCAACTATTCACAAATTTCACAAAAAAAAAACTATAATTTGACATTAGAATAAAAAGTTTGATTTCAAAAAGTAACGTCCGAAATTCGAATGCGCGAGTGAAGTGCGCTCCGATACCGATCTGTGCCTGTGGTATTTTTTGTCATGATCAGTGATTATTTCTGTTTAATGTGACTTTTGTCGTGGGATAAACGAAAATATAGTTTTCAGTTTCATCGTTCAGTGATAGTGGAAAGTTTTTGCGTTCATTTTAAGTGCTGCACACACGCGGGTATGTTCAGGTGAGTGGCTGATTTCTTTCCTATTTATCAACTGACAAATTGTATTAGATTGTCGTCTTCCAAATAAATAGACCCCAATTAAATTGATAGTCCGTTAATTCAGAAACATGGAAAGGAAAATGTATCATTTCAACAGTCTTCCAGTTCCCGTGGAATGTTAACTAATTTGATACGTTGGAGATAAGGTGATTTCGACCGATTCCGAAATCCGGTTACGAAATCCACGACGTGTTAGGAAGTGTACGAGCTCACTGTATTTTCTTTGGGAAATTAAAATAAATACGACCGGCGCATCCCGCGTCAAATGTTAGTGTTTATCACCGAAGACGGGCGACGGCCAGTGGCGAATCCGTTCGATCACGCGGAAAAGCTATTTACGCGTTTTCGACTTTATTGATATCAGATGCGGCTGGATACCGTTACGTTGGAACGTTAACTTTCTTGCCGCGAAACCAACGAAAGTTCTTGGCATTTGTACGGGCGACAGCACAGCAAATTTTACGTTTGAGTTGCAAATTCGCCCGTGACGTTACTGAGTAGAGGGCACGGTTGTAGAGTGACGTTGTCGACTGTAGTATGGGTTGATAAGTTGATCAGTTGGTAGAGTCTTTGTTACAGGACCAGTCATTTTAACCGAATTCATCTACATTTACGAGTACTCTATGTAAGTATCACACGCCCACTGCAGGATATAAGCCTCCTTCGTGGTTTTCATAACCATGAGGGTAAGTATGTTCAGCGATAATTCTTTGCCACGTTGTCCGTTTTTTTTTTGTAAGAACTGTGGTGCATCTAGGGTGGTCCCATCAGCATTTGCTCAAAATCTGTTAGTGGGTTCCGTGAGTAAAACATCGAACTCTTTATTTGTAGTACATTTTTTTCTTGACGTCTGTTTTTTTTTACTAAAAAGTTTTTATTCATATCAACTTTACTGCTCACACTTTGTGAGAGGAAACGTCATCCTGGTTCTTTAAAAAGTGCCTAAGACCTCATAGGCCAAAGGAAATAGTCGCCTCAATATCGCGATGCAGGAAATATGATTTTTCTCCTGTGAACATTATGCGTCCGCTATTTGCTTAATATTTCTTCCGTTTCCACGCATGACCTAGTGGGGAAGCCGTTAATCTGACTGGCCTAGACTTTTTCATTGCCAGTGGCTCAACTAGCCTTTCCTTGGCAAATGAAGAAATTTTATTAGTACCGCGTTAAGTCTCTACACGAACGGTAAAAAAGTCAATATAATTCAAGAAACTGTTGAACATGTAAAATTTCCTGATAGAGTCGGTTACAGTTTAAGTTTGATTTTGTTTGATTAATCACCTGGTGGAGTTTCTACGTTTTGATTTTATGCAAGTACTTACTTATAATAAGAAATCATTGAACGACCGGTTATTATGCTGGAAATACGCCTTTTAATAATAATAACTTCCTCACGACACAGTCACTCGTCCTGGTCCCAAACTAGGATACTCTGTGCTATGGTAACCAGATAAGGACGTCACGAACATGGAAAAAGCACCTAGGTTACTCAAGTCATTTGTAAAAATCCTGCATGGCGGTCTCTAGTGGGTATCGAACACACCTGCATTGGTAATCAAGCGTTTTAACCACTAAACCAACAAGACACTCTGGATTCAGTAGCTCTAACTCTTAATTTTCTTAATAGCTCTAACGACTAAATTTCACACAGCACTGCAGTTTCTAGTAGTAATTTCTAGTATTCTTAGAGAGCCGTTCCAAAATTCATTCGAATATCCCTGAAGTTTAATCTCAAGACCAGGGTAGTATCATCCAGCAAAACAATACGGAAGTTTTAGTCAGGCTGTCGGGCAGTCTATTGACTCACTCTACTCTACGTCGTCCGTAGACAAATTTCACAAAGTGCAAACAATGTTAATTACGCACAAAAGCACATTCGAGTGTTGTCTAGCAATAATTGACTGCTTCGCGTGAAAATAGCGAAGGCTAAGTAAATTGCCGCGCCGGGGCCAGCTTTCGTTAGCTTGTGTTTCTGATTAGGCAACCTCATTGTCTTCGTACGTACGGTAAGCGGGAAATGGTAGTAAAATAGTAATAATAATAATAATGTATTCTTAACTTAATTCCGCAATTAGTTACTTGAACTTTTGTCGGAAGAGTCCGACCAGGGCCTTTACTGCGTAAGTGCTCCACTGTATGAAGTTGTCCGATTTGACTTACTCCGGGCTGTCAAATAGGTACATACATATTTTGACACTTTGGAATCGTCAATAAAGTGGAAAGTTACGTGACGGAAGGGCAGGTTTCACGTCTTATTCGATGGGCTTAATCTTGGTGAACAGAGACGGAGCTCGCGTTGTCGTCGGTTGCTCTTTGAATAAGAGCGAAACTTGGTCAAACTCTTCCGATAAAAATTCAAGTTTGTGATTCAGGAGTTCAAATAATATAGGTTCCAAAATAATAATGTAGGCTGCATAATTATTTTGGAACTGTAGGGCACAGGTGTTGTCTCAGAAAGAGAGTATGGGCATAATCACCACGCGTGCCTGCATGCATTATTATTTTGGAACTGGGGGGTAGAGGTCCTCTCTCAGAGAGAGAGAGAGGGATGGAGAGAGAGAGAGAGGGAGAGAGAGAGAGAGCTTGGGCTTAATCACCAATCACCACGCGTGCCCACTGCGCATTGGTGATTTCATCCGCTGAGTTATGTGAACACCTCCGGCTCTCTGGTTTCTTCACGATATTTTCCTTCATCGGTAACGATAGTGGTACGTAGAAGATTTTTTTGGTTATTAAACTTATGTAGAAAGTGTAAATTTCCCCAAAGCATGCAAAAATGGGAGGTTCTTCTCGTTAATACCAACAACTTCTACGTATGTAGCTAACTTTTGAGTGGAGGATCCAGGTTCGGTCCTAATCCATTTTAATGTTAACCGAAGATAAATATATTGATGTCTTTGGTTGCAGTTTATCTCGTTTTAAAACCCAGGTCTTCGGGTATCTTTAACACTCAAGCTTGATTTTTAAGTTTTAAGATTTTTTTTTACCTATATTATTCTGAATGGTGTAGTTCTAGAATGAGATTAGATTAGGTTTTGTAAATTTGAACACCGCAATCATCCCATGCTATCGACACATGTTTTGGCGAGTCAACTAGGCATATCAACATTACATATACATACATACATAAACTCACGCCTGTATCCCAGAGGGTTATGGCAGAGACCACCACGGACTGCCACTTGCCACGATCCTGACAGATCACTTTCGCTTCCTCAGCATTCATTGAAGTGTATTTATTATTTAGTAACTGCATTGTTGCCTTGCTGATTTGTGTCGCTTATAAATTAAATAAATAAATAAGACTTTAGGTTAAATTAGCAACTTTGAAGAAGACTTGCTTATAATTAATGTCAGTAAAATTATTGTGCAAACCATTTATTTTAAAGATCATCAACTTCAAATTCATATTCAAAGCATAAAGAACATCGTAAGTTATAGTTGGAAACATACATTAAAATATACCTCGTAGTTTTGCCCTCTTTTCGTAATTATTATGCCAACTTAGAATTATTGTTGATTTTTCACCTCTTCTGTTTACTAAGCTTATCTCTCTTGTGGCTTCCGTGGCTGTTATCAGTCATTATCATTTAGCCACATAGAGGAAAATTTTCTTGCTTTATCTCTTTACCACTGACCCATTCTAGAAAACAACATCTTTTACTGCGGGGAAAACTTTGTAATCCTGAAAAAATATCACTTGATGAATTCCATTGTCCACTCCTTGCTGAATCAATATGTACAAATGAAAAATGGATGAATAATAGATGACAATACAATAAATTAGTAGCTGATCTGATGGTCCACCATCATTATACAAATTTATTGTATTGTCATCAAAATTGCAACACTTGTAAAGGTTAAAACCGAATTACTAGATTTGTTCACTTATGAAGTAAGACTTAGTTTGTTCGTCACGTGAAGGGCATAAAAGCAAGTTAAAATAGTTATAAAGATACGCAATACGGAGGCAATAATAGGCTGAGGCTCACCTGGTAGTGACCCGATCACAGACTTAATTGCGCGGATCAAATCCAGAAGAATTTTTGACGTCAGAAATCAAAAAAATATTTCTACGTAAAGAATTTACATTCTGTTTGTTGACTGTCAATGTACAATATTAGCCGCTGCCTTCAAGTCGATTTGTAGCTGAGAGAAAGGCAGCGAAAATAAATCTTCGCTCTTGACCATCTTTTCTCAAATTATCTTAATTATCTCATTGTACCTAAGTACATGATAAGATTCCATGATTGCCATCAAATTCCATAGTAATTGCTATTGCAAACGTCACATTTCTGACACATTTTGGAGCACGCAGAACTATCCCAAATCATATTTTTAAATTCTTTTTTAGGGTTCCGTAACCAAAGGGTAAGGAATCCTATTACTAAGACTCCCCTGTCCGTCTGTCTGTCTGTTACCAGGCTTTATCTCATGAACCGTGATAGCTAGACAGTTGATTTATTTCTGTTGGCGCTATAAAAACAAATACTAAAAACAGAATAAAATCAATATTTAAAGGGGCACCCATAGAACAAACGTGATTTTTTCCGTTTTTTGCTCGATATTAATAACGGCGCTTGAAATATTCAAATGTTGTGTAGAACCCTTCGTGCGCGAGTCAGACTCGCACTTGGCCGGTTTTTCTGGTTGTGCAGTAAGGACAAGTGTTCTCTATTTATCCAGAGTAGCGCTAGTTTTCTGTCAACCAGCTATGTGGTTTGAGGTTAAGTAAATAAACGATGAAAATATTCAACAAGCCTAAAATATTAATGGTTAGGACGGTCCTCAATATTAAAACCCCTTGGTAGATCCAAAGAAAACGTATGTGTATTTTTCGCTAACAAGTCACCTAAAAGCTTTCATTTGTATTCCGCAGAGTTGGCGACGCAAGCGCACGCTTTGATCTCGCCGCCCGATACGAGGCGGGCGTGTTCCGTCGCCTATGTATGAATGTATGAGTTGTATGAGTGACGGTTTGCCGTAAACATCTGATTGTATATCGGTACCGGCACTCTGTAGTGTGGTGCAAGATAGTTACAATGTAATGTGTTATTTATGAGACCTCGGCTGCATTGTCAACCGCTTCCGCTTTTAACTTGGATTTCTTTCACAATAAGCTTTATAGCTCAAAATATTGTGATATGCGTATGTAGGTATTTACATCTAACTTAGAAATATTACCATCATGTTTCTGAAACCTTTTTTGTTCACCGAAAAGTCAGTTTCTATAGGTAATAAACGAAAAGAAGTAAAATATGAAATACCTAAACACTCTTATGACTATGGACCTAGGTACTTGTTTAGTAAATTCCATTTATAAAAGCCTCCCAGAGGAATTATGTCATAACTACTAATGAAATGGTGGTTTCTGTTGTTATACTGAGAATAAATACAAATACTTATATATTTATTAATAGTTGTATGAAAACTTATTAGAGTTACAGTATACCAAATGCCAAATGTCAAATTTCATAATGTCAATTAATTATAACTTAAACACTCTACAACAATAAAAACCAAAAGGAAAAATAAATATTATCAAAATGTAAACCTATTAAAATCAAATACATTCGCAAAAAGCTTCTTCAAATGAAAACCATGAGGGAGGCCTATGTCCTGCAGTGTGCGTCAAACGGCTGATGATGATGATGAAATAATGTGCGTGTAAGAGAGCTTCGTTAGAAGGGCTGGATATAGCTGATAGATAACTATTTGAACGTTTATAGAGGTGTTAGGCAATTAAAGTTAAAGGCGTCGTCTGAGGAACCGCGTCTTGGACTACCGCTCTGGGCCATATTTGATGCAAAGGATCTTCCTTGCTGTCCAGCGCGGCAATGCTGCCAGCGTTATGGGAACCTTTGGATATGTCTTGGGGCGGTGTGATTGACTGATTTTACATTGTTTGTATTGTGCATGGGTGTGTGAATTATAAAAAAAAAATGGCGCTGGATGCAAGCCGCTTACAACCGGTCTTTTTGGAAATCCATAGAGGAGGCCTATGTCCAGCAGGGGACTTCTTGTGGCTGAATGATGATGATGATAGGCCAATGTTACCGAATTAGACCAATACAATTATTTAGACCGATAGGTCAGTATCGATTGTCGTGGTGGTAGCGCAGTTGTAGAACGCTGGCTTTACATCGAGACGTAATGGGTTTGAATCCCAGCATGCCTTTGTTTTCGAAGTTAGGTACGTTTGTTAATTTGTAGTAGCTATCCTACTCGCTAATTACGAATCAAAACATCGTGGGGAAATCAGATCAGATCTGATCTTACCTTAGCGCTTGAAATCGCCAATCCTCTGTGGGCCCCTACTCTTATTCTGAGAGGAGACTCGAGTACCGTCGATTAGCAATCTAAATTCGATTGTTCTTGGAATAGAAGTAGAATGCTTTTCCCAACGGAAAAAGGACCTTCATAACAGGTTTTAGGCAGAATTTAGACTCACAGACCGTGGCTCTAATCTAGGGTACTATCAGACTGACAGGCGTTACTGGGTCACGCGTTAATTCCGCGATAAAGCAATCGAAGGCTTGCTCTCCTTGTTTTAAGGGCTTGATAGAAAGGGACAGAAGGTCTTGAACCTATCTGATGGAAAAAAAATACTTCCGTTTGTAGCATTTTATACTGCCTCAGCTTCCTACCTGGCTTCCTTTCTAAACTAAAGTTAAAAGGGAATCTTTGAGATTTTTTTAAGGACTTTAGGTTTGTCATCATAATTAGCGTCATATTTTTATAGGCGAATACCTGCTACAATTTTTTGGCAGTTTTTAATCAGTAGAAATGTATAAATTTATTGAATATTGATAAGTCATCAGCCAATGTGTGTCCACTGCTGGACATAAACCTCCTTCAACGGCCTGTTTCACAGAACTGCAATTAATGGTTTACTATGACAATTCTATGTACATTGAAAAGTCGATATTCTATTCTGTAATATTATCTGGGATGGCCGTTGGCGTACAATTTCAAATAAATAAATCAACCCGCAGACTAACAAGTAGGAAGACTCCACTACGCAGTGTACATCTAATTGTTATAATAAACTGAGAATTGTATGTTTTATTATATGAAAAGCGGCCCAGAGCAAGTCACAACGTGCTGACCATGGATGGGTTAGCTCGGAATCACTACGCTATCACCACGCTGGGCAGGTGGGTTAGTGGTCCCAGTAGACACTCTAGTGCACGAGAGGAGCTGCTGCGAATCTTCTTTAGCAAGCGACTAACGGCACTCAAGCGAGAGTCGGGTCATATTTACAACGAGAACCACGCGGGAAAATATCAGCTGTTTGCGCCTGCCAAAAAGTATGCAGCCTCCTTGCTAGGTAGTTCAAACTTATTATTTTTCTGTAAATCGTGTTTTGTTTTTTCTCCTTGCAATAACGTTAGCGCACGCAACACGGTATTGTATTAAACTCTATCAAAACCTTGGAAAAGTCGTACGACGAGGATTTACAGAAAAGATAAATCTCTGCGAATAAATCAGTATAAAAACAGCGTATTGACAAGAGATGGTTTGAAAAACTTAATTCAATTTAACCACTGGCTGGATGAATGTTGGATGGCTCAAGACAGATAGCAGCAGTGGGATACAAACTCAGCTAAATAAAAAAAAGTAACTGCTCATGTGTTACATATTAAACGGGTCTAATCGCGATTATTCATTAGGTATAATTGAATTACCTTAATTCCCGACGTTTTGGCAACGTTGCAGCTGCCGTGGTCACGGGTAGACTGAAGTGGCGAGTACAGTCAATTATTGTATTGAGGGTCGGTGATCTCATGCGTGTTGCCAAGAAACTGTAAAAACGCTAATAATTCCTTTATAAAGTTAATACTAATGTTGTAGCACTTTTCCATGCCAATAAGACAGTACGTACCGACTTGGATAATTTAAAACGTCGGTTGAAATCGCTAGTACATAGTTACGTACCTTAATCACCAGAATAGATTATATCATTCAAGATGTTGGACAGACTTGTTAGATTGACGTCTGATCTGTGGATAGACAGTTGACGTAAGCTTGCTACATAATCAATTAAGTGCTTCGTAGGTTGTTCATAAACTGAGGTTGTCAGTTAGATTCCCGCAAGAGGGCGGAATGTGAAGAAGTCAATAAAGCGCTCATATAATGCCCAAAAAATCACTTAAACAAATAACTTTGACCTCACATTGACGTATTTGGGCTCTCATTTGCGGGAACGCAGAATGTGGCTTATAATGAAATAATTATTAAAATCAAATACTTGAAAGGTTTTTGCTCTCACGTGTCCATCGCAAACCAACCCGACTGCTTGATTTTTGTTCAAATTTTTTATCGGACATCAAATAACGCACTTCAGTGGGTCCTTACACTTTCGTATTTTGTATGGAATCAGGCGTTACTTTGCGGAAATCCATAATAGCATTAAAATGTGAAAATTACTTTGCTAAACTCCGCCAAAATCCCAAAATCGACTAACAATGACCATCGGAGTCGAACGCATCGAATCGCATGGGGCTTGTGGGATTTTGGCGGAATTTAGCAAAGTAAGTTTCACATTTTAATGCTTTCATATTTTGTTAGATGATTTATTTGCTAGCGCCCGAATTTGAAGCTTTTGCAGGCTTAAGTTTTCTACCTACTACATACCGTCGATAGCACACGCGCCTTTCCATAGAATATAATAGGATAGAAAATAATTTTTCGCTCAATACACATATTTGTACAAAGGCGAGCTTAATCCTAAGGAACTAAGCTTCTTCCAGCTAAGCTTGAGTCATGTGGATAGCGGAAGAGGTAGTGCCAAATATAAAGAAAGAAAGAAAGGAATAAAGACATTTATTATACCAACAAGATACATCACAGAAACAAAATAAGCAGTTAAGTAACATAATATGCACAACAACAGAAAGAAAACTAAATACACAACAGACAAAACGAATAAATAAAACAGGACCATAGATGTAGCCTGTGGTGTATCTAAGTTGCCACAAAAGGCAGCTGACTCAGCGTTGTGCTGAGGCAGTGATCACTATATAAAGTGTTTATATAAAGTGACAGACTCTGAACTAAACTCTATGATTTGGCGATAATGACCGTCCAGAGTCAAAAACTGAAAGGTTGACTAGCACTTGACTATACAATCACAACTGCGATTAAACGTAGTTTCAACACTTCGCTTAATGGCTTGCAATTCACCTAAATTACAATATTGGCTCATCGACCTAATCTAGCAAAGTAAGTAACTAAAATAGGTTTATGTTAGGTATCTTATGATACAATGTACTACTTAACGAGAGTCAAGATACATAATTATTTTGTCACCATAACTCCTACAACTTCTTAGTTAAAATAATCGTAAATTGAAACTCCATGTTCGTGAGAAAAACATGTCATCTTGTAATCCGTTCCCACAATGTTTGAAAACATAATCGACTATTTATAATCGTTGATGGTTGACACTTTCAGTCAAAGAAATATTATTAAACAAATGCTCACAACATTCGTCTGAGGCAATATTTCCTACAGTTATATTAACCGTCTGCGAAAGTAAATGAGTTATGTTTTTCTGCTATGTTTCATTATTACCACAAAGAGACGAAACGATTGGACGGAGTCAAATATAAGGCATTGACGACGCAAATGTGAATCGTAAACACTAACGATACGACGTTACGAAAAAAGAACATGGCGGACGTCAGCTGTGTAATATTATTAGCAAAAACACATTAAATTGTTAAAAAAAAATATAAAAACTAAAATCTCGACTGCTACAAAGTACTAAACAAAGCGTAAATGAATTCATAGATTTCAATCGGGTCGGGTCTAAATTGATATACCTTCAAGAAGTCAAATGCAAGATCCCACATATTGAAATAGAAATTTTATTAATTTAGACCTTATTTCAGAAATTTTAGCAGTCGGGTTTTAATTTTTATAATACGTTTTGAACACGAGGAAATCATTTCAGAGGACTAGATTCCGCTTCTTAATCCCTAAGGATCGAGTCAATGCGGGGGTGAATATGTTACTGCGTCACTCAAAAATGGCCCTACTACCGAAGAAACAGAACTTAGATAGATAGATAGAATATTCTTTATTGTACACAGAGATTAAATTAAAAGAAAATCAATAAATCGAAGTATAATTTAGTTCGTTTGCTAGATAAAATTCAGTTTTTTAAAGTAGCCATTTAACTCTTTTTACCTCTATTTAACATTTGACTCAAAACCGTTGACACGTTGTATTAAGAAAATACAAAAGTCAAAAGTGAAAAAATTTTTATTCAAAGTAACACAGAAACTATGACTTATTGAACGTTACCAGAAAAAACTAGGTGTCCGTTTCAAAATCTAGATCATTTGGAGAAAAAACGGACAAAAAAACTTTAAATTTAATGATTACAAAAATTCGTGTAAACCGGTCAAATTATGAGTGGCATATTAGGAAGAAAATATGCTATATAAATAAAAATAATACATACCTATAAGATCTTTTTTCTATAAGTCGGGTTGCTCGAACAATTACTGTAAAACAGTTTCGACAGAGCCTAAATTACGTAAGTACTACACATCATTCAATTATTTCCGGATTTACTTACTTTAATTTTTCACGGAAGAGTCCGATCAGATTTCGCTCTGATTTGCTAATCTTAATCATGATGAGATGACGTGAGCTCCAGCTCTACTAAAGGAACTAATTCCAGAATAAATTTAGTGGAGATTTGCCTTTTCAGTGGGCATAATTTTATATCCAAAGGAAGGAAGACATCTAGGGTACTACTTGTAGGAGACCTCAAGCATCGAAAACCAGCCTGGCGCCACCTCATATGACTTTCCCGGATTATATAAGCTAAATTAACTACAATTTCAATTCAATTAAGGTCTATTATTAATTGACATGCTGAAATTATACCGGTCTAACTCCTTCAAGGAGCGCGGAGATTGAGCGACAGCGTCGATGCGAGCGATTCATAAAAACCGTTGCTATTTAAAATGGCTAACTTAAGTGCATTAAATACATTTTTTATTTCGTTTCAGCATTTATAAGTTGATACAGAAGTAATGTTTAGATAAGGCGTGATGCAGATATATCATTAAAAAATGGCATAAACTAACGCCTGGGTCCTGTTTCATGTAACTTAACAGACATTTGTCAGTAAAAAATAATAATTCACAGTCATAGTAAATGATGCGTTTCAAAAAGAACTTACAAATGTCGCGTAATGTTTCATAAAACAGCAGTTTTGACCGGCAGTCACGTAAAGTACTAGGAAATGTCACAATTCATATTTAAAATGTCGCACAATGTATTTCATAAAGTAATTGTAGTGACCGGCAGTAAACTAACAAATTGTAAAACAAAATGTCACGATTTTCCATTTATGAAACGGCAGTAAATGTAAAATTACCACGATTAGTAAAAGTTCAATGTAAATATTGACCGGCACGCGAGTGCCTATCACACAGCATATCGACATTTGACTGACACAAAGAAAAATGTGTTTGAAAATATATTTTTTTGTTTTGTGTTTCAATAATATCTACATTTCTGCTTTTTAATTTTATCGCCTAGAACACTTTTTAGCAGATATTCTTTACGTTTTATCAAGAATATAAAAGACATTTCAATATGTACCTAAAACGTAGCTAACTTTAAAACAACCATAAAAATGACCGCCGATCCAATCCGAGCGTTCGACGGTTATCGCGCTTCTCGCGCTCTTTTTGTATTGGTGGACCATGCTTTAGTTTTATTTATTAATAAATCATGGTAAGTGTACAAAATATAAGTTAACAGGCCGATTAATTTATTGCATTGCCGGTGATTTTGTTGAAAGAGAAAGAAAGAGAAACATTTATTGCAGCAACAAACAACACACGGTAATTAAAACTTAAAACAAAACAAAACATGTACAGCAAAAAATAGTAATCAAAAATAATAGGTACACTTTTCAGACATTGTCGCGGTGTGTCTCTGCTGCTGCAAATGGCAACTGACTCAGCATAGTGCTGAGGGTGTGAACCCTCAGCGCTGATTTTCAGTCAGTGCCGATAGCCCCAAGTGCTCCAGAGTTGACGAAACTTGTGACAGTAGACTCAAGTTATGCATTAGTGAAACGTAAAACAAACAAAGAAGTATGCATGTGAATGCATTTTGAAGTAATTGTGGTGACAAGTCCTACGACATGTGATTTACATACATACAATTATGAGTAGGTTAGTGATGAATATTGGTTATATGAAACATAGACAAGGCAAAAATGAGTTACAATTATAAATTTGTGACGAAATGTAGATTTATGAAACAGGGCCCTGGAGTGTTTTGTATCAACACTATGGATGTGGATTATTCAGGTTTATTAGGGTAGCTGAGCTTGAGAAGATACGGAAAAATTGGGTCTTGCTTGTGTGCTGTCACAAATGGGGCGTTATTGTGAAGTATGAAAAATGAAAAGAAAGACATTTCGTTTATACTCATTTACTCATAATAACTGACAACGCAGAGGGCGCGGGCACAGGTTTTACCCACCATGATAAAGCTGCGGATCAGATCGAAACTTATGGTCGAGCCCATCCGACATTGTTACAAGCAGGAACTTAAAGAACATAAAATTTAAAGAAATTTAAATAAAAGTTACGTATAGTCAACATTACATCATAATACAAGTTTTTATTTTAAAAGGCAGTTCTACGCAGTTCAAAGCAACACTAAAGGGTGTGTCAGTATAGATTAACTCCTAATACTGAAGATCAGTGAAGACGTGCTTTAATTTTATTGTAAAGAAAATATTCTACTCCAGTACACGAGTCCACGCTGCCGCTTATAACTTGCAACACGGCAAAGAGGGTCCGCGCAATAGAGTATCGGTTTTATAAACAAAGTCCTAAGTGGTACCTATCGGTTGGCGAACTTTCTTGTACTGAGCCTACTGGTGTATTAATTAATTTATTAATTATGTGCAGGAAGCGGGAGATTTGTTTGCAAGTTAAGCATGTTTATTTAGAAGACTGGGGTTAGAACGTGGCTTTATCTTAAGGCTGCTGTTTCGCCTAGCATCCGTCTTGTTCACACACTCTGAATAAAATTTCTAAGTATTGCTGTTTTTATGGTTCCGTACCTCAAAAGGAAAAAAATGGAACCCTCATAGGATAACTTTGTTGTCCATCCATCTGCCTATCCGTCCGTCCGTCTGTCTGTCAAGACGCTTTATGTCAGGAACGCGTCGAGGTACTGAGTTGAAATTAAAACGATATACTCAAGTCTAAAGTCCCTTGAAGCTGTGAAAAAATAGAATTTCTAAGTTAACGTAAAAAAAAAAGATTCATTTATGCCTTAAAAACCTATATTTCGACACTCAAGGAAATCAAAATTTATAGGGTACTTTCCGTTGACCTAGAACTATGAAATTTGGCAACTCATATTGTCTTACACTACAAGTACAGGAAAAAATCTGAAAACTATAGATTTGTAATTAAATCATAAAAAAGAATTCTTTCGAGTTCGGGAAAAGCTCTGAAAAAACCGCGAGACTCGATTCCTGAACTATTTACCTATAATATGTAAGTACCTACACATTTGCACGGAACCCTCGGTGCGCGACTCGCACTTGGCCGATTTTTATTAAGTTCATTCGGTTCTTTGTGAGTTTCATTTAAATGTTTTATTCGGCAGTTTTTTTTCTGTTCTAACATGGCAAACTCAATAGTTAGTTATGAGACTGAAACTAATACTGACACGGTTCACACGGTTCTCCGAAGGGAAAATGTTGCTCAGTTTAGCACCACATTTTACAACACACAGAGTCTACAATGCTGGGGTAGAAAAGATGGACGCGTTTTTAACAAGACGGCTGGATCCATGGCGTTAATATTCATGAGGTGACGTTGCAGGGATGCTCACACGGAGTTGGCTGACACGCCCGTCGTGTGCAGGGCTGCCAGCATACATCTCTTAAATTATTTTTTCTTGATATTTTTTACTATAACTTCAATCTATAACTTGCCAATCCGCGGTGGGCATGCGTGGTGATTAAACCCGTACTCTCACTCTCTCTCGCCATGTAGTGGGACGTATATAAGATACATCAAAAACAAAAAAAACAATTTTTACATATTTAAACTGCAGTGAGCCATTGCGTGTGACGCCGAATTACGTCACTCCATTTCCTTCCGTGGATGTCCTAGAAGGCGACTAAGGAAATCAATTACCAGGAGACGGGGAGCAGCGTCTTCCTGAGATTCCAACCGCATACTGCGATAGCGAACCCGACTGCTAAGCGTGGCGATTATGGCAAAACCCCTCATGGTTATGAAAACCACGATGGAGGCCTATGTCCTGCAGTGGGCGTCAAATGGCTTATGATGATGATGAGGCAGCCGGGCACCATACAGTAATGTATGCCACCCAGCCACCTCGGACTCCAAACGCCTCAGGTGATTCCGTGACAACAAAAAAGGGACTCCAACTCAGCATACGTAGATTTGTGATATTGTAGTAGCAATCCTAACTCGCTAACTAAATAAATGTCCTCTTTCTTTCTTTCTTTCTAACTGCGAAGAAAAGCATAGTGAGAAAATAGTGTTCAATTCCTCAGCGTTTGAAATCGTCAACCCGCGGCGGGCATGCGATGATTATGCCCATAATCTCCCTCTGAGACGAGGCCTGTGCCCTACAGTGGGACGTATTAGGCTGCAAATATATCTATAAGGTAAAAGGAAATGAAAAACTTGTTTAGCCTCCTTCCTTTCTCGACCATAGATGAAATCTTCGCAGTTGGGGATCATTACAAAATAGATTCTGCACTATCGAACACTAACATCTTAATTTTACTGCGGCTGAAAGTAACAATCTGCAGTGCCATCAAACCAAACGTGTTCCTATATATTTTATTGTATTTACTTTGTTATTTAAAATGTAGCTGGTGCCGTTTTATTGTCCGTATAATGTGTATTTTACAGTTTCATTCACTTTCAAAACGGTGTGCAGTGTCTAAGCACGGTATTCTCTTCACGAGTGTTTCTAGTTTTCTAGTTTCTTTTAGACTCCAATTCGGTATTTTTTCTTTGAATGCAGTCTTTGGATGGTGCCTGGCCTAGAAAACATTTTGATGATGACAAATAGTCACTTTGTTCACTGTGTTCTATGTCCACGATAAAAGTCAAGTACTATGTTATTGAGCGTTGGTAGCCTAGTAGGTAGAACATCGGACTCGGAAGCGAGAGACCCAGGTTCGATCCCAAGTGCGGGCATGTACCTATGACTTGGTTTTCTAAGTTATGTACATTGTGAAGTTATAGTAGCAATACGCTAACGGTGAAGGAAAGCATCGTGAGAAAACTTGAGTGTCTGAGCTATTCACATACCTCAGCGCTTGAAATCGCCAATCCGTGGGCAAGCGTGGTGATTAAGCCCATACTCTCTCCTTGAGAGAAGGCCTGTGCCCTACAATGGGACGCATGTAGGCTGATTATGCTACTATATTATCCCGGACACAGAAAAAAACCTCACTTTTATGAGAATGAGTAATCATACCCTAACGTTAATAACAATAATATCCTTCACACGACACAATCACTGGTCCTGGTCTCAAACAAGGATACGGTGTGCAGGGGGAAGCACAGGGTGTGCTATGGTAACCAGGCAACGACATAAGAAACATTGAAATACACCGCAGACTAAAGTCATGTGTACGATTATACGGCGGAACCCAGTGGGACCTCAGGCTACCACCACGACCATTGTCACTTTACAGTACATTATTCTACGGTTCTCAGAGCATATTGCGGTTTCAGAGCAGAGATATCTATGGTACGGTTCGTCAGATGGCGTGCGTGACAGCTGTCAGGGGGAGCATAAAACAGGGAACTAATTGCATGTAACGTAGTAAATTGACACTTTGCCAAGAGAAACTTTGAAATACACCCAGAGTGAGGCTATGTGTACGAATATACGGCGGAACTAAGTAGGACCTCAGGCTACTACCACGACCATTGTCACGTTACAATACATTATTGTACGGTTCTCAGAGCATACTGCAGTTTCAGAGCAGAGATATCTATGGTACGGTTCGTCAGATGGCGTGCGTGACAGCTGTCAGGGGAGCATAAAACAGGGAACTAATTGCATGTAACGTAGT
Organism: Yponomeuta malinellus; assembly: GCA_947308005.1. NCBI lineage: Eukaryota > Metazoa > Arthropoda > Insecta > Lepidoptera > Yponomeutidae > Yponomeuta > Yponomeuta malinellus. Next base: position 17,971,231 of record OX371007.1, on the reverse strand, counting down.
AAACTGACACTTTGCCAAGAGATTTTCGTTACTCGTGTGCCTTACTATTAAATTGAGTGAACCCAGCTCAGTGAAATTCAAACCCGGTTGACCTGCATATCCATCCAGTTTGTACAATATTATTTAATTGTAGACCCCTATTGGCCTAGTGGTGTGTGTATATGGCCGATTAATAGAATGGTTACCAGTTTGATGCGCGCGCATAACTTTCGATACGATAAGAAGTTAAATTTAATTAATACTCGTTTGAGTATCTGTCTGGTTAGTCGCACAGATATATTCAGTCTCGAAACCAAGATAAACGAATAATTTAGATAATTGTTTTTTGCGTTCAGTCCCTTAAGGCTGTTGTTACGTCTGGCAGTTCTCTCACTTGTACATTCTTACATTTTTATTGATTATAAAAAAAGCTACACCTTTAATAAATATGGCCGGGGGCTTTGCTAGATGATCCAATTACGGATAGTTACTAAAATGATAAGTATAGAAAAAAAAACCTATAGTTACCTTGACCTCTTAAGAAATCGGATGTGTCCACATACCCTTGAAATTGCCAATCTGTGGTGGGAACGAGTGACAATTAAGCTGAGACTCTCTCTTTCTTCGAGAGATGGCCTGAGCCCTGTAGTGGGATGTAAGATACGAAAAAAAAACCTATTCTTTTTTGATAAAAATATATCTAACTAAAAGGCAAATATTTTCAATCAAAAACTAAGTATAGGTATAGGAAAACAAAAATATATTTAAAATATGCATAATTTATATATGCGTCAAACCGTCAAACCACATTTATTAAAAGTTTACTCATATTTTTACGATATTAAAAAATGTTACTTTGTGCGAGCGAGACCGCGTGGTCCACGTAAGAACAGTCTTAAGTATTACCTAAATTATTGTTTGTAATATCTCACGCCTAGCTCGAAAACCGAGGCTAAAGTACCTTAGTTATAAATATTATAGGGTTGTTATTAATTTCGAAGTTTCTAATACAAGTCTAACAGATTTTATACTTTGGAACAAAATTTGTTCAGAGACTTTCTTTTCTCAATATTAATTTTTTTATTTTTTGAGATTACGAATTTTTGAGCTTTGTCGTGGCGCTGTCTATATCTATAATAGCTCACTCGGCAAACGTTGTTTTGCGTTATTAATTAGATTACGACCCATTCTCAGACCTACCAAACATACACAAAAAATTCATTAAAATCGGTGAAGTTCAATAGCAAACACTGTAACACGAGATTCTTTTAATTATATTAGAATAAATATGCTTAAAACCATGTACATTACATTGAATGGACTGATGTACCTACAGTACTCGTATTGGTTTAGCAAGAATTTAATAAGCCATTAGCAATTTGAATGACATTTAGTTCTTTTTAAATTGAGATAACAGTCATTTAATTATTCGCATAATGCAATTAACAGTTTTATAAAGTCGTTATTATATTTTATAGCGTCCTTATTTTAAAACTAGTAGGTATATTAATTTATCGAAAACCACACTTACTAACAAAACTAACGTTTTATAGTTAGACATTCCTCTCAGATAATTAATGTCAACGTCTTATAGATTTTATAGCTTTGGGCAATTTTAAGTGATAACGATGAGTATGTTAAGCTTGGTTGGTGAGCAGGAAATTAAGAGTTTGCTTTTACTTTGCTCGGGTTTACGTCCGACTAAATTATTGAGACAAACAGGGCCAGGTTTCACAAAACTACAATTTCTTATTTTATTAGGACAATACGATGAACATTGCGCAGCGGATTGGTACAAAAGCCTACTTGTTAATATGTGGGTTAATCGGCCATTCAATCTACATTGAATTGTCATAATCTACCATGAATTGCAGTTCTGTAGCGTGGAGTACATAGGAAGGACTTCGAAATAGGGCGCGAAAAAGACGCGACGCATTTTACAGAGTTCGCGTCCTCGCCCCGTCTAATCTCTGTGGGCTATGTCCTATCGCTTCAGTACATTTTGTATGAAAGTGAATTGAAAGGACGCCGCGGCTTTTCCGCGCTCTCATCCCAAGCCTATGAAGTAGGTCCCTGGTAGATTCTAACCGCTGGATGCTGGTACTTAGTTACTCAGGCTAAATTCGAGCAAATTGACTATTAAAACAAATGCAAATGATAACAGAACCGCGTATTTCTCATGATAAAAAAAATATGTTTAATTTAGAAGTCTAAAAGACCCATACTCACAGCGTCGCCGAAACGTCGGGAATAAATAGATTATAGCGATTAGACACGTTAAATGTAAAACTATGTAATAGATCCCATTAAATGAAACCCAAAATTCCACTTTTTGAACTAGAACTTTCGTAAGAGAAATTAAGGGGCAACTTTCTTCCACAAAACAGGTGTCGGCAGGAGTTACGGGTGTCACATAGAAGAACATTTCTAATCCCAAACTCCTCAGAGAAATAACGTGAAAATTAAAAAAGAGAAGAAGCCATGTGTCAACCCTATGAACCTGCCAATATGCAGCCGCATAGCACATAAACGATGATCACGGGCGAGTAATTGCAGGGCAGCGCGCGCGTAGATTGGAGGTCTCGCCGGCGACAGTTTGTTTAAAGCCTTATCGGACCGCATCGACACGGTTGTCAGGGAAACCGTGGCCAAAAAAGGGTTAAAAAGCTCCTCGTAAGGTGGGTTAAGGAATGTTTAATGGTTACGCTGTTCATAAAAATACGCGTAGCGTGCATGTTGTAAGATGAGAAGAGTAGCGCAATGGGTCTCGACTATTATAATAGCTCGTGACGTAACCGAAAAGAGAGCACGCGTGTAAAGGTTACTATTTAATAGTCGACTACACCTCAACCTTTACACGCGTGCTCTCTTTTCGGTTACGCTACGAGTGACTGTGCAACTACAATGTAATGGTTGAGCTGCCGTTGATTACGAGTAGTTTTCACGTCAATTAACATATCTAAAATTCGGATACCTCTGAAATACGCAATTCCTGAAAAATATCAATTAAAGCATGTTTTAAAACGACTTTTCTTCTATGAGTTTTTCTCACATTGGCAGTTTTCGAAATATTAGGGACAAAGACAAAGATATTTGTTTGTGAAGCACGAACACATTGATAGGATAGAAAAACATTTCAATTAGCTCAGCCTCATGTGGCGTTCAAACTGTGGAAAATGGCACCACCAATAATGATCATGATATAAAATGTGAACGACTTAAAATTAAAATTATCGATAAAAATTAAATAGAATGTCAATTTAAAAAGATTATTCCAGGTTTCTCGCACACTAACAAGCTGTTAATCTACTGTTAACAGCTGTCAGTGTTTTTTTTTTGTATGCACTTTGGTCAATTGACAGCTGTTAACAGTAGATTAACAGCGTGTTGGTGTACGAGAAATTGGGGGAATGAATAATAATCCGCCTTGGGCACGCGTGGTGATTAGGCCCGTACTCTCTCTCTCTCTCTCTCTCTCTGAGAGAAGGTCTGTACCCTGTAGTGGAACGTATATGTTAAAAAAATTAATAATAAAAATCAAGATGATAAAAATTTAAGGTAAGTATTTAAGGTACCTACTTGACACGCTCTACCCATATCGCAGCCTCCAGAAAAATCTAATTAATGTCCAATCTTTTTAACATATAAAAAATAATTTTAAAGTATTACTATCTATTATTACTATATACGTATCACTTAGTAGTATTACTTAGTATTACTATCAAACGGTACTACTGTAAAGCAGGAAAACTGTAAAATAACTTAAAATTTAAATAATAAACATGGAAAATTAACCGAAAATTTTCAAACAATATTGTAAATGACAAAGTAACCAAAGTTTTATGCATTGAGGTAACCTTGTATGTAATAAATTAGTGTATGTGTGGGCGGACTGGCAATTGTATCATAGGTAGCTCTTCGAGAAAGCTGTACTCTCATAGATGAATTAGGCTGAACTGAAGAACGACTCTATCCAGGGATTGTCTTAGATTGAGGACAAAATGCCCATGGTCCATAAATATGGTTCGGCCATTTTTTGTCATTATTAGTATGTCCGCGACAGATGGAAATAAGACATCTTTATTGATGTTATTGAACTGCAACACCGACCATTCTAACAAGACCCATCTGAATCCCACAAAATTCTACAAAAATTGGAGAAGTGTTTGCATCAAGCGTATATTTTGAAGAGTAATTCTTGTTAAGGCTGTGTTTGGCCCTAATTTTAGTATTTTAGTATTATTGTCCCGTTAAACGAGCTAGTACGCATTTAATTGCCCGTGAAAAAAGATCAAGTAATTTTAGATCGCATAGGGAAAGCATTGATACATTTTGGCACTTCAGCAAATCGCCGTCTAAGAACCACCAGGCGCTGTTGAGGTGTGTCTGGCGGAATTATAGCCTCGTGGTTGATATTCAGCGATGTGTTGTATAAAACCCTTCATTGGTATGTCACGCGGATTTTCATTTCTTCATGGTCTATCTACACAGATTATGTACACAGGGCCGGCCCCGTGCGGGCGCAATTACTTCTACTATTGTTAATACGTAATGCTGACAAATTAGAAAATCAAATTAGAAAAACAGTTTTCTGTATGTTGTTCTGAGTTTGTTTATTGTTTTAAGGTAATGTCTGCGGTACCCTAACAGCTGAGCAGTATTATATGAAAAACCAAATGAATAAAACCACACAATTGCAAATAAATCGAACCGATAACTGTTGAGTGTCATAAATTAAACAGTGAAGTGTCAATTAAGGCCGCCAATTGTACTGTTTTTTTTGTAAACATTTCATGTTTGTGTTTTTCCTGGTACAATAAAGAATATTCTTATATTATCTTATCTTATCTTAAATAAGAAGTGTGATATGAATCTTAAAATTCTTGAATTAAATCCTTATTATATAAGCTGCCTATATACGTCCCACCACAGCGCCCCACTATAGGGCACAGGCCTCTACGAGAAACAGAATTGTCTTCACCACGCGTGCCCACCGTGGATTGGCGATTTCAAGCGCTAAGATATGTGGACACCTCAGAAACTCAGGTTTCCTCACGATGTTTTCCTTCACTCTTAGGGAGTGGTGTTGCTGCTTCAAAATCACAAATATATGTAACTTAGAAAACTATGCCATTGGTACATGCCGGGATTCGAACCCATGACGTCTTGAGGCCAGCATTCTACCGATGAGCTACGACCGCCCTTATACCTATTCGAAGCCCATGTAGGGCTCTATTTCACTGAATGTTTGTTATATATCGCATAAAATTTAATGAATTGTTGTTTATAATTTATTTTAGCAGTAAATTAATACTATTTAAAAAAAAAGACAAGATCACAAGAATTGTTAAAATATTCCTGTGGAAAAAGTTGATAATTCCGATTAAGTTTTCTATGAGCTGACATAATGAGGATTTATGGCTCAGAATAGAGCGATAAATCAGGATTTATTAACATTTATTTTTGCCAAAATTTTCGTTACACCCGCTGGTTTATTTTGTATTTCTGTCTATCACGACTGTTAAAAACGACGTCGTCACGACTGTGACTGTGTGTTGGGGCATTTGGTTAGGCAGAAACGAGGCCGGTGGCCAAGAACGGGTCGACGGTCGGCGGGCAGACCACCAGCCCGGTGCGGTGAGCCGACGACATTGTGAAAGCGGCTGGGAACCATTAGACGAGACTAGCACAGGACCGGATGGGTTGGCGTGAAAGAGAAGAGGCTTATGCCCAAGGCTGGGCTCTGTTTACGGGCCGATTAGACAGATAGACGACTATATTCTCTTTGTAGCACCCGTGCTGAGGACAATTTCGAAACCTAACTGCAAAGTGGGTTACTCGGGGCTGCAAGTGATGTAAATTACTTCTGCCAGATGTCGCTGCCTGTACGTAATACAGAGAAGTTTGTAAAGAAGTTCGAAATTTCGCCGATGCCTGCACTTCCCCATTAGCTCAGTTGGAAGAACGCTGGCACGGTTAGTCAGAGGTCGCGGGTTCAAGTCACGGCATCGGTAGAATTCTTAGCCTCTAAATAGGTTTTCAAGATAGACGACTGTTAAATTACATTCACTCATTAATACATCCGAGGTAAAGCTTATATTTTGGCCCTGTGATGAGCCGGGCGAGTAAGAAAATGACATAGGGAATTTCGACGCGTACTTTCAGCTACAGAGTGTAGCGTAAGCAATGGATAATTTGAAAACCTTATGTTCAGTCATCATCAGCCATTTGACGCCCACTGCAGGACATAGGCCTCCTTCTTGGTTTTCATAGCCATGAGGGGTTTGCCATAATCGCCACGCTTAGCAGGCGGGTTGGCGATCGCAGTATTCGGTTGTAATCTCAGGAAGACGCTGCTGCCCGTCTCCTGGTAATTGATGTCCTTAGTCGCCTTCTACGACATCCACGGAAGGGCGGAGGGAGTGACGCTATTCTTAATCCGGTGCCACACGGAACGTATGTTCAGTATCGATGTTCTATAAATAATATTCCATATTGACCGGTTTCCTTATACGGTTTAGGCCTAATATGGTTTCGGAATCCCAACGCAAACTTAGCAAATTTTAGTATGGAATTTGACAGTTACACGATTGATATTGTTTACGATTTCGTGCGCGTAATATAGGTAGGAACAGATTGTCGTATTAAAACTAATTTCAAATGAAACGAAAATGAAAAAACTTTATTGTAAAATGGATACAAAAAATGGCTGCTGTCTCCCAAACTAGGATTCACTGTGCTATGGGTAGCGTGGTAATTTGCTGCCCATGTTTCAATTATTCGATGACCATGAATAGGTGCTCTTTGCTGAACAAAATAATTACTAAGGTGCCCGAAATGTGTTTATTTGCAGAACACGTCACCGTTGTTGGCTGAACGAATGGATTTTTTGTTGAATTTTGTTCAATCAATCAATCAGATTCATCAACTGCTGGACATAGGCCTCTTCCAGGCATGCTACGTTTTTCTGTCCTCGGCCATTCTCATCCAGCCGCGGATTTTTTTGGTGACCAAATATCATCATCAACCCATTATGTCCCCACCGAGGGGCACGGGTCTCTTCCCTGAGGTATAGGCCATACTCCACCACGGGGGCCAAGTCCGGATTGGTGGAGGCTTGTAGACTAGTGGCTCGTCTACTGTCAGAAGTTGTCAAGCCGCCCTAAGGCCTCTGACTTGGCTTAACGACTGCCATCTATCGACGGCAGCCGGCACCAACAGCTTAACGTGCCTTGCGAAGCACGGAACCGCTCGGAAAAATGCCACTAGCGTTAGGCATAGACGGCGACCCATCCATGCACTGAACGCGCCCTGTGTTGCTTAACCTTCGTGATCGTTTAAGATCACTCAGGCAGCCGGGGCTACGAGCGATTGGTGACCAAATATGTTGCTGTTAATTTAATTCGTTCTCATGTACAATATTCTTCCTGCATCTTAATTCTTCGGATAACGGGGTAGACGAGTACTCGAGTGGAGACCGCGGATCGGTAAACGTAGTGTGGGACGTCCTCAGACTCGGTGGAGCGATGACCTTCGCAGGGCGGCTGGCAAGAGCTGGATGAGAGTAGCCGAGGACCGTGCTCAGTGGCGTGCTATAGGAGAGGCCTGTGTCCAGCAGTGGACAAGCATAGGGTGATGATGATGATGATGATGATGATCTTAATTGCAACACCCTATGCGCTGGTTTCTGAATTGAGAATTTCACCAAGTAAATGCTCAACTAACGTTCTGTCACGCTCTTGTCTGAGAAATTCGAAGAGACAGCACTACAGTTAACTATTTACTTAGCGAAATTCTCAATTCGGAAACTGGCCCTAAGACTAAGGTTGGCTGGTAGAGATCTCTCTTAGAGATATGCTCGCTTTCGTAACAAATTTTATGTTAATATTTTTCAACTCTACCGTCTGGGACCGGCTGGGACCAACATATGGGACTCGCTCTCACCTTACCCAGCAATCTCGGTAAGGGCCTCAAATTAATTAGTGCCTGAGCGTCATTGCATCTTTACGAACCGAAAACTGTTAAGTGTCATGAATTAAACAGTGAAGTGTCAATGGGCAACTAAGAACCGGCCGATAAACTCCGAGTTTTATGGGTTTTTGAGCATCCAGTAATTACTTAGCGGGTGAAAGTTCGTCGGGATAATGGGCGAAGATGTAATTTCGTTCGTTTTTAGTATTATTACCTCACCGCTGTGTAGTGACGTCACGGAGGTGTCTAATTACTGGAAGATTATGTGCTGCTGCTACGTGGAGCATGCTGCCTCGCTCGCACAATTTAATTGTTTTTGTGATTTATTGAGCAGCCTTAATATTAGAATGTTTACGTCTTAGAACTTGTTAGGTAGTTCAGGTTCTATATGGTTTATGGTCTGATATTTGGTTTTCTAGCGGTGTCCTCGACTTTGTTTTTTAGGGCTCTGTACCCTAAGGGGTAAGGGACCCTATTACTAAGACTCCACTATGGGTCTGTATTTCTGTCTGTCTGTCTGTCACCAGGCTGTATCTCATGAACCGTGATAGCTAGGCAGTTGAAATATTCACAGATGGTGTATTTCTGTTGCCGCTATAACAAAAAATATTGAAAACAGAATAAAATAAATATTTAAGGGGGGCTCCCATACAACAAACGTTGTCTAAAGACAGCGCTTGCCATCTAGCAGCCATATATGTAACCTTCACAGCGCCAATGTCGTGTCGTTAAATGTCAATAAAGTTTTAAACGCTTCTTGTTGGTTTCTATAGATGGCGCTGTTCTCAATGCACCTGATCTATCTTTTCTCAATCTTTGTCTAATGTTGTATAGATAAAGGTACGGAACCCTTCGTGCGCGAGTCCAACTCGCACTTGGCCAGTTTCTTAATTTTAGGATTAGGATACCCTGTGCTATGGTGACTAAGCAAGGACATCACAAATATAGAAATTAACCCAAACTGAGGCCAATTGAGGCTAACAACGCGTTGGAGAGATTTATTAGTTGTGGAATACGTAGTGACTGTCTATAAATATACTCTATTTCGGGATAAGGAATATTTCGTAACTTAAAATACTTTTGCTTTCAATGTAAAACATAGAATATCCGAATACGCATTATAAAGCTATTGTTTCTATGCAAATTTAAACTCTATAAATAAATCTGTCGCTGCAAGCTTAAGATGAAGCTGGTTCTAATATTTCTAATTTGTAAAGTCTTATTTGCTGGCATTTGGCCAACGAATTTTAGAGAGAGGGAAAGATACCTCTTTCTCTTACTTTCTACCGATAGAGAGTTCTCGAGGTGACAGTTTTCAAGCGCTGTATGATATGAAATATATGAACACCTCGGATGCTTAGGTTTTCTCAAGATGTTTTCCCTCTCGATTAGCGAGTGATATTGGTGCTACAACTTCGCAAATGTACGTAACTTAGAAAACAGAGTCATTGGTATGCGAATGTATGCGAACCCACAACCTCCCGAATGTGAGGCCGGTGTTTTAAAGATGTTCTTTTTTCGAGTTACGATTACGAGTTTAGTATTGAGCAATTAAAAACAAAATTTACCTGAAACGAAGAAAAAAAACATCAGTCACGTCCCACATCTAATAATATCAAAATCTCGTGTCACAGTGATCGAACTCCTCCGAAACGGCTTCACCGATTTTCATGATTTTTTTTGTGTATATTTAGTAGGTCTGACAATAGGTTGTTAGCTAATTTATATGGTAAAACAATAGTAGGCTTAAGTAATACGGAGGTGATAAATAAAAAAAAGAAGCTACTTTGAAATTAATTTCAGTTGCTGTCACTGCAAAGGCTTGTTGCTGTCGGCTATCCCTTAACACATACATTAAGCATTAAGTAGCATGCAGAAAGGTTCGTTGACGTTATGAAATACGACGTCGTTGGATAGAACAGGGTACAATAGTGGCTTTCAGTTTTGATACGGAAGGACAGTTTTGGCTTGCGCGTTTGCGTTCTGGATTGTACTGCTTAGACTCGGGTTTTGAGTGGATTCAGTTTGAGAGCAAGCGAGCTAGGAGCTGCCGAAGTGACAGATCTTCATCACTCCTTTTCTGACGGTATCTCAATTGCACTAGAGGACTCTTCCAGGAGTTTCAGCCAGCTGACGTGTGGAGATTCTGAGCGAACGTAAAGACTTTATTATTGTTTATGAAACTCTAGGAGCACTAAATAATTCTTATCTTAAAGTTAGTCGGCGACACTTCGACCCAATGGGATCTGCTGTGTCTGCCCCTTGACCTTACATCTAAGCCTAATCGAAGATGGACTCGACGAGGCCCCTATACCTAACGGTTCACCATGTCCTACACGATGAGTAGTTTCTATCTATTTATCCACATAGTCCATGAAAGACGCCCGCTATCGGGCACAGGCCTCTTCACCGTCACTCTAACCTGGTCGGTCCCCTGCAAATCTCATTCCGCCTTCTTCTTGTCATGGACCCATCGGGTAGGCGGCCTACCCACCGAACGACGGCCAGTTCTCGGCCACCACTCTGTGAATGCCTTCGTTCACCGTCCATGACCCGCTTATGGAGTCACAACTTGCACTGAACAAACAGAACTAAAGCGTTCATAAGCTGGTTATCTTAAACGACCGCCCGGTGTAAGAACATATTATAATAACTCTTTTCTAACGGAATAGCCGAACGTGATTTTTACTCTATATTTTGTGCTTACCCATTTGTTTATTGTACTTTATTGCACAACAAAAACATAAACAAAAATAAAATTAAGATAACAGGCAAAAAATAACAGGCTTGTGTTAAAAATAATAACCTGAGGAGGCGGATTTATTTCAACAGGAACAAGTCCACCCTCAGAACCATTTTATCACTTAATCAGTAGTTTAGACGGCGGTGTCACATACAGACAATGGAAGTCATCTGCGGTATGTTCAAGCCCATGCTAAGCTTTGCTTCTGTTGTACTTAGTTATCACATGGTGCTATGGTAACTGGCTGCGATTGTTTCACAATTGTTGTATTTCCGCGACTCTGTTGTCGGACCGATTGTCCGATTGTAGCCGGCCAGTTGCCGTGTCACCAAATAGTAAACAAGAATCATTGTTTTCTTTTTCTTCGCACAAACCGACGTTTTACCTGCCAGGAAGTTTAATCAAAGAGTTTATACCACACCACACCCACTCAGAAATTGTCTCATTGCTCGTTCATTAACGGGTTACATAGTTCGTCATTTCTCCTTTATAAATGTGCGGCGGGAAAAGTTATATGGAATTTAATTCCTGCCCTCCCTAGAGGGGATATATATACGTCCAACTGCAGGGCACAGGCCATCTCTCAGAAAGAGAGTAGGGGCTTAATTACCATGCGTGCCCACCGCGGATTGCCAATTTCAAGCGCTGAGATATTTGAACGCCTAGGCGCTCAGGTTTCCTCACAATGTTTTCCTTCACGGTTAGCGAGTGGTATTGCTACTATAACTTAAACAATTATAACAAATAAAATGATTATCTATCTAACTTCACAAATGTACGTAACTTAGAAAACAAAGTCGAGTCGGGTTTGGTACAAGCCGAGATTCAAACCCACGACCTCCCCAACGTTCTACCGCTCACTACTAATAAATAAATAAACAAATGAAATAAATAACTTCCACACAACACAATCAATAGTAATACCATACGATCTAAGTTCTAAAACCAACTTGTGTAGTGTAATATGAGCCTTAGAGTCCACGCCTCGTCGGATGTCACATGGCGAAAACGTCGTATTGGGACAACATGGTATTCCATCACGGTGTCTGAGGTTATGGTAGTTTCCTTCCCCAGAGCCTCTTGAATATGAGGCCAGCGTTCTATACCGACATGCTGTCACCGCTAATTTACTATTGACGAAGTTATTGACGGCCATCATGGAATCTCTATCATGTGGGTAGCAACTAATGTATTTTATATAACACCTGCTCGTCAATGGCATATTATGTGTCATGCAAACTCAACTTAAAGCAAGTCATTTGTGTCCTATGGTCTAGCCGGGTCATTATAAATGTACTGAATTTCATAATCCCCTAGGGAATAATGACATTTGAATTTGGAATGCAATCAACATTGAATATACGAGCTCCTTGCAATCCATGACCAAACGTCAAAATCAGAATGAAAACTTTTCATAGAGCCCTAAATCAAGGAGAATATATTCAAAATTAGAATGAAGTTTCATAGAAACCTGCATGAAGAAGAATTTGCCACTACAAAAAAAAAAAAAAAAAACAAATAGAACGAAAAGGCGCTAAACTGCAAATCTTTGTGTTATTTTGTAACAAAATAGCGTATTTTAACTTTATTAATTGTAAAATTAATAAAGTAAGTACTTTCTTTTTAATTGTATTATGTTTTATTGCCTCGCAGTGTTTATAAAGTAGAGTATGCATTTTGGGGATAAAGCAGTGTATTTGTCTCGGGCGTTTTTGAACCCCTCGGCCTCGGGATTCTAGCTTTAACTCGCTTCGCTCGTGAGTTAACCCTAGGATCCCTCGTCCTTGGGGTTCAAAATATCGCCCGAGACATAATACACTGCTTTATCCCCTTAATGCATAATCTACTATATTATGTTTAAGATGATTTAAGAAAATATGGTCGGAGTGGAGTTCTTTTCCGCTGCCTTTCTCACCGCTACAAATCGACCTAAAGGCAGCGGCCAACATTTTACATTGACATTCTCATAATGTAAATTCTTTACGTTAAAATATTTTTAGGGTTCCGTACCCAGAGGGTAAGTAACCTAATTACTAAGACTCCGCTATTCATCCGTCCGTCCGTCCGTCTTTCACCAAGCTGTATCTCACGACCCGTGATAGTTAGACAGTTGAAATTTTCACAGATGATGTATTTATGTTGCTGTTATAACAAAAAATGCTAAAAACAGAATAAAATAAATATTCAAGAGGGGCTCCCATATAACAAACATGATTTTTTGCCGTTTTTGCTCGATATTAATAACGGCAACAGTTAGATGCTTGAAATAATCAAATGTTGTATAGATAATGGTACGGAACCCTTCGTGCGCGAGACCGACTCGCACTTGGTCGATTTTTTTATTTATGTTTCTGATTCCTCTTATATCCGGCAGTCACCTTTATTTAGTGATATCTCTGTAAATATGATTACTGGTGTGCATCTATTTGTCTACTTATATCGTTCAGTTTCATTTTTCTTCAGATTTCCATATTTCTCATCCCACCTCGGTTTGAGATACCAAGCATAGGTCTTTGTCACCTAGAAGCCGTGAACTACAAATTGTAAATAAATACTTTATTTTTCTTATAGAATAGAATAGAAACAATACACGAAACGTTCGCTAAATCGACATGTGTTATCATATCCTCGAAATCAAGTAAAATGTTTACTTTAAAGATAAAATAAATGTTCTTTTTGTCGTGACAATAATGTTGAGTGTAATAAATATTTAATGAATTGTAATAATTTGAGTGGAACCCACCAGACACAGATTTGGCGCACTGTTTGCTGTAATTTTATTGAACTGAATAAATATTTATAAATGAAAAATAAGGTAAGATAAAAAAGTATAGCATGTGTGTGTGTTTGTTATCATGGAGTATATACAGTGAGGGTCTTTAAAATATTATTTTAGTGTGGAGCCAGAGGCAATGTATGTGCCTGTATGTAAATGTCTATGTTTAGATCCCTGGAACATGCATGCCTCACATATTCAGAAGCAAGCTGTCTTTGAAACAGTCGTGATTTATATTTAGTTTGAATACCTGTATAATGCATAAAACTAAGGTGTTCCACTCAGAATGCTAAAACTTTAAATTATTTTTATTCTTTAAAATTACTTTCAAGTGTCAGCATTCTGAGTAGAACACCTTTGCTTCTACTATAGGGCATAAATCAATGGTCGCGAGATAGACTTGCAGTATGTCGCCCGTCGCAGCCTGTCAAGGGAAAATGTTACGTCCTAGGACGTAATATTTTAAGATGGTGTAAGGTGTACATACTAATTATATTCTACACAAGTGTTCCACAAAGTGTGAGCCGCGGCACACTGGTGTACCATGGTCATTGCTTGATGTGCCTCGAAAACATTACAAGGTTTTGCCAACAATTTACGTCTTTAGCGGAAATTGAATCTTAAACTAAATGACGATTTTCTACTCCTGACGGAATGGATTATTGATTTGTGGCGTACTTTTGAAAATTCCTGATTTCGTAGCTTCCTCTTCTTCTTAGCGTGTCGATGGCAAAACATTTTTATTAATCATTCTTTATTAGACAGTTGCGGCCCAGAACTTTGCGACGCTGACTGCGTTATCATTTGCAATCGTTAGGTCCTCCTGAGTGCAGGTTTTAGGGCACGCAGGGCACAATGAATGATTTGGAACTCAAAAGGTTTGCGGGACACAGTACTAAAAAATGACATCCATAATTACAGAAACTTAAATACAGTCTGACTTTTTAGTCTTCATTTTCATCGCCATAATCCCGCTTAATGTTTCCCCGCGACTCGCCACTTCAAAATATTTTTTTATTTTAATTTAATAGGCGTACGTGATAAAGTATACGCAATGTTTTTTAAGCTAATAATTCAGTTAATCATAATCTTTTCGTAATTAACGTCGGTAGCCGTTCTTTATTAGAATTGTATTAGGCACCAGCCTATGGTGGTTGTTCTAAAGAACTTAAATAAAACATGAATTAAGTTTTTTGTGTCCTCTACAGTGATAGTAAAAAAGATAGATGTCTAACCCGCGCAAAAAAATGACCCCATATTCAACTGAGTCTTTGACAAAATATCAAATGAGTTACTTTTAAAACGGAATTTTGTATGAAAATACTGGCTTATGACGTCACATTTCAGAGCACTCTTTTTATGTTTAATCCATTTAAAAATTGTAATATCTAGTAATTGACTAAAAGAGATACATTATCCGAGATAATTTGTAATTTTTGTTTTAATCTAGCATATGAAATAATTTATTGTTGATCGTGTCAAATAAAGTATTGGGGGACGGTAGACGGGGATTGTCAATTGTGTTACCAATCGGAGCGAGTTCAGAATTACCCGGCAAAATATCTATGCACATGCCACCGTCAGACCGCCATCTTGCAAGGTACCTGGATATTTCGACGGGTTATGCATCATCAAGTCAATCATTTGAAGTTTTTCTATAAAACCAATCATAACCTCCTCAGTCCTGACCTTGAAAATAACAATGGTTTTCAATTGTTATTTTCACGCTCAGGATTGAGGAGGTTAAGTTACGCTGTCATTTACTATCGCGGAATTAACTTTTACGTCGTCACGCGTGGCGCACAGAATGAACCAATCACAGAGTGATTAACTCTACAGCACTTTTATCATTTCATTTGTACAGACTAATCGAGAGGCAATTGGCCGTTTTTGACAGTGAATCTTGTAGGAAGAAAATGTTTTTTTTAGTCGTAGTTTAACGTTAAGACGCAGATTGCTGTCAGTGGTTTTTTTTGTATCCACTTTGATCAATTGAAAGCTGTTAAGAGTAGATTAACAGCTTCTTAGTGTACGAGAAACTGGGGGTAAAGGTTAAAAAATGCCGTAATAAATAAAACCCGACAAGTGCGAGTCGGACATGCCCTACGAGGGTTCCGTCCAAATCTGTAGGAACTTACATATTATAAATAGTTCAGAAGTCGTGTCCCGCAGTTTTTCCGAGCTTCTTTCGAACTTCAAAGAGATTTTTTTTATGATTTCAGTATAGTTTTCAGATTTTTCCACATACTTTTAGTAAAAGACGGTATACTTGCCAAATTTAATAGTTCGCCGGATTAAGAATAACGTCACTCCATTTCCCTCCGTGGGTGTCATAGAAGGCGACTAAGGAAATCAATTACCAGGAGACGGGCAGCAGCGTCTTCCTGAGATTCCAACCGCATGCTGCGATCGCCAACCCGCCTGCCAAGCGTGGCGATAATGGCAAAACTCCTCATGGTTATGAAAACCACGAAGGAGTGTGAAATGGCTGATGATGATGATGATGAACCCGAAAAACACGTGGCTCGTTATTTTCATCAACAAATTTAATATTTGGTGGATGGTGACTAAAATTTGGGCTCTATAGCAACAGGTCTGGCCAGTTTCGTCCGGAAAGCATACCTTACTGTACTGCTAGTGAACTAATCTTCGACACTATGTCAGAGTGTTTATAGTACGTCTAACGGCCTGGTATGTGGCTTATGTTCTACACATTCATATGCGTTTCGCAAGCACCATTTACTACTGTTTTACAACCTGTTTTATTGAATAATGGTTAACAAAGTCGAAGTGCAGTACGAACGAAGTAAAGTGACCTTTGAGCCTGTTAAGAACTTGAAGTAAAGAAGCAAATAACAAATCCACTTTATGACACCGAAACCTTAAAAGGAATTCAATTTCAGTTCTTACTGACGTATCGTAAATGCCGTGTATAGAATGGGCTCTATTAAACTAACAGGTTTGCAATATACAAGCGTACCTACGGGCGGACACGCTCGAAGCATGACGGGTCTCCTAGATATAGTAGGTACTTTCACGATACGACATGCAACAGCCTAAAAATAAATGTACATATACTCCGTTCCACGAGTATACTCATTGGGAAGCAAATACTCGCGTCTCATGGGTCAATGCGCGCGGATAGAGATAAGCGAAACAATAAGCGAAGACGGTCTGCTTACTGCATAGGGTAGGTTTACTTAAAGCAGCTGCGCTATTAAAGGTCATGCGCATTACCCAATGGGCGCACATGGACGCACGTTCCGTGGAATGGAGTATAGATAGAGAACACATAATTATGCAAGAACATTAAAAGGGTATGTTACTAACACAGCGATATAAATTGTGATTTATTGAACGTTACAAGTAAAACTAGGTGTCCGTTTCAAAATCTAGATCATTTGGAGAAAAAACTGACAAAAAACTCCAAACTGGCTTTAAATCCACAACATCTTTGTAATCTGAATAATCCTTAATGCTATAGTAGCCCTTTTGGCACAAAGTGCGCTTTACACATTTTTTTAATATATCTGTATATAACCATCATATATGAAACAAAATATACAGTTATTGTGAAGTCTTAACCGTAAGGCAACTTTTTATATTAAGTATTATTGTAAGACAACACAAGTCAACCAACTTTACTCCACCCTTGAATACCCGACGTCAAAATACAGTCATAAAGCACAATCGATGCCCTCGCACCTCTTTTGTCAGAAAATTCTATGCATTTCTCGGCCCGTACCTATACAATAAAATAAATAAAGTATTAAATATCTACCCTCTCGTTAAAATTACCTGCAAGCGCGTAGTATCCAAATGGTTACAAAATTTAACATACACAGAAACAGAAAATCTTCTCTCGGTTGTTGAATAAAAAAAAAAAAAAATTTTGCATTCGATATACTTATTCCATACACACCCTCTTACGTACACTCACACACTTTTCACACATTACACACAAAGAGGACCAACACACTATACATGTTTTTATTTTTTAGTTTAGTTAAGTGTTTTGTATTTTTCTCTTACAAAAGTAATATCGGAATGTTTTTAAAATATTTACTTACTTGATAAACTATAAAGGCATAACCTAATTTGATTGCGCCATTCCTACCAGAGGGGTGCGGCACTGTATGCTGAAACACAGGCTCTGCCTAGTTCAGCAACAGAAGCTCGCCACTTATTTTAAAATGTCATCTTTAGGTTGGTCTTTTCGGCTAAGTTTTACAATAAGTGGAGATGTGAACCAGAAATTGTTTTATGAAATAAACTATTTCTATTTGTAAATAAACTATTTGTATTTGTATGAAACAAAATATATCAAGTTCCCAATACTGAAGCGACCGAATGAAGATTGAGAAATTGAAGCAATGATCAAATCATTGAGAAATTAAAACTAAATATATCCTATGCTTGTGCGGAGACATTTCCAGGAAAGAACGATTAACGACGACAGTTAAGAATCATTGCTACTAAACATCTCATCATTATTGTATTGTCTGTATACTATGGTCACAGATTAGTTCCTTTAGAGACATCCACCTTCTAATCAAACCATATTTATATTTATTCACGAAAACTAGAAATAGAAATAGAAAATGTATATTTGTCTACAACTTAGTAAGGCACAATAATCACTTATGCTATAAAAAAATAATGAAAATTCATTGAGTAATTTATTTTATCTACTCTGATACTATAATACAAAGATTATAAAACTAAAAAATAAAACTCTTATGACAAACATTACGCATAGGCCAAAAATAAAAATAAAAAGTTTTATTACGATACTGGTCTTGTATGGACACCTGTATCATAATATAACTTTTTAATCATAACGATACACCTATACAACCTCCAGCTGGACCAAGAAGGTTGAACCTCTACTTAAAAAAAAAAAGGTTTCAATGAATGAGTCCGCGGCGACGCAACACGCATGCGCAATCGATGTTTGCGCCTTGGCGCCAACATTTTACATTTTAAAAAACTTTTCAATATTTAAACAAAGTTTGGTTCTGTTTGTAAAATAAATTAGTTTTTGTGCAAAAACATGTCTGAAAGCGAGGATAGTGGTAATTGTACACCACCAGACATTCTAGAAGCTGCGTCAAACATGACTATGAACCTGTTACCGGCGAAATCTAGGAGCAACTATAATAGGTAAATGTTACCACGAGTTTATTACAAGTTAAAATAAATTTGTTGATATTCAGCGTTTTATTTGCAATACAATTTTATGTATTATAGTATGAGAGTAGATAAAGTAGTGTATGACACTGTACATAACTTGGTCTTATAACACTCGTGTGATACTATCGTGTAAAACACTCGTGTTATAAGAACCCTTATTATGCAACAGTATCATAAACTACTATAACAGCATGTTAATTAGATATGAAGACAAAAAGGTCTGTACCTCGGCTAGTAACTAATGTACACCAGTGTGCAATTAGTTGCCCATTTTCAGGTAAGGCCTTTCCTTAAACCAAGTTATACCTACCTAGGTATAATATACTACTACTATTATGGTGATGAGGAACACGCGCGCAGATGTGTGCTACAGTAGGATAGTAACCACAGAACAGAGAAATATGTTCTGTGATACGAGTAGTAACTACAACAGCTGACTAGCGGTCTTATTTATAAAAGCACAATTCCTCTAAAACACTCCTCAGAGGCAGTTTTAATAATCTGTGGTTACGTTTTACCCTCACCACAGACTATTTGCCTTTGAGGAGTGTTTTAAACAATTGTGTCATTATAAATAAGACCGGGAGACATATCCTACACAAAGGTTCCCATAACGCTGGCAGCATTACCACGCTGGACAGCAAGGGAGATCCTTTGCATCATATATGGCCCAGTAGTCCAAGCCACGGTTCCTCATCATCATCATCAGCCATTAGACGCCCACTGCAAGACATAGGCCTCCTTTATGGTTTTTCAAGCTTCGCGGTCTTGTGCCGCACGCATCCAGCGACTCCCCGCCACCGCAGCCAGGGCGTCAGACCATAATTATGGTAGGGGGCCTTTCGACGCCACGTTATTGTCTACAGTCTCTTTAATTTGGTCAAAATAGATTCTCAGTGGCCTTCCTCTATCTCTCTTCAATTCTTTTATGAGATATGCACAAATTGCAATCACTATGTTTCTATTGACAGCCTGAACTTTGCTTACATATTCACAAATCATGTTACATGCATCATAGAATGCCAAGTTCTATTTCCCTAATTGATAGTAAAGTAATCGGCGGGAATGCTAAATAACACGAATTAGCATAGATTTCTAATAAAGTGATTATCTTTATCTGTGTACATGACTGTGGTGACACTAAGGTGTAGCAATTACATGTTTGACCTAAACTGCTACTTATTGACGCACAATAAGAACGTGCAAAAGGTTCGCTAAGCGTAAAGAATAGTATAATACTCGTAGTACACGTTCGGACTTTGCCTTGTACTATGTTGCATTTATGTGACTTGTTTTTCCTTTGTACTTGTTTATGTTACTTATTATGCCTTTTTCTCTTGTGATGTGTTAATTTATCCCAATAAATGTCTTTCTTTCTTTCTTTAATCTTATTGAAAAAATCAAACTAGATATTCTCTACTCTACTCAGTTACGTTACTACTGACATTGAATCAAAAATGTAGAGGTCGACGATAACATATACCCAAGCCAGTATCCCGTAGGCAGAGACCGAAGTTGACGATTATGCGATAAATAGGAGGAACTTAAATGCGGTACACTTCGTGTGGGGCACAATAAGGAGTTGTGAATACTTGGAAAATTGAGATAATCGAAGAGAAATATTACTACGTTGAAGATATAGGTAATTGAGATAGAGACCAGATTCGTACCACAATGATTAGTTTATATGTCCTACACATTTCGAATGCGTTGCAAGCACTATGGTCCCCGTAAGACTGAAGATTTACGTCCAGAAAAATCTATCGTAAAAAATCTGAAGACTCACATGCGCAGACATATTTCTCTGACAAACCTGAGATCTAATTAATAACCAAATTAATTTAAAAAAATGACAGCAAGTTTTAAAAAGTACATGTTGAAGATGTCAATGAAGTAGTTAAATATTTTGCAACGGTTTATTTAGAATTTTCAATAATACTTTGCCATCGGATACGGAATCGGTAGGCAGGAAATAATAAAATGAACTCAGGCTAATCTTCAAATGACTATCAAGGAGGTTCGGGAATTTTCACATTGTGTACCTACTGCAACTTCGGACACCAAACTACACTACCAGTAAGCGGATATATCTTAAAGCAGCTCTGAAATAGACTCCTACTGAGTGATACTTATTTAATCTAAGTGACGTGTGAACTACCGTTTGCCATGACTCGAGGGAACAAGTGAGACAGATTCTTAGTAATTATGAAATGAGTTAAAGGGCAGGAGATACTTTGTCTTGTTCAATTTAAATAAGCGGAGCTTTTGACGTTAAGCACAAAAATTAATAGCGGCGTTTTACCTGGAATAAAACGCTTATTAAATACTTACCTTATTTGAAGCTTTGTAGTTTGAGATAGGCATCTCTTTTTCCGAGTCAGTCGACACGCTTTGAACCCCAGTCGCACTTCTCTTGTCTATGATTCTCTCTACCATCCAGGGTGCGTTGCGAGTAGGTCGCTCGCGCATGATTTTGAAACGCGCGGCGGCCGTCCTCGCTTACCATTGTGTCGAAAACACCAGGCAGAAATTAAATATAAGCTTCAAATAAGGTAAGTATTTAATAAGCGTTTTATTCCAGGTAAAACGCCGCTATTAAATCCTGTACGTTATTTGAAGCTTTGTAGTTTGAGACGTGTTTGTTATCGCCTGGTGGTAGAGGACGCCAATGTGATCTACTAGTTAGCTAAATATTAAATAAAAAGTTATTAGCATAGACTTGTTGTTAGGTTACATTAGTATGTAAGTACTTCCAATTGGTAAGTGGAGAGTAGTCCACAGCTGTCCATTGAATAAGGTAGATAGAGTGCGAAATTAAAAGTTTTATTCGAATTCTCATTAAATAAAAGAAATAATTAACTGAGACAAATGTAAATCAAATCAAAATCTTGAAAACATTAATCATATTAAATCCTTCCTTGATTAATCCACAGGCTCAAACATTCTTGTCACATGATTTGTGATTGGAGCGGGCATAACTTCACGCCTATAATAACGAGCAAAGGTATTTCCCGACCTCCAATTTCCTCTGGCCATTATTTCATCCAGAGAGAACTGGTCAGCCCAATTTTTTGAAGCTACAGCGGCTCGAATGCTGCCCGGCGTTGCCGTTATGCCAGCTTCTGACAAAAGGGTTTTAATCCACCCTGCAATTATGGTACGACTAGCAATCTTGGGTTGGCCTCTAAGGCTAACAAACAAATTCTTACAGTTGGCCGATCTACGTCTAGAGTCGACCACTTTTATAGTTTGTTTTATCCAGTAAACAGGGTCCAGATTAACAGTGATTGAATTAGGCAATAGTCTCCAGCCTGATTGTCTATGTGTATTGTTATCTGTCTTTGACCCGAACATAGGCCAAAAGGTTATGCCTTCGCTATCCTCTACGAGGTGTTCGCTGTCTATGGCTAAAAGCGTTAAGTCGTGAATGCGCCTGCCTGAACACAGCAAAAGAAGTAAGGCTGCGTGCCTACAAACTGCAAATGAATTGTTGGTATCTACAATTACGTTGCTCATAAAAGACGCTAACACATCTATGTTCCAGACAGGGGGTTTTCTAAGCAGCGGTTTCTTTAAAGCAATTGACTTGAGTACATGTTGTACCAGTGTATGAGAGCTTAATTTACACGCTTCTTCTGTATTACTTAAGGTAGCAACCACAGACTTATGCAACAGAATAGTGTTATAAGATAATTCTTCAACGAGGTGAAGATCTGCTAGAAACCTAGCTAAGATAGAGCCGCTAGGTTTCAATGGATTAACAGTGTTCTTGCGCGTCCAATTGAGCCATCTATTCCACGCTACTTTATATGTCCTCCATGTAGAGTCCCTCCATGCTGATTGCAAAAGCTTAACCTGACCCTCGTTCCAATCATCTAAGTTCTTCGACCACCCCCACACTTCCATACTTCCAGTGTCATTCTTTGGGTGTTCGGGGGTGGTAGCCCAGTTACTGTGTCCACTAAGCATTGACTGAGGTTGAGAATTGTGAACGGGGCGGCTAGTGCTCTTGACTTCAGATCTGCTCGCCAGAACACACGATCCCATCTGGGGACTACTAGGAGATACATTCCACTCGACGTGTTGAGATGAGTTAACACTTTGGGGATCAAGTAAGGCGGGGGGAATAACCACGCCATCTGATAGTTCCATGTCTGGGAGAATGCATCGTGAAACGTTGCCAGTGTGTCGGTCAAGTCCAGTGTAGCATATTTCGTCACTACGTGTGCATTGCTCGACGCAAAAAGGTCTATTTCCGGGACTCCAAACTTTCTGAAGACTTGCTGTACGCCGCTCGGCAGGAGGTGCCATTTCGGCGACAAGCGCTGGCGTGATAGATGATCTGCATGACTGTTGTATTTGCCGGGAAGGTGATATACTTTTAGATCTATGTGGTATTGATTCAGTAAGTGGAAAATGTCTATTGTCAAATCCATTAGCGACGTCGACCTCGTGCCCCCCTCGTTTCTTAGGTACGCTACGACCGTTCGGTTGTCGCATTGAAGTAGTACGGTGGACTGACTTAGATACTGACCGTGTGTCTGTAATACTTTCAAAACTGCGAGCATCTCTTTCACGTTGCTGTGTGCCTTCTGCTCCAGATCGGTCCATATTCCTGTTAAAGGGTAACTGTCTAGTTGCGCACCCCAAGCTAGATCGGATGCGTCCGTCGTCAGATAATGTGATGGAGGTGCAAGATGGATTGGAGAAGACATATTGCAATTTTGAAGCCACCACTTTAACTCCTGTACCGCTGCGTCGGGCAGGAGATGTAATGCTGACCGGCTTTTTATGATATTGTTCAGGAACTGCAGAAGAGCTCGAAAGTGCAGTCTGCCTTTGGGAACTACGAAGCTCGCGAAACTCATATGCCCCACCAGACTTTGGAGCTCCTTCAGGTTTGTCTTTCTTCTTTTCAGCATTGCAGAGACTTTCACCATCAATCGCAAGACTTTGTCCTGGGGCAAGTACTTCTCGTTGGACCAGGGGTTCCATTGAATTCCCAAAAAGGTAAGGACTTTCTGAGGAGAAATCAAGGATTTTTCGAAATTTACTTCCCACCCTAGAATTTGCAGTCGGTCTACCAGTAGTTTCACATGAAGTTCCAGGATTGTTTTGTCTTGATGGGCTACGAGGAAGTCGTCCAAGTAGACTATTATGCGGAGCCCTTGTTCTCTCAGAGTTTGTGCGATCCAGTTTGTCAGTGACGCGAACACCTTCGGCGCGGAGCTGAGTCCGAATGGTAAACATGTCATCTGAAGCAGTTTCCTTTTGTACACTAGTCGCAGGAACCGCCTGTGTGAGTGGACAACCGGTAAGTGGAAATAGGCCTGCGAGAGGTCGACTTTGCATAACCAATCTTCCGGCTGCAAGAAATCGGGAACACGATGATGGTTTATCAGTCTGAACCGGCCTGTGAATATATAGTTGTTCAGAGCTTTCAAGTTGAAGATGGGACGTTGCTTGCCGTCGCTTTTGGGCACAAGGAACATGGGTGACAAGAAACTTGGAGAAGGGTGGGCTTCTTCTAGCACACCTTGTTTTATCATCTGATTTATGGCTGCGGACATGGGTTTGGTTTTTGTGGTGCTGTAAGTTGTTTTCTTCAAGTTTGGAATCACCAGAGGTGGCTTCTGAAGAAATGGTAACCGATACCCCCTTATTAATTGAAGTAATGGGTTCGGGGCCCCCAATTGTTTCCACTGCTCTTGATACCCTGATAACTGTCCCGCTCTGAACTTGTGAGTGTCAATATCTATGCCTTTTGTTATTGGGGATGTTAGTTGAGGAGGGTGCTGGACGCTTGAGGGCACTGCTCCTACGCTCTTGAGGCCTGCTACCTTGACCAACTCCTCGCGGACGAAATGTATCCCTTGGTGAGTAGCCCGTGCGACGGTCCACTTTAAAGCGCTGTCCCTGCGAGGGATAGCTCTGTTTGAAACCCTGCGGGGGTTGATACTGAGTGCGCGTTGGCGCTTTGTGCATAGAACCCTGCGAGGGCATGCGACTGTTTACCGTCCCCTGCGGAGGGAGGTGTACTGCCTTGCTTGTCCCAGCTTGCGAAGCCAGAAGGTTACCGGATTTGATTCGGGGTAGAAATGCCTTTCGGACCCCTCCAATTTTCTCCAAGGCTGCAGTAAAGAGGTCTGGGTCAAATAAGTACTGGCAGTTCGGTGGGATCTTCCGAAGTGCAGCCTTTACCAGGGGATCACGGGCTTGGTTGATAATTCCATCCCTTCTCATTTCAATTACCTCTGCCCTGTGACCGCAGATTAACTGCAGTAAGTCTGACGAGACTTTAAAGTAATCTCCCGATGAGAAGGTTTCTTTGATCTTATATTGAAGGGCCTCTCTGGATATTTCTTCGCTTGTGTCTGTCCAACGAGCCAAATCACGCAGGCAGCCTTTCAATGCCTCATTCTGTTTGAGGACGCAAGCCGTGAGTGCAGCGTATGCTTTGTCATCGAGACCAAGATGGCGCAGCTCATCATAACCTTTCACTTCCTCATTTACTTCCAGCTCGACGAAGCCGGGTGTATTGTTGTATGATTTCTGGACTTCTGAATACCTCACTTCGGACCACTCCTTCTTGCCAAAGTGTTGGATTTCTACAAGTTGTTTAAGTAGGCTATCGCTTGTCTTTGGAACTGCGGGTTCCTTCAGCTTGGTGCCCAATTGAAACCCGAGCTCGGGCGAAACAGCCTCTCTGTCCAAAGAGTGGTCCACATCTATGCTCACAGTGTCCTCTTCTGTGTATTGTGGCTGCACAGTAGCGAGCTCAGCATTGCGAGCTACCTCGCGCTGTAGATCTTTAATCTGTCTAGCCAGCTTGGCGAGTTGCTGCTTGTCTTGCCCTTTTTTGTCACGGTGGCCATGGCGACGGCGGCGGCGGCCGTGACGTTTCCTGGCCGGCGAAGAACCGGAAGATGCTGAGCTTGTTGAACTCGAACTAGAGCTGGTACTCGATGGACTTCGTCGTGACGGAGCCACGCGTTTCCTTGGCCGGTCAGATTTGGTTGCCTCGCCCTCGGTGCGTGCCACCGTATGGCCGATCTCAGGGACTGGGCCCTCGTGTTCGCTAGCAGTGGCCATACTACGGGATAAGTTATTAGACGAATAGCAAATAAATAATAATAGTAAAACTTCGTCTTCACGTTAGTTCGTGTCTGGGTGCAAACTTAACTTCCATGAAAAAGGGGGTTAGTAGGCAGGTAAAGTGTGAAAAGAAAACCACCGCTCGATGCAAGTATACTACCTACTATCAAATCAAGGGCCACACGGAACCCTGCCGGCTTATAACCTCAAACATGACCAAAAAACCAGCAGTCACGAAAATATTTTCACTCATTCGATACTCACGGGCATGATTAGCCTCATTGCAATTAGATATATATCTCAGTTAAAGTAAATACGGACTGAAGCATCACGTAGAGTATGTTTTTTATGAAAGAAACATGTGGGGTTCACTTTTTACGAAAAATGTCTCGTAAGAGTTGAAATTTCATAGAATACGAACGACATAGTCGTTTTTCTAACAAAAGAAAAAGTTACTCACGTGTTTTGCAGCAAAAAACACACAAAAAAGACAACTTTTACAAAAAATCGACTGATTCCGAAGGAATAAGAAGACGCCAATGGTAAGCGAGGACGGCCGCCGCGCGTTTCAAAATCATGCGCGAGCGACCTACTCGCAACGCACCCTGGATGGTAGAGAGAATCATAGACAAGAGAAGTGCGACTGGGGTTCAAAGCGTGTCGACTGACTCGGAAAAAGAGATGCCTATCTCAAACTACAAAGCTTCAAATAACGTACAGGATTTAACATATTGATTTATGTCTAAAGTAATGCAGTTAAGTAGGTAGAGGTTACAAAATAAATTCAGATTTGACA
This sequence comes from Yponomeuta malinellus, assembly GCA_947308005.1. Taxonomy (NCBI): domain Eukaryota; kingdom Metazoa; phylum Arthropoda; class Insecta; order Lepidoptera; family Yponomeutidae; genus Yponomeuta; species Yponomeuta malinellus. Next base: position 17,944,678 of record OX371007.1, on the reverse strand, counting down.
AGTTTCACTTGTCGGCGAATGTTTTTAATTTAATTAGACAAGTTTTCGATTGCATGAATCTTCAGCGTTATTCTTCTTTTGCTATTCATCTTCTTTAGCCACCCAAAAATGTATGTTATCATCCTGGAGGACGAATCTACTAAATGCGTAGGTGGTAGCACGCAATAGCTGTTTTATTGACACTGTAGTCTAGTAATCAATCGCATTCCAATGGATTTACCTATGCAACTCGACACCGAACTCCATCGCGCGAGGTGCCTATTTAATTCGCATTGGCTGTACCATTGCTATTTTTATTATACTTTATTGCACACCATTTGAATGACATTGTAATTGGATTGTTAAGTAGACTATTAATGGTGTCAAAAGACAGCCATTTCCGTGCTTAGTAGAGCACGTAAAGGGCGAATTACATAAAACTATGTTAACACTAATACGTAAAACATAAAAATCTGAGAAAAAACTCAAAGGAACCAGGCAAGGACTCAACAAAACATGGAAAACATATAGACTGAGGCCTTTGTTTGTACAAATATATGGCGGCCCCCAGTGGGGATCGAACGTACTATCTCTGTTACGGTAATGACTGCTAGACGAACGAGGCAGTCAATGACTGTCAGATTAGATTAGATTAGATTAATACTCTTTATTGCACAGCATACATTATAAAGATACATGAAAAATCTTAAATATCTAAGTTACATAGTATACAGCTGGCGGTCTTATTGCAAAAAGTGATCTCTTCCAGACAACCGTAGAACCTCAGTCGCGACAAGTTCTAGATCTCTGTTTCAGGATGGCTTTTTCTCATCTAATGTAGTTTTGCTTCTTCCAATAAACAGCTACTTTGACGGGACTTGGATTAGCAGGACTTGTCACTAGTTATTACTAGTGACAAGTCCTGCTGATGCCGATGAGTTGTACTTATTGCAGCATATAATATACATGGTTATCTCTAAAACGTGTGTGTTATTAAACAACCTTTATTTTATAAGTTCTTTCTCAGATTCACATTTTTCATTTAAAATCCACCAGGGACAACATTTATATATTTTTTATTCATGCTTGGCCCGCTCTGTTAATGTAGCAGTCTTTGGTAAATCAAATCCTACACATTCACTCTATTTATGCTTTTGGTTTTTATCTGTACTAGCAAATTTTTTTCAAATAAAAATTAAGAACAAATTTTTGGAACAAAAGACAAGTTTCATGAATTGCGCATTTTTACAGGTAACCCTGATATTTCTTCCCCACACTATTTTGCAAGGCTAATCCTCAGTTTCTCGTACGCTAACACGCTGACCAAAGTGCATACAAAAAAAAACGACTGACAGCTGTTAACAGTATATTAACAGCGTGTTAGTGTACGAGAAACTGGGAGTAAGTCATGTTCACTAAAGTGAGGTAAACTGATCAAACAACAAAAAATATAAAACATATCGAACGTATTCCAAATTAAAATTGTAGCAACATTTAAATATTCCTTTAACATTCTCTACAACGCAGACATGCCTACAACGACTAAACGCGCCGAAATGAATGAAAGAGCAAAAGATCAAACGGAAACAAAACCGGCACTACGAAACGGGAATCCGAGCGATCCACGGATCGGATATCATCGGAACGTTTAACAGATATCTAACGACAGCGAGCGCCGTCAATAACCAAACATTGTTATTCGGAACGATGCCGAAATACCGAACGTCGATTTCAACGGAGAATTTACGATAACGCACGGATAAAGAACACGAATAGTAACCCATAGTAAACATCGCTACTGGCCGCTGGGCCTTATAAATATGCAGTCGACACGCTATTAAATTATAAGCCAGCTTAATGAGTTCTTGCCAGACTGGTTGTTAAGTAAGAGGGGGCTGGCGAACTGGCTAGAGTGACCGCGTCGCAGAGCCAATCGAATATTGAAACGGTTTGCATCGTCGGAGACACTGTCAGCCATTGCCAGCCACGTCAGCCCATTGGTTGACGGACGCCTAGCGCGATTGTTTCTTAATCGCCCGACGATTTAAAATTTAAAAATATCCACGAATCGATTAGCATCTGATTGACTGATATTCCGCGACTAGTAGGTTTTTTTCTGCTTTATCGCAATCGATTGGAAGAGAAAGCAGCTTGGTCATGTCAATATTTGATTAGTTTTGGGTTTAATCGCGTATTATCACGGAAACCGCTGTTAGCAACAAGATGTTTCGGTAAATTATTGCAGCCGGCAACATGGCTTTAGAAATGTTTGCCGTATATTATATACCTCTACGATTTCGCGCACTACTGGCGCTTCTGTTGACTATTCGTATTTGCGTTTTTGCCGACGATTTGTGATATATCTATTTGTAATACTTTTATATATATGTAATATCGAGCGAAGCGCCGGTAAGGGATGTCCCAAGCGGACATATTCGACCAAATAGGGAATATTTTAGCGTGCATGCAACGACTAATGAATGTAGAGGAAGCAAAAGTATCTGTCGGGATTGTGGCAAATGACAGTCCCTACCTACCACTCTGGGATACAGGCGTGAGTTTATGTGTGTATGTAGTAATATAATACAGGTTTTACAAAAGCAGTGATAAAGATAAACAATACTAATGCAGCCTATATACGTCCTACTGTAGGGCACAGGCTTTCTCTCAGAGTGAGAGTTTGGAGAGTATTTTATGTGAACACCTCAGGCACATTGGTACCGTGCCCGGCGATGTTTTCTTTCACTGTTAGCGTAAATTTTAAATAATATGTAAAATAAATAATGAGTAATCCGTGTGGCACCGCATTAAGAATAGCGTCACTCCATTTTCTTCCGTGGATGTCGTAGAAGGCGACTAAGGAAATCGATTACCAGGAGACGGGCAGCAGCGTCTTCCTGAGATTCCAAACGCATACTGCGATCGCCAACCCGCCTGCCAAGCGTGGTGATTATGGCAAAGTCCCTCATGGTTATAAAAACAACGAAGGAGGCCTGTGTCCTGCGTCAAATGGCTGATGATGAAATAATGAGTAAATATTATTAACTTAAATAATTGAATTGAGATCAAGGCACAAGGCGAAACTATCTGCAAGTCATAAATAGATTATGAATGAATGAATGATTTGTTGAATGAATGAATGAAGCGGTGGTAGCCTAGCGGGTAGAACATTAGACTCGGAAGCGGGAGACCCAGGTTCGATTCCCAGTGCGGGCATGTACCTATGACTTTGTTTTCTAAGTTATGTACATTTATGAAGTTATAGGAGCAATACCACTCGCTAACCGTGAAGGAAAACATCGTGAGGAAACCTGAGTGTCTGAGCTATTCACATACCTCAGCGCTTGAAGTCGCCATTTCGCGGTGGGCACGTGTGGCCCAACTCTCTCTCTGAGAGAAGGCCTGTGCCCTACAGTGGGACGTTTATAGGCTGCTTATGACTATAGTGTTTCAATTATGTGAAAATACGAAGTCACGTAATTAAAGAGGGGTTTTTTTCTTTCAACAATCTCCATATTAAAACGTAGAACAAGCCATTTTCAAAATATTTTTTTATCAGTTTAATAATAATTTGAATAATTGTGTTACGTGGAGAATGGGCCAATTGTGCCTTGTGCCTTCTCCACAAGCCCTTAGCTAAACTCCACCTAAAACTTGCGCTAAGTTTGACCGCGGCATTATTTTGTGGCTTTCCCGGTTTTCCCTATGATCCCGATCCCGATCCCGAGATGTAACCCGACGCTAAGTACATCGGCCGTTCAACTCGGCTGGTCAGAAACAATGGGTTATTTATTATTTTAAAAGCGAAACAATGAATCGGCCCGCGTAATAAAACCCCTGAGCGATCGCCGAGACGTTTCTTGAGGAGTTTCGCACCGATTTGTTGGGATTGGTCTGCAACCTTACGAGCGCTGCACGTAACTTAGTGTGATATTTTATTATGATTTGCGAACATAGGCATCTAATAGACGCTGGTTCTTTTCAGAGTTAATAGCTTCCAATTCTGTTTTGCGTCATTAAGACTGCTTTGGCATCCGTTTCGCTCGCACACTCTTACAGATGAGCTTAGAACAACATTAAAGAAAAACTACTAGGCAAGTGAGATATGTATAAAATCGCTACTTCAGTATCATTAGTTCTAATAACCAAAATTTAAGTATAACAGGCAGAGAGAGAGAGTTTGTGTCATAGATAATAAACTATGACACAAACTCTCTCTCTGCCATCGTACAACCCATGCTGGTGTACAATCAAGAATATTATCTATCTAAAACTGCGACAGCATCGCATGTCAGTCACCGCCATCGTCATCCAGACGCGGTGATGGAGCAATAAGGCGTCCGGTGGCGACAATGATGGTGGCGTGAGTGCGGTCAGTCAGACCACCGGCTCTCGCGCTCCCATCGAACGATGTCGAAAACGTAAACACGCTGGCTACGCGTGGTATAGTCGACGGCTTGAATTTTCTTGGCTGTCCATTGAGCTTGGTAAAATATATCGATAATCAATAAATTAATAAAATAAATATAAATTAATCGATATTTTTGACATTATTTCTCATCTCGATGTATGCAAAATATTTAATTACAAGAATCACATTAATCCACAAAAACAATCACTTCTTCTGGTCCCAAACTAGAATACCTAGTGGTATGAAAAAAGATATCAAAGATATAAACATAATTTTGCAAATACATCATCATATATTCTCTCTGTCACTACGGTCGTCAGTTTCTCCTAGATATTAAGATCTTCAGTTTCGTGACACATTTAATTCTAACAATATCGTGGAAAAGTTGAAAGACGATTATTGGACTATCGGATCAAAAGGCTTTTTTTAAGATTTTGTCTGTCGACATTTGTCAATTATCAAGTGCATCAGAACAATTGGCGCCACAGTCTGCTATAGTATTCTTGACGATATGGGTGCATCGCAAGCGATATATGTTCATTAATTCCAGTACAAACCGACACTAGATTTTTGACATATTTAAGAAGTGTCAAATTTTAACTTCAGCAGCCATGAAGTGAAATAGGCCCTTGTTCATCGTACATAACTGAGTTACATTACTAGCAATGTATTATGAAAAAATATTCTTCGTACAAAACTGGGTAATTTACCAAGAAACGTACCTTCTTTGGACATTGCCAGTTTTAATGCCAGTTATGTACACGGAATTAAATATTCTTCCTACATAACCCGGTTCTGTACAAAGAAATAGCTGTTCCTTGTATAAAACCAAGGCAGGTTTTTTGGTACATTACTCAGTTTTGTACGAAAAATATTTTTTCTCTCTACATTGCTAGTGATGTAACCCAGTTATGTACGAAGAACAAGGGGAAATAGGTTTGTCAGGATTGTTCCAATTGGCAAAGCCTGATCTCTGCCTGCCCCTCCGGGATACAGACATGAGTTTATGTATGTATGGTCTTTGTCAAAAACGGAATCCAAAGCACACATCGCAGCAAAGATCCTACAACGCTTAACCTGTCATCGTTTTTTTCTGTGTAAAAGAAAAATTATGCATTTTCTTTTTCTACATTTGCCAAACGGCCATTAGACCGCTCTCTGAGGATCTCCCAAGATTATTAATTGGGTACGAAAAGTCCAATAAATAATACGAATAATACTCCGCTCATTTTTCTTAGCGCGGTGTAGTGAGCTTAGTGGGAATTATACATGGCGTGAATATTATTTCACAGTCTAGACTGCAAATTGCCAAAGTCTAGACTGGGTGAAAAATAGAAGTAGTATTAGGTCAATTAGACATAGTGAAGCAAAAAATATTTCAGTTTGGTGACAGGCGCATGTAGTTTTTGTGAATAATGCAATGAATAGAAAACTTTCTTTGAACTGAAACTTTCGTAAGCACTACACATCATTAATAGCTTTACACATTAATTCCGGATTCACTTACTTGGTTTTTTGTCGGGAGAGTCCGATCAGATTTCGCCCTGATTCGCAGAGCTTAATGGGTTGCTCGTCCTCACCTGGTCGGACGCTTCTGACAATAATTCACGTTTTTACAGTGTATCCGGAGTGAAGCTAATATTGAATCGCAAACTATTCAATTGTATTTAATCCTTCACCTGTCAAACTATGCTAAAATAACTGGCTTGTACAGGGTAAATTAAAAACAGAACTTCTCTCAAGAACATCTCTACGTAATACAGAGAAGTTCGTAAAGAGGCTCGAAATTTCACTGATGCCTGCACTTGCTCATTAGCTCAGTTGGGAGAGTGCTGGCATGGCTAGCCAGAGGTCGCGGGTTCTAGTCCCGGCATGGGAGGAATTTTTAGTCTCTAAATAGGTTTTTAAAATTGTCCTCAGCACGAGTAAGTGCAACAAAATGAATATAATCATGTAGGTACAGCGATATCATTCCGCTGTAAAAACCTAACTGCAAAGTGGGTTAATCGGGGCTGCAAGTGATGTAAATTGCTTCGGCCAGATGTCGCTGCCTGTACGTAATACAGAGAAGTTAGTAAAGAGGCTCAAAATTTCACTGATGCCTGCACTTGTCCATTAGCTCAGTTGAGAGAGCGCTGGCACGGTTAGCCAGAAGTCGCGGGTTCAAGTTCCGGCATGGGTGGAATTTTTAGTCTCTAAATAGGTTTTTAAAATTGTCCTCAGCACGGGTTAGTGCAACAAAAAGAATATATTCTCTCAAGATGTTATTATAAAATAGAAGAATACCTAGAAAATAATACATTAAATTGAGATACGAAACAAATAAAATTAATAATGATTAATCTTAATTATAATTGAAATTTATGGATAATGAACTTATTACTAAGATTTAATAATTATTGTATTATTACTTTTTATTTTTAATATTGTGTTAGAGTGATTAAGAAGCATGTGTGATATCAAAATAATACTTAAATAATAATGTTTTATAATATAAGAATATAGTTAGAATTAAAAATACAGAGGCTAAATCTATAAAAGCCTCCCATAATTATAATGCCTAGGGTACCCCTAGAGGGTCCGCAATTTTTTGAACATCCAAATAAGAGTTTTTTATTTAACAACAACTTTAGTTGTTGAATATTTTTGAAAATATGTATTAGAGATTAGATAGTTATGTAAAATTAGCGCTTTGCGTGCTCTCTCAATGTTGTACGCTCCGGTAAATTTTTACAAACCCTTTGAAATATTTCAAGAATTGCGCGTTTTTGACCCTTAATCAATTAGCTTTTACATATAGGAATTCGACTAAAATTACCATAAACTTGAGTTCATAACTGTTTAGTAAAGATTATTTAAGTGTACCATGTGAAATTAAAGTTTTGTGAATGTTTTAAGAGGTGAGTCTTGCCTGTAAACGTTATGACCTTATTTTTCTTGTATACCTATACTGTGTTGTTGTGTTACAACATTTTCAAATTTAATGCTTAACAAAGAACTTTAAAAAACTAATTTTTGACCCTGTATAACCTGGCTCCATCTACCAAGCTTTTCTTCTGGAAACCTTAGCTATCTTCGCTTTGCAAATTGACTAGGTCCATTCGGACCTGGCTGAAATCACCAATCGCAGCAAATAGTTTTGTTTTATCGGCAGTAAACACGATATCCCAAAGAGATTGCTTCCTGACTTTAAATGTATATGGGTATTCAAATATATCAAAACGTTGATAGATTTTACAGTTGTATAACCCCACTGGCCTTTTGCCCTAGAATTGTTTGAAGCTTAAGTTACGAGTAGCTTAGCTGGTGCTGGTGAGACATAACGATGATTTCTGTATTGTAAATTTTACTAAGAAAATACGAAAGTACTTTTCGTTCTTTACATTTCTCAAAAAATAATTAGACGGAGATTTATCAGTCAATCAGTCAGCCTACACTCGTCCGCTGGTGAACATAGGCCTCCAAGGTACGCCACTTCTTTCTGTCCTCGGGGATTCTCGTCCAGCCGATTCCAGCAATCTACCTCAGATCGTTGGTGTAGCGAGCTGGTGGACGTCCTGTGCTATTTTTGGCAGTTCGAGGTCTGCCTCTTCAGATTTGGCAAAAAGGAACGAGACAGAAATATATCTATGAAATTCCCAACACAGAAACTTTGTTTCAACGAAACGAAATTAGTTGAACTCCCTGAGCTTGGATAAGATTCCCAATTATGTCCAAAAATAACATAGATTGATAGAGAAGATTGCGAAATGCTTATTTTTGGAATTTTTAGGGTTCCGTTCCTAAAAAGAAAAAAAAAACGGAGCCTTTATAGGATCACTTAGTTGTCCGTCCGTCTGTCAAGACCCTTTGTCTCGGGAACGCGTGGGAGGTATACTCTTGTATGTCTTGATATACTTTTCTATGGTCTACCTACAGTCCCTTGAAGCTTCGAAAAAAATTTACTTATAAGTTAACGTAAAAAAAAGATACAGCCGTTTATGCCGCACAAAACGTATATTTCGACACTCAATGGAATCAAAATTTATAGGATACTTTCCGTCGACCTAGAGGATGAAATTCGGCAAGTAATATCGTCTTATACTACAAGGATAGTGAAAAATCTGAAGTCTGTACATATTTGTTATTAAATTAATTTCGTAATTGTATGTAATTGAATTTCGAGAAGACGTCTGAAAAAATTGCGGGACTCGCTTTCTGAACTATTTATAATATGTAAGCACCTACAGATTTGTACGGAAACCTCGGTGGGCGAGTCCGACTTGCACTTGTCCGGTTTTTTTTGTCCCGGGCCACGTCATATCTTACCACCGAGTTCGTCCGTCCGCTACATAGTTAATAGAAACTGAACTGTTATTCTCAGATCTCATAGAGTTATATCTGTCTTTGGACTCGCAAATTGAGATAATAGAGTTCAGGTATCGTTGACGGCAGGTCGACCTTTACACCTTTACATAGTGCGCCTATATCCGGGTGTGATAATTATTTTAAGAAAATTACAATAACCGTAACCGTAGACATGTTAACCACTAGGACGCTATTTCATTACATAAACTCACGCCTGTATCCCGGAGGGATAGGCTGAGAGGCAGACAAACCTTGCCACGATCCTATTCTATGGAACCCGTACTAATCGGCTACGCAATTACATGGAATTGTCACAATAAAGTTTTATGAAACCCTGGCAATCCGGCAACCAAGGTTTCTCGTAAGAAATACCTAGAGTGGATTATATTAAACGGGCCCGTAATTTGCCCAGAGACGTTTGTTAGTTGTCAACGAGAGACAACGCCTGACAGTAATTGGAAACGGCAGCCGCAGCGCTCTGGGTGACTCGATTCTGTAGTCATATTAATTGCAGACTTGTGAAGATTTTTTAATCTTTTTTTTTCATTAATGCTTCTAGTGAACCTCATTATATACATACTTATTATTATTATTTATTTATTTACCTGGCCACATTCTCATCTTATCTTATCAAAATATTTTTTACCAAATTGCGTACTTATCAAAAAAAAGTCTCTATCACTACCAAAACGAATACATCATCGTCGATAAATCAATGCGTTTGTCAAAATAATCCATATAGAGGGTTACCGTTGAAATGCACAATTAGTGTTTTGAAACAAATTTTATTATACGACCTTTTTAAAGGTTTTGTCAAATTTTTTCGTTTCACATTTCATCTCTTGACAGAGTTCTAAACGGAATTCCTGAGCAGTATTGCACAATTACGCTAAGTTGCAGCCCATCGACAGGTTATGAGCCGACTAGGTACTTGGGATATGTAATTTCCAATGAATTGCAAATTCTGTGCGTGGTCTATTAATTATTCAAATCAATTATAGGTTCTGTCGAGAAAAGTTTTGCTTAACGACGCGGTTTTCTGATTGGACGTCTTCAACTGGCTGTTGGGGTCTTACTTGATTGAAAACAAGCATTTTAATTGAGCTGAACTTTAAACTTAAGACCTGAAACTGATTACAACCTCATTGCACATTATTAATTTAACCTAGGATCTAGTTTGGGACCAGGGCAACGATTTTTTTTGTGTGGAAGTTACTAATTATATATTATTAGTACCTACCACCCATCCGGACTTGGCCCCCGTGGTGGAGTATGGCCTATACCTTCCTCAGGGAAGAGACCCGTGCCCCTCGGTGGGGACATAATGGGTTGATGATGATTAGTACCTATATGACCGAGCTTTGCTCGGTTTTTTTTTTGGTTAATCGTGTTTTTTCGAAGTTATATTGAGAGACGATGAAAAAAAAGGGAAAAAAGGAAAAATGTAATCGTACTGGAGACAGACTCAAACCGGCGACTTCTGGTTTCGGGACCGCCCGATTTCCCGCTTGAGTTATTACAACCTGGTCGATGGTAGCGAAATTTACCTTCGTATTCTAATGACATTTTAGCAGTTTTTCTTTGCCTAAAAACACGGACAAAACGACGTTTTCTAAAAGTTAAGTCTAGCTAGATCGATGTAACGTCCCCGAAACTCTCTGCATACTAAATTTCATGAAAATCGTTGCAGCCGTTTCTATCTATTATTATTAATATAATTACATAGATTTATTCATTTTACTTTCAATTACTACTGGTTTCGTCACAGTGTGTTAGCGAGTGGTATTGCTATAACAAATAGGACTAATCCAAACTGATTGAATATCTAAACACTAACGGCTCTATTTACAAAAACACGATTCCCCTAAAACCAATCTAAAACTTTGTTTATCTAATCTGTGGCTACCTCTTTCCCTTGTAAAATCTCCAGCACAGACTATTTTAATCGGCGTTTTTGAAGTGTTTTAAGCTACGAATAAAAAAAACCATAGAAATATGTCTTCCTACAAAATTCACTGTCAGAAACGGCCCCTGTCCTCTCGTTTAGTATTTACCAATTTAATAGGCGCAAGATGTGTTGCAGAGTACATCGCTCTGTTATTGGTTCATTCTATGCGCCATGCGTGACGACGTGAACGTTGATTAGGCGACAGTAAATGAGAGCGTAACTTATGATTGGTTTTATACAAAAACGTCATACCATTGACTTCATGATGTACCTATTACCCGCCAAAATATCTAGATACCTCGCGAGATGGCGGTCTGACGGTAACGGTGCATAGATATTTTGCCGGGTAATACTGGACTCGATCCGATTGGTAGCACAATTGACAAGCCCCGCCCGCCTTTCCACAATTGAACGTGGGGTCATTTTTAAGCGCTAGTTAGACATCTATAATTTTAACTATTTTAAGGAATCGAGTTTTTATAAATAATAGGCTCCTGAGTTCCGCGCATGATTTCGCGATTAAGAACTTATAAATTCTAATGAATATTCCTAAGTGCGCCACGAAATGCCAGAAGGAGTTTTTATAGCAATTTTATCGATTCTTAGTAACTTAATAACTGACACTAGTTAAACTATTCTGTTAATGAATGCATGCCCACCTAATGTAATACCTATGTAGCAAGCTGCGTTATAGTAGCTTTACAATAAACCGATAATTCACTCTTCATCATACTGAGCGGTGGTAGCCTAGTGAGTAGAACATTGGACTCAGAAGCGAGAGACAAAGGTTCGATTCCCAGTGCGGGCATGTACCTATGACTTTAGTAGCAATATCACTTGCTAACTGTGAAGGAAAACATCGTGAGGAAACCTGAGTGTCTGGGGTTTTCACATACGTCAGTGCTTGAAATCGCCAACCCGCGGTGGGGACGCGTGGTGATTAAGCCCTTGAGAGAAGGCCTGTGCCCTACAGTCGGACGTATATAGGCTGCTTATGTTATGTATGGCTAAAACTTCCAAATTAGCAAATCCATGTCTAAGTTACCACGGCAGCATTACAATACATAATATTAGATATATGGAGAACCTGATATTTTTCACGATTTCAAAGTTTTCACTACTGTAAGACAAATGTGCGTATTAAACGTGTAGAACAACCCTTTCAGGGTCATCTAAATATGTATACATGCTTAGATTCTTTAAAAATGACACATAACGTTTTTAGTTTGAGACACTTACTTGAAAAAATCTTATCTTATTATCTACCTAATCAGATACAGTGTGGCATTTCTACAACAACCCAAGTCAAGTTTCACACCTGCAAAGAAAAATCACAGCAAACATTTCCACTTCACGTCATTAACGGCAAATGTCAGAGACCAACAATTTGTGTCTAAAACCCGCGGAATATATCATTTTTATAACGCTTTTCGGGAAACCGACTCGTAAATTTTATCTCGCATCAAATATATTCGGAGGTGCAGTTTATTTCAATTAGCTGCTATTGCCAGTGTTCATGGCGCGGGACGATTTATGTCTGTGTTTAATTTTGGCGGAAAATCCGCAGCCCAGTGTTTTGAGACAGCATGATATATTCAGGAGCTTAACGTAAAAAACGCGCTAAGTGTTGTTTTAAGAGGGGGTTTCAACATTTCGGAGATTCGCGTGTATGCCCTGGATGGCGGCCAGGACTTTTAACTCTAACTTCACTGAAGATCCTTAAGGGGCTCCCCGAAGTACCACTAGCGCCACCGATGGAAAAAAATACCCTTTTTGCAAAGGTTCTTTCTATTCTCTCAGCCATTAATAGTGATATTTAAGACCCACGACTAGGCGTGGTCGTCATTTCACGTAACTTTTTGCTATAACTGGTTACGTGACGTGTAACGGTTTCACAGTTTTAACTCATACGTTAAACTGGTGTTTTTTCGAACCAGTTACTTTTGCGAGCATTTGATTTTTGTATCGATGCTATGCCTGTCACTGTTTCGCACGGGTCACAGCGACATGACGCGTCACTGTTTACAAGCCCGCTGGGCGGGCGAGCGAGCCGAGAGTTCCCAAGTCCGAACTGAACACGCGAATATCAAAAACCAAACAAAGTAATAGTTATTCATTGCGTATTATTTTGACATGTATATCTGTACAGTTAGTCTAGAGACTCGTCTTTGTTTTTAATAGTTATGGTCGTTTGAAGCTGCTCGGCTCGGGAATTCAAAGCATTGCAAATGGCTTTGTTTCCAAATACGATCCTTTAAAACACTTCTTAAATACAGTTTAAATATCTAGTCTGTGGTAAAGGGGAAGACTTAAACACTGACTAATCAAGCTGGATTTGAGGAGTATTTTAGAGGAATCGTGCTTTATAAAAAGTTATAGTATAGAAATTGTATTAAGTAGAATTTGTTTACAAAAAAAGTGCAGAAAAAAAAATCACAGAAACAAAAACAAAAATTGGATAACAGTAAATATTTTCAACTATAGTAAATACATTGAACTTACTTCCAAATATGTACGCCAGCTTTATCAATAATAGTTTTCTGGTAATTTTAGTAAAACAAAAAAAAAACTAGTACGTTAAATGCAGTCAGTCCAAAGCCTGAATAAAATACAAAGGAAAGTTGATTAGTGTCAATTATCCAATAAAAATTACGTTATTGATGTAGCTCTGTAGCTAAAAAAACGTAGCTTGTGATAAGTATTATCATAACGAAGTAACCATTGGGATAGAAGTTGTTCTATAACGGCGAACCCGTAAGAGAGTTAAAAAATAACTGTTACTAAAACACGTGTTTCAAAACCTGTGAAGCGTCACGAGAAACCAGTTACTTGATGTTTCGGGATAATCACAAAACGACGCATGCAAAACCACGAACGAGAATCTGGGAATGATCCCAGAATCCTAGAATGAATCTGGGAAGGGTCCATGAGGACCGGGGACTAGATAGCATTTATGGGGTCCTAGGTTTTTTGCCTTAAGTAGGTACTCGGTCATGGGTCCTAAAAATCACTAATAACTTTACTGAGAGAATAGTCAGATACTTTTTAAAAAACTATCTGTTATAAAAGATATGATTGTTTGAACCTCATGGAGCCCCTTAAAGGGAAAGGCGAAGGAGGATTTTCATACAATTTTATAAAGTTCAGGTAAAAATTTAAGATTTTATTAATTTTAATACGTTTATTGCACATAAGTGATAAATAAAATGGCGATGGCTATAAGCATTTTATACAGTCAACCACAGGATGACATCATTGATTATATTACCCAGATCGCGACGAATATCTAGGGTTGGTGGAATACCGAACATAAGTCTGACATTAAATTATTGTTCTATACAACATCATTAATTAAAATTGCGGTATGATTAATTTTTGTATAAAAAATATGCGTGCTCAATCTATTGATTAATGACAGCTCTCCGTTAATCAAATTAAGATAACAAAAATGTCATTAATAATTGTTCTTTTTGTACAAAAATAATTGTATTTGGGATGTATTGGCAAGGGGCAATATAAAAAGTACCCGAAACCGGCGTGCGTGCATGCAACGACTGATGAATGTTGAGGAAGCGAAAGTGATCTGTCAGGATCGTGGCAGGTGGCAGTCCCCGGTCTCTGCCTATCCCTCTGGGATACAGGCGTGAGTTTTGGTGCGTATGTTGTAATATATTACAGGTTACTGCCTCAAAAATTTGTGTTTTGGACTTATGGGCCGGTTTCTGAATTGAGAATTTTACTAAGCAAATACTTAAGTATCGTTCTTCACACTCTTTTCTGAGAAATTCGAAGAGACAGCACTTCAGTTAACCATTTACTTAGCGAAATTATCAATTCAGAAACTAGACATATGTGCTTTGGTCCGCCGACCCTAGATTTTTGGTAGACATTTTTGGGCCTTTTCTTTTAAATCACTGGTCATAACATTTACCGATCGGTACACAACTTCTTATCTAGCAAGGATATCAAATGGAAATGGATTTTAAATCAATTAAACTGCATAAATAGCTTCATAGTCATAGATTTTGTGGCGCAAAAATGTTAGAATTTGACAATTAAAATTGCTGGAACACGAAAATTACGTCTTTTGACATTTGAGCGCGTCAAAACGCGCGACCCGTGCCGTCAAGCTACCTAGGCTAGCGTTTTAACTGCAATAAGTTAGGTGTAAACTAGCTTTTACACTAGTGGCGTATTGTTTCTTTCAAGTTGATTAACTGCAATCGATCCATTTCGATCCAAAAGGACTGGGCTTTATCAAGTAACGAACAAAATAAACCGGGAAAAAGTTCAAATAAGTACAAAGCTGATTTACTCACACCGAAATAGACGTGGGGTAGAATGTCGGTGTTTTGTAAATACACTCGCCCGATCGACTCCCGGTGAAATATGGCGCCCGATTCCTTAGAACTCCGCCGGCTACAAGAGTTTCATGCAAGGAATTCCTATTGTTTTTATTGTGTGACGAGCTTGCACTTGGCTCTGTCTCATCTGATGGTAAGCGATTCATCATCATCATCATCAGCCATTTGACGCCCACTGCAGGACATAGGCCTCCTTCGTGGTTTTCATAACCATGAGGGGTTTTGCCATAATCGCCACGCTTGGCAGGCGGGTTGGCGATCGCAGTATGCGGTCGGAATCTCAGGAAGACGTTGCTGCCCGTCTCCTGGTAATTGATTTCCTTAGTCGCCTTCTACGACATCCACGGAAGGAAATGGAGTGACGCTATTCTTAATCCGGCGCCACACGGCGTAAGCGATTGCGAGAATCGTAATTTCGCGACTTAAGGCTGGGTTCTCTAAGCGAAAGGATTTGTATGGGACCTATTGCGCCGTGCGAGCCAATACTTGGCGGAAAAATAGGCATTTTGAAATTACAGAAATACAAATCCTATTAATAGAATTTCAACGGTCGACTTCTCTAATACATTCAGTGATAGTCATTTTGGTATGTTTTTTATTCACCAAAACTCAGTACAGCACAAATAAAACCATATCTAGTGATGATTTAGACTCACGCTCACGATTTTAGTTGACGCTATATGGCTTAGAACATTATAAAAATAATGATAGGATTTGGAAAAATAATATATATTTTTTCATATTTTAAATACTAACCATTAGGGCGTAAAATGTATTTTAGAAAACCTGATTTAGGGGTAATGTCGGAGAACCCAGCTTTAAGCAAAGTTGTAGATTTACCCATCATTCGCTTTATAAAAATGAAAACCCGACATCGTGTACAGGCCGCTTAAACATATTTTTTCTGTTTGTAGTACCTGATCACTGTTTGCTAAGAGCAACAATCTAGTATTAGATTTAAGCTTGTGTGATTCGATCAATGTTTTGCGTGGAAGTTGCACCAGCAGTCTTGGAAGTTTCAAAACATACGCTCCATAATAAGGACTTACTCGGTGGTCCTCGCCCTTTTCAGTCCACGTCCAGTCGTAGCTAGGCGGCACTTCCGCCTAGTAGCCACCAATACACTGATTAGTCCAACAACGGTTCAAAGTTGTTGAGTATGCTATGGAACGGCCATGCTATGGCAGTGTTAGCATAGTGGGGACTCGCAAGCGGGAGACCCAGGTTCGATTCCCAGTGCGAGCATGTACCTATAACTTTGTTTTCTATGTTAT
This sequence comes from Yponomeuta malinellus, assembly GCA_947308005.1. Taxonomy (NCBI): domain Eukaryota; kingdom Metazoa; phylum Arthropoda; class Insecta; order Lepidoptera; family Yponomeutidae; genus Yponomeuta; species Yponomeuta malinellus. Next base: position 17,928,355 of record OX371007.1, on the reverse strand, counting down.
GTACATTTGTGAAGTCATAATAGTAATACCACTTACTAACTGTGAAGGAAAACACCGTGAGGAAGCCTGAGAGTCTGAGCTATTCATATACTTCACCGCTTGAAATCGCCAATCCGCGGTGAGCACGCGTGGTGATTAAGCCCATACTCTCTCCCTGAGACAAGGACTGTGCCCTACAGTGGGACATATATAGGCTACTTATACTTATGCTACGGAACGGGCTATGCTCGGAGTCTCTTTGGTGGATCACATGAGAAATGAGAACCAAAGAACTAGGGTGATTGATATAGCCTATAAGATTAGCAAGCTAAAGTGGCAGTGGGCTGGTCACATTTGCCGAAGACCCAATAGTCGATAAGGTACAAAGGTTTCTCGAGCTTTTTTTTTAATTTAGCCTGTCCAAGTCCCACTGCAGGGCCCAGGCCTTCTCTCAGAGAGAGAGCAGGGGCTTAATTGCCACGCGTGCCCAATCGCGGATTGGCAATTTCAAGCGCTGAGGCATGCGAACACTTCAGACACTCAGGTTTCCTCACGATGTTCTTCCTTCACCCTTAGCGAGTGGTATTGCTGCTAAGTATAACTTCACAAATGTGTACGTAACTTAGAAAACCATTACATTGGTACATGCCAGGATTTGACTGTTATACATTTTATTGAAAAGAAAAAAAAAAGAATCCGACGAACTGCGAACCTTCCCCCTTTTTGAATTCGGTCGAAAAACCTTTATACGTTCAATCACAACTAATGAGTCGCACAATATTTTTTACTAAAAGTTACAAAGGGTTCCTTTTCGCTTTGTATATACGTTTTGTGACAGCTGCTGTCAACACCGTAATATGTAGAACAAATGGGTCTATTAAAACCACGTTCTGACTCTCTCAAGTATGTAGATTTGTTAGTTTCCATTGCTCTGGATAAAGTCATCATATATTTGAAGCTCTTGGAGCAGACCGAGATGGCGACAAAAGAAAACGAATGGGACAGATCTTAATTCAATTACCATGATTTGTTTAGAAAAATATTTCACGGTTATAGCCAATTATAGCGAACATGTGTTCCTGTCAACTGTCACCTATATCTTAGTAGTTGAACAACTAGCAGACTTTTACGACTCTTCCTAAGAGCGAGGTAACTATCGGTACGCTAGTAAGAGCAAAGTGTTTTTGTACGTTTGTCAGTAATTGCAAATAAGGTGCCAGTGTCAAGATAATCATCATCATCAGCCATTTAACGCCCACTGCTGGACATAGGCCTACAGATAATAAGACTACTAAACTGTGCTGTGAGTAGTGCGCAAGTACTTGTGCGCTAAACTCGTATTTCTGTATTCGAAGGCACCCGAATAGGTGGGCAAGACCATCGAGTGGGTGCCACAAGATGGACATCGAAGTCTGGCCCGGTTAAGGAGACGGTAGAGAACCTGCGATGTAGTTGGTTTGGTTGCGCACCTATCGACACTTTATTTCCGGTTGATTAAACCGACTAAGCTGAAAAGGTGGTGTAGGTGCTGCGCAAACCTACTCCAATTAAATTACACATCCTAGGTATCACAGTGTGATACCCCTACTCACACTGTAGAGGTAAAGTGAACATACAGCGTTTGAATGTTCACTTCACCTCTATAGTGTGAGTAGGAGTTGCCACTAGACAAAATATTATAAAAGGCTTATAATCAGCATCATCATCGTCTTATGATGATTATACATCAGTCCACCTCTGCCCACTGCTGGGTGTAGGCCTTTTCCCCATCACGCCATCCTTCGCGGACTCTCACCATTCGCATCCACTGGCCCCTTCCGACCTGACCACTTATATTCCTCCTAATTTTATTTACCCCTTACACAGCAGCGAATGATACGATACAAAATAAAGTAAAACAGTAACATTATTCCAGGCAAAGCCGGAAAGAACGACTAGTTGAAAACACAAGCGAATTGGTGCGGATTTAAAAATAATATCTAAAGCAGAAATAACCCGTCAGAGGCGGCGACGGTCGGGGATTATTTTTTTAATCCAGATTATCATTTCAACTGGCGCTTGGCAGACACAATATCAACATTTTGACCTTTGCATGACTGTTACAGACGGGGAAATGTATCGGCGGGGAATAAATAGAATCGGAACGACAAATGAAAAGAGTCGCAGCGAGATTCGGTTTTTCGACACCTGGGAATCGACCCTCACATAACAACATAACTTGACGGGAAAATCCGTTTATGGGTACCTATTCTGCTATTTAAAATTAGTAGGCCTCAAAATAAGATCGGAGTGACAATGTAATCAAACCATAAAGAACAATATTGCCACAGAGAATGTTGATGACTACCTCATTGATCTAGCGGTTAACACGCTTGACTACCAAGACAGAGGTCGTGGTTCAATTCCCTCTGAAGGCCGCCGTGCTTTATTAGCATAAGTGCCCCTAGCGTTATATCCTCGTGTCTAGTCTATGTGTATTTTCATGTTTGTTATATCCTCGCTTGGTTACCATAGCACAGGGTATCCTATAGTATCCTGGGACCAGGACAAGTTGTGTGAGAATTTTTATATCGTATAAAAAAGTTAACTGCCAAATATGACAATTCGAATCTGTCCTTCTGTACATAGTGGTTTTCTGAGATTGTTGCTTTATTTCACTTGGCGGAACACGTTATTTAATATTAGCGTCGATGAGTTTTTCAGGATGACGGGTTTAGCGCCGGCAGTTGTTGTTCATTAAGTTTTCACACCAAAGAGGTTGAAAAATTTTGCTTCTTTTTTCGATGCCACACACCATTCGTTATGTAGAAGGATAATTCAGATATTTATAGTTCGTTGATACAGTTCGGTAGTAAATATCAGGGGCGTTTTACAAGTAAGCATGTCTATGCATGATGTAAAGTAATGATCATCGTAAATTATTATTTCAATTAAATAATTAAGTACAGGGAGATGTTCAACTTGAACTAAATTGCCCAGACGTCCTATTCAGTATATATATTTAGGTTTACCTAAGTAAAAAAATATTATAGAGATTTTTTTTTTCAGCCTTGTCAACAGGTGTGAGGTTTTCTAATTACGATAAATCACAAAATTATTTAATTGTATTTAAATACGGCTACAGTGTCATGCAGAGAGGCAAATAGTCTATGTAGGTATGTTTTAAAAACATTTCTTCACATTGAGTCGTCGGTACGGTACCATGAAAATTACGTTTAATCATTTATGATATTTCTCTCAATTCTCAGTTAATTCTCAATAACTCCCACATTGAAAGTCATAAAGTGAAGATAAAAACTATCTTTACATCTGTTTTATTTTTGACGTTTTTTGTGAGCTTCACGATGTCCTTTATGATGTAAATACAATGTCACCCCAACCGAATTCTTAGGCATGATCCCCATTGCCAAACTGCTAATGCAAATCTGAGGTGGCTTTTCTATAAAAGAGCCTGGTCTCAGTAGGCCGTACACCTACGATGTAAAACTAAGCTAATTGAATGTAATCCTAAGTTACCACAGCCCATCGAATTTCAGATGCCCTCATCACGCCATAACGAGCTCAAACTAACTCATAACTTTGCGGTTATCTCTATTATAATCTAAGGAAAATTGAAAACCCTTATAAAGATATTTCAACAGACTCGCTTACAAATTGTCATTTGATTTTACCATATTAGTACCTCGAAGCCATTGGTGCAGCAATGTTTGATACTTGCTGTATCAAATATGGCTTCGCTCGCGCAGAATTAAGTTAGTGATTATACGTGAGCTTATCAGAATAAAAAAAATCTAGGTAAACAAAGTACCACAGTCTGGGTGCGTTTTCATGTTTGTGATGTCCTTGCCTGGTTACCATAGCACAAGGTATCCTAGTTTGGAGTCAGAAAAAGTTATTTTGTTGTGTGGAATTTAATAAATTAACTCTTTTTACCCCTTCATGGTTATGACTTTCTTTATGCGTCTATCATAAAACTTGGCCAGTTCACTTCATTCATTTGTTAGTTTCCGCTCGGCGATGAGAAGTCAGTCAGTCAGTCAAAATAGTTATATCTTTATATTTATATATTAGTGAAGTTAATAACGGCTATCATTTATTTGTATTAGTTTTGTCTGAAAATTTAATTATTCACGAGGAGTATTCGCGAACAAGCAACTCATCATCAACCCATTATGTCCCCACCGAGGGGCACGGGTCTCTTCCCTGAGGAAGGTATAGGCCATACTCCACCACGGGGGCCAAGTCTGGATTGGTGGAGGCTTGTAGACTAGTGGCTCGTCTACTGTCAAGCAAGCAACGGGCTATCATTATCAATAATAGCGTGTAAACTGTGAATTGTCTATACGTAGTCGAATTTTTTTTTATCAATGAAACTGAATTCGATGTACCAATCATATTATATTTATTCATTAGCAAAAAGTCGCACTTTACAACTGGACAAATATTGCAGCCACAAATGTTTTATCAGAAAACTATGAATTATAAAAGAAAACCATCGAAATAAATCACACACACGCACACACACACACACACGTACACACGCACGCACGCACGCACGCACGCACGTACGCACGCACGCACGCACGCACGCACGTACTCACACACACACACACACACACACACACACACACACACACACACACACATACACACACACACACACACACACACACACACACACACACACACACACACACACACGTAAGGGCCAACTTTCTTCATGAGTATATTTAATAGTATTTTCTTCTTTTTTGGTCGAAAACTTTCGAATTATCGGATTGGATATTTGTACGTTACTTTTGTACCGCAGACGTTACTTAAGTAGGCGAGTCGGCGAACAATCAGGTCAAAAGTTCACAAGTGACGTGATTGTATCATATTGACAAGAATTTGAAAGGATTATCATTGGAGCTTAATAAATTATCTGCCTGGCGAAGAGCTCAATTTAAGTGTACATTAGAAGACAAAGTTGATAGTTTATTGGAGCTTATGCACCTACTGTATCGAACATAAATATATCTGTAGCGTTATTTTCAATTTGCTGCCTCTGTTTATACCGTTCGTCAGCTTGTTCTGCATGTAACCAAGGCCGACCGGCATCACTTTCTTAAATGTGGCTTGTATCATTTTACCAAAACTCTTCACAGCAAATTTCAACTTACAAAATTTAAAGGGCCAAGTGACATTGTTTTTCGACCCGAGTGACATCGAAAACAATGCAATGTCATTGTTTTTACACCATAGAAAAAGTAGAACTTTTTCTCAGAAAAAATTGAAAATAAAATATTTTTTTCGTGTTTTACTGGTCTCAAAAAGTGCGAAATATCAAGTAAAAACTGGCCAAATGTGAGTCGGACTCGCGCACGAAGGGTTCCGTACTATTACATATACAACATTTGAATATTTCGTCTACCTGTTGCCATTATTAATACTGCAAAAAACGGCAAAAAATCACGGTTGTTGTATGGGAACGCCACTTAAATATTTATATTATTCTGTTTTTAGTATTTGTTGTTATAGCGGCAACAGAAATACATCATCTGTGAAAATTTCAACTGTGTATCTATCACGGTTCATGAGATACAGCCTGGTGACAGACATACGGACAGTGGAATATTAGTGATAGGGTCCCTTACCCTTTGGGTACGAAACCCTAAAAATTTGTAAGATCAAAGCCGGGTTTTGACGGTCTTAGTACGCTCGGACCGTGTGTATCAAATTATAAGGCACCTTCAAGTTGTGACGTGATAGTAAAGCCCGATTTGTATAGCTCGTTTTTGTACCACATGACTAGAATGATTTCGACAGGTTATATTATGAAAAGTATTAGTCGTGGAGAAAAAAACTAAGCAGGGTATCTATCTTTTAGAATGGCCTCTCCAATAAGATCCACACTTTTTTTGCGCAAGTTCTCTGTTGCATAGATATTCAATTGGGTTTTCGATTGGGTATTGTAGTTTGGGAGTCAGGACGCACTCATGTGACTAAATTATGCCAATGCATTATTTTCATAACATAAAATAAAATAAAATTTCATTTAATGTTATTTCGTAATTGTACCGCAAACAGCAACATACCAAATGAATGCGGCTACATCGTGTTGGTAATAAATCGGCGCGCTAAGTGCGGCTTAACGAGCCGATAGCATCCGCGGTGCTCGCTAAATAAACCCGGTGTTAATCCGAAACGCCGCGTAGAAGGACTTACTCTAAACTACCACCGCTTGGTGTTCGCCTGTATACATCCCACAGTGTAGTTGCACCAAATATTATAAAACACACACACATACACACACACACATACAGACACACACACACACACACACACACACACACACACACACACACACACACACACACACACACACTAATATAAATACTTAAAAAACAAATGACCTCGCACAGATATAGATTTTATTTGTTAATGTTAAGATATACGCGACCTCTACCCCTTTTTAAAAATTAAAAAAGAATAGTAAATTTAACATAAAAGGGACACGCTTAAAACCAGCGCCGCTAGTTCTATTTTAAAATCTTCGCTTCGAGCGCTTTCTATCGCCAAAAAAAGGCATTATTTTTAAGTTACATATTTTTAAATTTAAGTTTACGTATTAGAAATTTAAAAAAATACAATCGGCGGACTTAATACTTGTAGTGTGTAAATAGCTTTAGGTAGCTTAAGACAATATCAATCACTTATAAATGTATTTATCTACTAATAAAGCATAGTCTTGTATCAACCATCGTCTCTTTCACTTGCCTCAAGAAGGTACAACCTTACATGGCGACCCTGCCAGGGTAAATACTATTTTATTCTGGCCAATCAATACGGTGACGTCGAGAGGGCAGGGTTAGTGCAAAAAGATGATATCTAAACGTGATTAGTGTTAACATTAAACAATCTACTAACATGTAGAATAATAATAATTATTATTAATACGTTTATTGCACACAAGTAAGAAAATACAATCTCAATGTGGCGGACTTAATGCTATAAGCATCTCTACCAGTCAACCACAGGTGGTGCAAGAAATTAACTGGTAGGCACACGAAATAGAGGGACAAGACGAATTACTTCAAATAAAATTAGATAAACTGACAAATACTCGCTAAGTAATTAGTAAATATTTACACTATATACTTGATAATGATAATGATGAATATTTACAAAGCTAAATTATTATTATATAAAACTTTAAGCACTACATAATGTGTAATCCGTACTTAATTCCGGAATCACTAACTCATTTTTTTGTTGGAAGAGTCGGAAGAGGAATCTCATATTTAAGTTAATTAAAAATTGCATTAAAGTACAAATCGGAATCAAACCTTTCTCGGATGTTACATAAGCGTTCCACTGATGTGCTTCCAAATCACTTAAATAAAATAATTAAAAAAAACAACTCAGTTTTTACCCGACTGCGGCGGAGCCCAAAAGGAGGGTAAGGTGTTTAGCTCGTATGTATGTAGATACATAAGTATGTCCGATTCTATGGTACCTCATAACTCCTTAACCAGTGGCCAAATTTTGATATATCTCAATTGATTTGTCTTGTTTGCGCGAGTGTCACAGGATATATGAAATCAGCATAAATCCAACAAAAAAAATATAAATAACACTAAAAATAATAAAATAAAAAAAACCACGGGACTGCTGAGCATTAACTACTTAGCAGGCGAGATCAAAATTCAATAATATAACTCAGTACCTAGGTTGGTCCCGCCGGCTTAGTATTTAATGGTAGCAGTTGGCGTCTTTCCATTGTATAGTATACAAGGCCAGAACGCAGCCATAGGTAACTGCTTATGGAACAAGCAAATTTTTGACGATCATTCTAAAACATACTCTCTCCCTGAGAAACAGACTCCCTTTAGGCAGAGTGGGCTTTCTGCGAATCCACATTGGAGCTTCGTGAAGTGAATCATTATTGGGGATATGCGCTAGTGTTAAGCGTCAATTGTGTGACCGGGAGGTATGAAATCGAGAAAATATAATTCTGCATACGTTCTCATCATCAGCCTCTTGACACCCACTGAAAGACATAGGCATAGGTTTTCACAACCATGAGGGGTTTTGCCATAATCCCCACGCTTGACAGGCGGATTGGCGATCGCAGTATGTGGTTGAAATCTTAAGAAGATGCTGCTGCCCGTCTCCTGGTGATTTATTTCCTTAGCCGCCTTCTAACGGGAGGAATTGGAGTGACGCTATTCTTAATCCGGCACAACACAGACATGCGTTCTACTAAAGACAAAATCGTAACACTTGCCGCCTGGCCGCCGATTGGACTGAGTATCAATCAATCAAACCGCACTCGTCCACTGCTGGACAATCTAGACATAGGCTTTCCCAACTCACGCTACTTCTTTGTGTCCTGTGTCCTTAAATGGTCGGCCAGCCAGCTGGTGGGCGGCTTATGTTGCGTTTGCCAGTTCGTAGTCTTCACTCTAGAACCTTTGCGCCCCATCGATCATCGGTTCTTTGGCAGATGTTACCAGCCTACTGCCATTCCTGCTTGCATTCTTTGTTCTTAGTTCTTTGGCAGATTGTCTCATTTCTGCTGTGATCCATCAAAGAGTATTTATAAAAAGAAACTCCATTGAATTACGTTCATTAAGTTGTTAGTTCTGTAAAGCAGACAAAACCCGCTCTATCTACGGAACCCTACACTGCGCATGGGCCGACACGCACTAGGCCGCTTTTTGAAACCTGTCTTATAATACATGCATGAATGGCAAATAAAGTCGAATTATCATCAAAGATAAACTTGCAGGAGGTACAAAAGTCTACAAAGCCTGCTAAAGTTAGCAATAAACTTTTGACAATGGACCATTTAAAGTCTTTATGTTGGCATAGAGTTGTCTGATTAGAGAAACAAATGAGTCTCACCAAAAGAAAAAATGTCAATGTCAAACGACAAGCTTAGATGACAGGAGCGATTGGGGCGCATACAAATAACTTACATCTATAACTCCGAGTAAGGACCTCGCAACAGCATCAGATAGCGCAAAAGTATTTTTACCTAAAAACTTAGACAATTCCGTGTAGTCTAGACTAGATAATACGCTTCATCATCAGCCATTTGACGCCCACTGCAGGACATAGGCCCCCTTCGTGGTTTTCATAACCATGAGGGGTATTGCCATAACCGCCACGCTTGGCAGGCGGGTTGGCGATCGGGAATACGCTTAACTATCCACATTACAACGCACTGTGAACGTGTGGCGAGCGGCTGCTATACAAGTTCATAGTAAAAAAATAATAATAATCGACTTCAAAACACTACAGCACTAAAAACACAGCCAAGTTACGTCATTTCAAGTTACATGACCAGCACATCATACATTTTGGGCACCGACTCCGAAATATATTTCTACAATACCTACATCTATATACCTACTTTGTCGTATTCATTTAAATTATTTCTGTGTTTTAAGTGCTGTAGTGTGTTGAAGTCGGTTTTCACTTTTTATTTAGAAAAATATATTTCACGATTTTTTTGGGAATATGACTACGATCCCGCCAAATTGTGTTTTCCGAAAGCAAATGCACGAGTCACTATAAAAAAACCACCAAAATCGCTTCAAGTGTGCCTTTAAAATTCGAAGAGTTTCCTCGATTTCTCCAGGTTTCCATCATCAGATCCTGACTTGATGACTATAGGACCATCTGTGAACTCCACCCTTTCAAACAAAACAAAAAAAAGAATTTTCCAAATCGGTCTAGGCATCAGGACCACCTTGCAACCCCTGTGGTTGACTGGTAGAAAATGCTTATAGTATTAAGTCCGCCATATTGCCATTGCACTTTTTACTTATGTGCAATAAACGTATTAATATTAATAATAATACTCTTCGAGTAAGGGAAGATACATGAAAACGGGACAAGTGCGAGTCGGACTCGCCCACCGAGTAAATTTGTAGTCTCGCAGTTTTTCCGAGCTTTTCGCACGGACAAAAAAATGATCCTATAAGAGTTCTATTTTTCCTTTAAAAGCACGGAACCCAAAAAAAGATTTCATCGAATCGATAACCTCCTTTTTTGGGGTCGGTTATAAAAGCCCGTTCCTTTGACGTGCCTATCAGCCGCCCGTCGCGTCCCTTTCGCACCCTTTTGCCGGGCGGGATTTATTGCGCTTGCATTGTAGTCTCTACTTGACAGTATTTAAGGGTTATTTTAGTTTGTAACACTGGCCCGTTGAAAAGGCACTGAGAAACTGGGAATCCATATCTTCAGAACTTTGACCCGCTGTACCTAGTTGAAGTTAATCAGATTTAAAGCTGATGATATATATCTCAGGTTGCAACCCAATTCCAGACTTTACTATATTAAAATCATGTGCTTAAGTTAACAAATGCAAAGCTACGTCTGGCCCGCTTGCCTTAATCTTATGAGAACTATGACTGTGGGACGTCACATTTTGTTATTAATCCGGTAATAATATAAAACATTGCATTCGTAGCCAGTCTCCTTTACGTTGTTTTAATATGAGTTTTACGCTTTAAAAGTTCTCTTTCAGTGTGCAATAATTACACCAAGTACAGTCTCCTTCAACTTACCAGAAGGCGAGTCTCTTATCCTACTTATTCATATAATATTATAAATGTGAAAGTTTGTGTATGTATATCATTGGATGTTTTTTTACTCAATCACGCAATAACGGCTGAACGGAGTCTAACAGAATCGAGGCCCAGGGTTTGCCACTTGCTACGTTCCAATATTCTTTAGTCGTTGCAAACACGCATTCCGGTTTCGGGTACTTTTTATCTTGCCCTTTGCTAGTACAGAGTGGAGTTTTTTTTCCCGCTGCCTTTTTCTCCACTACAAATGCGGCCCGAAGGCAGCGGCTAACATAGTAACATAGTACATTGACATTCAGCAAACAGAATGTAAATTCTTTACGTTGAAATAAATTATTGATTTCTCGATTTCATCCCCTGTTTGGAATAAAATTTCACTACTAATGCTTAATGGACAAGCAACAACAACTACGGCTAAGGCATGTGTCCACCAGATGGGCTGAGGACCTGGTGTCGGAGTCGCCTAGATGCGGGCGGCACCAGACCGGGAAGCTTAGAAAACCATGAGGGAGGCCCTACGTCCTGCAGTGGGCGTCAAATGACTGATAATGATATGAAGGCATGTGTCAAACTCTTGATACCGCATCCAAACAAATTCGTCGCTCCGGCCGGCTCTTGGTTTTCTTATCTCAGTGCGGGCACAGTGCACGGTGTACGCGTAAGGCAAACGTTTGTTTGAGCGGAGGCTAATTGTTTCGGCGAGGGATTTATTGGAGTACGACTTCGTTTCTCGCTCTCTATATTTGGTCCACGGTGATTTGTGTGAGAGCTGCGCTCTGTCACGAGCTGCATCAGGGGCTGCGTGGCAGTAGCATTGTGACTAAATTTGCAATCGATTGACACGGCTCAATAATTCTGCTGCAGTCTTAATTATAAATCGGGTTAAGCCACGATTTCTTAAATCACTCCTCGAATGCAGTTTAAATAGTCTGCCGTGAAAGAAAGACAGACATAAACTGAATTTGAAGAGTGTTTTAAAGATTCGTGCTACTATAAGACACGTTATAGTTTGTGATGTGGCTTCTACAAATTCGCAGAGGCCCGCACTGGGAGTTGAACCGGTGAAGGAAAACATCGTGAGGAAATTCGCGGCTTGGTTGGCTCCGCACGAATTGACTTGTCATTCCCGTGGGCTGGGCCGACTAAGCTGTCAGGATGGTATAGGTGCTGGGCAAGCCTACTCCATCTAAAACAATGTCCCAGGCTCTGCAGCGTCCGAGTGGTCCCTTTACCCATCTAGTGTGAGTAAAGGTACCACTGGACGCTGCCTAAATCATCTCATTACGAAGATGCAAAGGTCAAAGTTTCATAGTTTGTGATATAAGAAGCTCGCTATGTAAATTGTTTTTTTTTTAATATTTTGTAAATTTGTGTTTTCTGTATGTCTGTTATGTGTGCAATGAAGTATGAGTAACTAAGAGATGCAACCAACCCACCAATTTAATATATTTCAAATGTTGTCAATTGACTCTCGGTAACATGATCTACCTACGAATTACACAAAACGCAATTAACACAAAACGCTGAAAACCGTTCAGCATGGATTATTAAAGAAGCAAAGGTTTAAATCATTATTTAGATTTTTATTTTCCTTACTATTTGTCCCACTGTAGGGCACAGGCCTTCTCTCAGAGAGAGAGTATGGGCTTAATCACCAAGCGTGCCTACCGCAGATTGGCGATTTCAAGTGCTGTGGTATGTGAATAGCTCAAACACCCAGGTTTCCTCACGATTTCCTTCACCGTTAGCGAGTGGTATTGCTACTATAACTTTACAAATGTACATAACTTCAGTATGGGCTTAATCACCACGCCTGCCCACCGCGGATTGGCGGTTTCCAGCGCTGAGGTTCATTTCAACTGCCTAGCCATCACGGTTCATGAGATACAGCCAGGTGATAGACTGCCAGACGGACAGTCAAGTCTTAGTAATAGGGTCCCGTTTGGTACCCTTCGGGTACGGAACCCTAAAAAATGTAAACAGAGCTCAGGCCGCAGAGTGCTAATCGCGGTGTAGACATGCAGCGCAATTCAATGGTTATTTTATCGTACTATTACGAAACTACGTCATCACTGCGCCGTACTATTACGTGCTATTACTATGAGACAAGACAACCGAAGCACGGTAGGAAATCTGAAAACGGAAATATATTTTAATAGAAATTACAACATGCTGTTTGTTGATTATCAATGCAAAACGTATGGGATGCACTCTGACGCCCTGACTCTGCCTTGTAGGTATTATGTTGTATTGATTTGACTTGTTTTTCCTTTATTCTTGTTTATGTTAATTATTATGCCTTTTTTTCTTATGATGTGTTAATTTGTCCCAATAAATGTCTTTCTTTCTTTCTATCTATAAAATCTTATAAACAGACAATGAAACACGTGAAAATAATCGAAAATCAGTTCTTTTCAATTGTTTGTAGAAGTGTCTGTAGTATCCTTACTAGAGCGCTTACTAGTAAGGGTACAGTATAAACTTACTAAACCCTTAAGGTTTTTTTTAATTTAGCGTATTGTAGCTTCAGATCATATCGATGGAAGCTAATATCTATTACAGACCCAGTCTAGCTTCAATACCAGCTGTAACTATTCATCTAAAACCCAGAAATGTATTCTCACCAATATTTAAGAAAAATTGGATTTTTGCTAATCATCATCATCATCAGCCATTTGACGCCCACTGCAGGACATAGGCCTCCCTCGTGGTTTTCATAACCATGAGGGGTTTTGCCATAATCGCCACGCTTGGCAGGCGGGTTGGCGATCGCAGTAAGCGGTAGAAATCTCAGGAGGACGCTACTGCCCGTCTCCTGGCAATTGATTTCCTTAGTCGCCTTCTACGACGTCCACGGAAGGAAATGGAGTGACGCTATTCTTTTTCCGGCGCCACACGGATTCTGCTAATAAATTTAACTTAATTTTATTCTCACTCTTTAAGTACTAGACTTTAATTGACCACTCAAACGCTATAGTGAATAGGACAACCTCTTCACTATAATTTTTTGACACATTTTCTGAAACACTCCAATTAGATAGATAGAAAACACTTTATTACACAACCAGTAGAAATAATTAGATTTTATGTTTTACAACAACTTCTCATATGTTTCGACATACCTATTAATGTTTACATAATTTTATTTTATTCACACAAAAAAAAATTCAAAAGTCCTACAAAAGAAGTTGTTGTTAATGACAAACTGTGGACGAAATATTTCAGTAATTGCGCTTTTTAGAAATAGCCCGGTTTCATCATAATCATAAGCAGCCTATATACGTCCCACTATAGGGCACAGGCCTTCTCTCAGAGAGAGAGTATGGGCTTAATCACCAAGCGTGCCTACCGCGGATTGGCGATTTCAAGTGCTGTGGTATGTGAATAGCTCAAACACCCAGGTTTCCTCACGATTTCCTTCACCGTTAGCGAGTGGTATTGCTACTATAACTTTACAAATGTACATAACTTCGAAAACAAAGTCAATTCAATTCAATTCAAATATTTTTATTCATTGTAAAAACAGAATGTTTACTTAATGAACGTCAAAGTTGTTAGTTTCACAATTAATGGATTATGTGGAGAAGAAACTAACAAAGAAACTCCACATTTATTCTTTTCAAAACACGTTTTAACTTAATTAACAGAGTTTTCAACTTAAAATATTAGTCATGAATGTGTTGAACACTAGTCACAATCGTCCTTTAAATAATATTAATCTACTGTTTAATGCCAAACATCTTTGTCTTCTAAATAATCCTTGATGTTATAGTAAGCCTTTTTGCACAGAATGTGCTTAACACATTAACACTCATACGTACATGCCTGCACTGGGATCGAACCCAGGACTCCCGCTTCCGAGTCCAATGTACTACTCACTAGGCTACCACCGCTTAGCCCGGTGTATCGAGACGCAATACTAAATCCTATCAGTGCCCATGTTAAGAGTAATCAATGTGGCGACTTAACAACGGTATCTGTTACGGAGATTTTACACCTGCACTCAACCGGTACAATAACGCGTTTAGCACCGAGTGGTACTTTCGCCGTATTTGTTCAACGCTGTATTAGCCACGCAAACAAACCGTCATCAATAGCACAAACACGGAGGTTGGCGCATGACATAGCTCAGATCGCCTTGATTAAGGCGTGTCAATATGTAACCATTAGATCTTCCGATGGCTGTGCGAGGTGGCAAGTTTTGTAACGTTTGAACACAGGACGTAGCGGTGCTTTCGGACTAAGATGATAAGCTGGTAGGAAAATACAGAAGATCTAATCGTTCTGAGGTGTTTTGTTATGTCGTTCAATTCCTAAGCCTTTCGTATACAGGTATTCAAAAGCAAAGTGTTTTTATTAAAATGACATACAAACCGTGACTTAATGAACGTTACAAGTAAAACTGGGTGTCCATTTTAAAATCTAGATAATTTTGGATAAAAAAATCCACACCTACAAAGCTACATAACCTACAGAGCCTACAAAAAAACCGAAAGGTATTAAGATAACAGTGTAGTCTAGTTCTAGTTCGACTGGAGATTTCCGCACTTAGCCTCATAGTTGGGCCACTGTACGTAGCGAGTGCTGAGGTATGTAAATACCTCAGACACTATGGTTTCCTCACGATGTTTTCCTTCACCGTCAGCGAGTGGTATTGCTACTATAACTTCACAAATGTACGTAACTTAGAAAACAAAGTCATTGGTACATGCCGGGATTTGAACCCACGACCTCCCGAATGAGAAGCCGGCGTTCTACCGCTCCGCTACCGCAGCTCTTGATAACAGTGTAATGCCCGACAAATAACTTGACTAATTTGCAAACTGTATTTTTTTTGTATTAAATGTTTTACTGTAATTTATGTTATGGTATGATCTGATTGTGAACTATTCTTATTTTCTTTTTGTTGCACTAATCCGTGCTAAGGACAATTTTGGCCTCTAAATAGGTTTTTATAAATATTCTTATATCGATGAATTGATAATCATAGAGTATTTTTAAAAACCTATTTAGAGGCTTAAAATTCCATCCATGCCGGGAGTTCAAGTCCCGGCATGGGTGGAATTTTTAGCCTCTAAATAGGTTTTTCAAAATAGTCCTCAGCACGGGTTAGTGCACCAAAAAGAATATAATCATGTAGGTACAGCGATATCATTCCGATGTAAAAAACTAACTGCATCCCACATTACTAGAGGCTGCAAGTGATGTAAATTACTTCGGCCAGATGTCGCTGCCTGTACTTAATACAGAGAAGTTTGTGAAGAAGCTCGAAATTTCGCCGATGCCTGCACTTGCCCATTAGCTCAGTTGGGAGAGCGCTAGCTCGCCAGTGGTGGCGAGTTCAAGCCCCGGCATGGGTGGAATTTTTAGCCCCTAAATAGGTTTTTAAAAATATCCTCAGCACGGGTAAGCAACAGCAACAAAAAGAACACAATCATAGAGTAATAATAGCTTGATACAACATTGTAAAACAACTTAACTAATGAATGATTAAATAATAATGACTTTGACTTCGCATGATTTAAAACTCTTTGGACTTCGTTTTGTCAAATAAACATATAATTAAAAAACTCAACCCGGCAGCCCGGGTTTCTGGCCAAGTAACGGGCATTATAATACCAATTTATAGAACCTACAGTCCAGAATTTAGACTTAAGAAAGTCGAACCTTCAGGCCGGATCATTGATCCTTGTCCTTAATTGAAACCAAACAAACTGTCTAGTAACCCTTACAACGGGTAAAATAGACCTTTACAAGTCGGTGAAATCGGCCAAGTAAAAACTACGACGAAGGTGTTACTTCTGTTTATCTCTACTCCAAAAGCCAGAACAATTAGTTAGCTCCTTATCGCTGGCCAAATAACAATGAATTGCTCCAGTAACCGTATACAGGTTCCTTAAACAAGCTTTTGTTGTCTTTAATTCTTCAGCCATATGGTGCAGTACCTACACTACCAGGCCCCCGAGTCTACAAGCTAAATGCTGGGTTGACAAAAAAAAAACTTTGGCCTTTGCATCTACGTAATGAGATGATTTATACAGCGTTCGGTCACAGTGGTTCAGTGGCACCTTCACTCACACTAGATGGGTGAAGGAACCACACGGACGCTGCGGTGCCTGGGACATTGTTTTTTTAGGTGGAGTATTCTTGACAAATAAAGTGATAAAAGCACGGGTGTGGTCGAATAGCGTATCAATTGTACTTTAATCGAACTACCTCTGAGCGTAAAATGAGCGTAAATGCTCATGGCATTAAGTCCACAGTATTGCACATTAATTTTAAGTGCAGTAAAAGTAAAATCGTTACAGTAACATAACATCCACACAATACAATCACTTAATTATCTTACTTAGTACAAAGCTAGGATAGACTGTGATATGGCAACCAGATGAGGGTTTCACAAACATGGAAACATACACAGAATAAGTTAATTTGTGCAAATTAAAGAAAGTGATCCTCCAGCGAGAATGAAACCCAGTTCCTCTGGCATGGTCCCAAACCTAACATAGTAGAATTGAAGCTCAGGTTTGAACGGGTTCGTGCATAATAAGATGCGACAAGATTACAGGTTTGCTTGAGATCGCTGTAAAGATAACGTCACCAGAAGCCAGACGCATACAACATAATACGGAGTAGGTTATTCCTAAAGGTAGGATCAGAAAGTTATGAAATTTGTAAATCCAAAAATTAGGGGTTTTACTATGAACGGCTATACGAAAAATACATGTCTTGAATACATTTAACTTAGTTGGTAGGTGTGTAATTCTGTTATTATATAATATTTTGTCATGGAACACGTATACCGGGCGGCATTTTAAGCTTTGAGGGATCTTACTACTCGTCGATACAAACAACTTTTACTATGGGGTCAAACAAATCAGAGCAAAAAATAAACCAGCTGTTTCATACATCTGGTGCAGTACTGCTTCTATGTTATGTATGCTACAACTCACTTATTTTTTGGTCTGATTTGTTTGGCCCCATAGTAAAAGTTGTTATATATTTATTAGTAAAAAGTCCCTTTTAAGTTAGGCAGTTGACTAAAATGCCACCCGGTAGGTATATCGAGCGAATGTGGGTGGAAGGGCCGGTAAGGCATGACCCAGGCGGACATACCTCGACCAAATAGGGGATGTATTAGCAAAGGTATTAGATAAAAAGTAGTATTAGATAAAAAGTACCCGAAACCGGTGTGCGTGCATGCGACGGTTAATGAATGTTGAAGAAGCGAAATGGATTTGTCAGGATCGTGGCAAGTGGCAGTCCCTGATCTCTGCCTACCCCTCTGGGATACAGGCGTGAGTTTATGTATGTATGTACATCGAACACCACAATGGGCGAGCCTGTATCATGACTTACGACGCCTCTCATCGAGTCTCAGATAAATTTCAATGTTGTGGGTATTTTGAAAAAAAAAAAAAGAACGGCCAAGTGCGAGTCGGACTCGCGTACGAAAGGTTCTGTACCATTATCTATATAACATTAATCACGTTTGTCGTATGGAAGCCCCTCCTTCAATATCTATTTTATATTTATTTAATTATTTATTTTTTAAGTGAACATAGAACTAAATATTCTGTGAATATTTCAAGCATCTACCTGTTGCCGTTATTAATATCGAGCAAAAAACGACAAAAAAATTACGTTAAAAAAGTGCGGCCACGTGCGGCCGACGGGCGGCCGACGAGCACGACACGGGAACGGTCTTTTTGCAACTCTGCCTTCCACAAGCTAAAACGTCATTACCTCCAAAAATCAACTTTCGAGCTATGTGCAAAAAACCAGGGAAATGATAAAATATATGTTGCTTGATAACAATACATCATTTGACTACACTTGAGGCATCAAAATCAAGATAGATCTTTTTGAGTAATTTGAAATCTAATCGAAAATTAAATTAATCAGAAACGATAAATTTAGCTTAACAAACATGTATATTTGGCTTTATTAAACACAATTATTATTTAATTATTTCATAATTAAACTAACATAACAGCGTTGAAATAAATTACGAGGAGACGGGCAGCAGCGTCTTCCAACCGAAATCTGCGATCGCCAACCCGCGTGCCAAGCATGGCGATTATGGCAAAACCCTTTATGGTTAGGGAAAACCATGAGGGAGGCCTGTATCCTGCAGTGGGCGTAAGAATGGCTGATGATGATGAATGAAAGTATAAAAGCTAGGAAAAATTGGGTTGGAGGGATCAATAGAGATTTTTTTCTGTTAAGAAGTTATCAAAAAGTCAGAATTGACTGGATGGTCGATAGCGGCAGTTTAGCTTGTGGACGGCAAAATCATATTGTGACCCGTAAGTATTGAAGGTTTATTTCCGATTGAATTAATACTGCCTGCCTGCCACCGCCCTGTTGTACCGTGGATAGACTGTTTTACGAGTATGTAGCCTATATACGTCCCACTGCAGCGCACAGGCTTGCTCTCAGAGCGAGAATATGGGCTTTGACTACGCGTGCTCACCGCGGATTGGCAATCCCAAGCGCTGAGGTATGTAAACACCTCAGATTTCAGGTTTCTTCACGACGACCAGACGGATAGACCTTTACTTGATGTTATTTATTCCCTTAACTGGTGCGTGAGTCCTGAAATAGTTTATGGCGAAACGCCACAACATAAACAAGGAACTGGCGGCTCTTGCCGTAATAATATTATCACAAATAAACATTTCACTTGCACTCACATCCTTAAAAGTAACACTAAGGTATACACTCCCATATTTACGACTCTATTTTTAAGGCACGTAAGTAGAGAAACGAAAACCACACTGCTGTGTTAACTTGGTTTTTGTTTGGAAGAGATTCTTTTGATCACTTGTAATTTTTTGACAGTTTAAGTATCAGTTATGATTTATATTTATACAATTTGTACAGTACTGAGATGTTACTTTGCACCTATAAGTGTGTTAGTAGCAGATGTGATGAAACATCCTCTGACTATTTCAGGTATTCTTCATAACTTTACGTGTTTATTTCTACAGTGTGATGCAGACAGGATCTAGGCAGGTACGTACAAAAAGCCGGCTTGACCTAAATCTATTCGATCATCATCATCCATCATCAATTCCACTACCTTGTTGGTCTATCGGTTAACGCGATTGACTGCCAAAATAGAGGTCGTTTGCACGATTCCCACTAGCAGCAGCCGTACTTCGTTTGTGCTCCTGCAGTAGGATTCGAATCGACGACCTCCATTTTGGTCGCAACCGCTAGACCAACGACGTAGTCAAAGTCAGTCAAAGTAACTTCTTCAGGTTAATAATTTCCCGTACACTTAATTCGACAGTCTTCCTTACAGCTAAGTAGGCCAAGTAATATACGGCGTACTATCTCCATAATCCATGTGACAAATTGATAAGCTATCCCAAGCTATCCAATATCGCCTTAACATGATAATAGGAGCAGTTAAGTACACAGCGGTCAAGCGCGTGACACCTCAATTCTGCATCGGCGGTTTAACGACCACTAACTTTACCGCTAGGTGAGTACTGTGGGAGGATGCGAGATTGGTACTGGAGTGGTATAAAAGGTAGATTAGAACACGGGCCTCACGTGCTAGGTTTGATACAGTTTGATTTCTAAATTTAATAATAATAATAATAACTTCCACACAACACAATCACGGAAATCATTTACCAGGAGACGGGCACCAGCATCTTCCTGAGATTCCAACCGCATACTGCGATCGCCAACCCGGCTGCCAAGCATGGTTATGAAAACCACGAAGGATGCCTATGTCCTGCAGTGGGCGTCAAATGGCTGATGATGATGATGATGATGATGATGATGAAATCAGAAATCAATAATTTATTTCAACGTAAAGAATTTACATTCTGTTTGCTGAATGTCAATGTACTATGTTACTATGTTAGCCGCTGCCTTCGGGCCGTATTTGTAGTGGAGAAAAAGGCAGCGGGAAAAAAAACTCCACTCTGACCATCTTTTCTCAAATCATCTTAAACTTATACATCAAAGCCTATATGATATGATTCCGTGATAGCCACTAATAACTTTAAAAGCCAAAATAACACTTCTTACAAAAGTAGGAAAAACAGTATTGCTGCGGCCAGACACACGAACAGCACCCGTTCACGAGCATAACGCAGGGGTCAGCCATCACCAGTCTCAACCATTTTAGAGGGAGATAGGTGACCCGGCCACCACGCCACCATTCGAATGACCTTTAGCAAACCTGCAGATTGAGTTCTTGTCAGCTATAAAATGTGTGCTATAGTTATTAATGTGCAATCACGTCGTCAGTACACGTTTTTAAAATTAAATAAATTATAATATTAATAATTCAATAACAATGAAATCGCAGTGGAATTGGCTTACTACCAAGGGCTTATATCGTTCATATACTCGTCTATTCTATAATAGGCTTTTTTACATAGCGATTTTTTAACGAATGTTTTAAATTTATTTTCAGACAAGGATAGAACATGTTCTGGAATTCTGTTGTAAAAACGAACGCAATAGCCTACGAACGATGTATTTACCTTGGCTAAACGAAATTTAGAATAAGCAAGCTTATTTCTATTTCTAGTGTTTACGTTATGGACGTCCCTATTTAATTTGAACATGGTTATATTTTTACGAACATACATGATGATGATGATGATGATGATGATGATGATGAACACAATCACTTGTCCTGGTCCCTAACTAGGATACCCTGTACTATGGTATCCAGGCAAGGATGTCACAAACCTGGAAATACACTCAGACTGAGGCCATTTGTACAAATATATGGCGGCGGCCCCCAGCAGGAATCAAACCCATCATGGGTTTGATTTCTACCATCCGGCATTCGTGAGACCGCTAGAACAACGAGGCAGTCAAAGCAGCAGAACGCCACTCGGTAAAAGTGAAGGAAAATATTGCGAGGAAACCTTAGTGTCCGAGGTGTCCACATACCTCAGTGCTTGAAATCGTCAATCCGCGTAGGGGGCACGTCTGTTCATCATTCTCTCATCGAGAGATACTTTCCCTGTAATAGGACGTAGGTATAGAGTTTGTACCAGAATCCCTACGTCAATCCAAAAATGGGGTGTCGATGCGAACAACTTTTTCTAGAGGGAAAATTTCGCAATCATGAACAAAAGCTCTGGACATCTGGCTAGACGATTTCTGGAACAAAAATGTGAAGGTTGTGGCAACTGAGCGCGCAAGTTTTGCATTGTCAGTAGTTTTGTTCAGTGCAGCCAGTCGCGCCTCATCGCTCCCGTATTATAACTGCCTACAACGTTGCGTAACCAAACAACCTGTAATATCTGTGCTCGTTCATTTTCGTGTTTTATTGTTTTATTATATCTATTCTATGGAATCAGCCATATTATCCGAATAACTGATAACCGATGGGGTAGACGAGTTCTCGAGTGGAGACCGCGGATCGGTAAACGTAGTGTGGGACGTCCTCAGACTCGGTGGAGCGATGATCTTCGCAGGGCGGCTGGCAAGAGTTGGATGAGAGTAGCCGAGGACCGTGCTCAGTGGCGTGCTATAGGAGAGGCCTATGTCCAGCAGTGGACAATCATAAGCTGATGATGATGATGATGATGATGGAATCAGGCGTTACTTTGCGGAAATCCACAATAGCATTAAAATGTGAAAATTACTTTGCTAAATTCCCCCAAAAGCACCACGTAAACGCATTTTTTCACACAAGTATTGGTGTCGGTGGTGGTGTGTTTGTATACTAACCGCATGGTGCTTGTGAGATTTTGGCGGAATTTATCAAAGTAATTTTCACATTTTGATGTTATTATATTTAATTTTCTGTGTCCAAAAGACTCTTTCATTTATCTCTATAGAATTACTTAGGCGCTACACGAGAGCTAGGCCTGTTAGAGTCTATAGATATTAAGTGACAGTCTTTTGGACACAGAAAATTAGATATAGTAAAACAAGAAAATGAACGAGCACAGAAATTAAAGGTTTTTTGGTTACGCAACGTTGTAGGCAGCTATAATACGGGAGCGATGAGGCGCGACTGGGTGCATCGGACAAAACGACTGACAATGCAAAACGTGCGCGCTCAGTCGCCACAAGGTTAACTTGCTGTTGACTGTACGAAACAAAGCCTTAGATAACTGATGCAAATACATACTCGTATCCTGTTGCAGGCATCACACTATTCGCCCTCTACTGTAAATAAGCCCATTTCTCTAGATGGGTCAATTCTTAGCTTACTGGTTAGCAGTAAAGGCAGTATATCTTATAAAATTTACATTTCCTTTCCATGTAAATTTACTTTTCTCTTTCCTTGAAAATTGCCTACAAAATGTTTTTAGATATGTATTTTGGAAGAAGCCTGGCTGCCCATAGCACAGGGAATCCTAGTTTGGGAGCCAGTAACCACTTTTTTAACCTCTTTTTTAAATAAAGTTTTTTTAATTTTTTTCATTTTCATTTCATTCTCAACACATATCGTTATAATGTCGAATCTTGCAACCCTTTTCAAAAATTATTTACATTTGACAAAACTATTAATCGGTTATTGTTTTGTTTCAGTTTCGTGTTCTGTGTTTGTTGTGCCACTTTTTATGACGAGACCTTTTGTGATGCCTTTTTCTTTGCACTAAGTAAATGATTATTTGTGAGACCCCTTGTTCAAAGGTCATCAAGGCTAACTTATAATAATAATTTTTCCACACAATGCCATCTTTTGTTCTGTCCCAAACTAGAATGTCCTGTATACACCCACCCACGCATTTGCCTGATAACCATTTGTCTTTGGCCATTTGTCTATTTGTTATCTTAGATGGCGTTGTAACGCTCACCCGCTTTACCCTCTACTCCACTCTGCTCTCTGCTACTTACACTGCTTACACGGATCCCTAAGTCCCCTTTAATACTGCTCCTGCCACTGTTGACCGTTGGTTCCCGAAGAAGGAGTCCTCCGGAGTCCTCTGCAGCGCTCCATCTATGCCTCCATAGGATGTCTAAGATATGGCTCTTCCACAGGAGATTACTAAGTAAAGTATGAGTACCTAGGCTTCCTACCTACTATTTTAGCTCAGTGTAAGTTAAATGTGTACTATGTAAAAGAACAATTTGTGAGTACCTAAAATCACAGAAAATTCACTTCTTTGGCCAAAATGTGATCGTCTAGATAGCCTAACAGGACCCTTTGTTGTGAAATTGTAACCAGGATCTTTTCAGGGAGTCGAGAATTCCAAAAGCAATTAAACAACTAGAAAGAGTTAAAAAATAATCTATTTATTTAGGTATCAAGATTTGTAGAAATATTAACATTTGAGATTTAAAACAGATTTTTGTGAACACAGTTTAACACAGATTAGAATATTAACAGTAATTGTTAATCTTAGTTTGGTTTAGTCAATATTTGAGACAAATGTGGTTTTAGTTTATTTTTGTACATAGTTTTGTATGTAGATTTTACACTCACAATTTTAGTTAGGCTCTGTGCCCGGTTATTGTTTTATTAGATAGATTCAAGTTTTCATTAGTTTGGTTTATTTTGGATTTGTTTTTAATTGGTTGTTTTAGACTCTACCTAACAATTTACTTTATTACCTATGTAAATGACTTCAACTGCTTGCAAATACTACTGCTAAACTGTCTGTTTGCTGGTTTTCTACCACGCCAAACATCAGTTCCTAACAAATGTGCGTGCCATGTTCAAGACCTGACCCATAGTGAGAAAAGAACATGGCAAAGAAACTCACCGTTCGATCAGATATAGACCTATTCCATCAAATTGATTAAATGTTTGAAATTGATGCAAGCCAGTTGATTTATCAAGAACAAATGCAAACACAAACTCTAATCAACCTTGAAACACAAGTATGTAGGTGAAGCCTACACCGAAGTATGGTTCTGTAGACTACAGCAACATTCCAAGATGCAAATCAGACTTTACCACATTTACTGCTAAGACCTGAGAATGATCTAGAGAGCTACCTTGACCAAATCGATGTAGTCAGATCCAATCCACTGGTATGAATCGTACCACGGCCCGCATTGCTTCAGCCATGATTTGCCCAAGCCATCTCACCAAAACGTTTCTCAAGCTATAGATATCGCTCTCACAGCTGAACTACTCAATATTTGCTGCTGTAGCCACATTACCGACACACTGTAGAATACTTTAGTTTGATAAACAGTTTGCTAACTCACCCTAATCCTAATTTAGACCGGCCGGTCAGCCCCGCAAGAAAAGATGCCCAAGAAAAACCACCGCCCGATTCCCCGCCAAAATCCCGAGTCCAAGTGCGCCTCTCTTCTTTTTCCCTCGCCCCCACACCCCGTTGCCATCCACCCCTCTTGGATTCCCTTGTCTTTTCAATGAAACCCTTTCAGGAATACTTTACATAATTTTAAATATTTTCTTTGTGTAAAATAAGCATTTTGAATTCTTTACTGAAACTTTATTTAATAGTTTTGCTAAATTAAGCCTTTCCAAAATATTCATTGAAGTATTATTAGGTTTTTGATGGATAACATTATCAGACTCTTACGGGCCCCTCCTTGTTCTATCTACAGATTGCCCTTGACCTGACTTTCTTCTTTACTTTTTTCCTGCCGATACATTGGCATAGACAACTTTGCATACAGCCAACTTTTATGAACGTGGTTTTGTTCGTTTTAGAACCAATTGAGCAAACGTTGTTAAATTGTTGTAAAAAAATTAAATAGTTTATTAGTTGAGAAACCAACGTTTTATTTCTTTATTTTGTAATGTGAAAGTAATGGATATTATTGCCTGAAATAATAAATATTTATTATTATTTATTGCAAAAAGGCGCCATCTAGCGAATATCTAATATTTCAGCAAAATTTGTTTAATTTTATTCATTATTGTACAACGCAAAGGATTATTATGTTCCCCTACATTTGTGAATAAGTGGCGGTCGAATTGCAAAGGCAGTGCGGACCGTCACAGCGTCTCTTGGTTGCAAAAGTAAATTTTAGGTAGTCAGCTGGGGAGAGAATACATATTATGAAATAAGTAAATTATGATAATTTATTAGGAGCATCTCACAGCACTATAGATAAGTATAGAAAAAAATATGTGTATCTGCGTCCTTTCTACTCAAGTAAACGTTCTTAGACGTTTTATAGGAGTAAACGTAAACGCTTATTAGTTTTCGCGAAACGTTCTATGCACTTTTACAGAACTTGAATGTACTAGTTGGATGCAGATTTCATTTTATTCCCTCACTGTACTTTACATCCCGTCGTTATTGGGAATTCTCAGCGCCGGAGTTTCCTAAAGCTTGATTTCCATTCAAATCTGTCTTATTTACATATTTTTTATGTGGCCTATCTACGTCCCACTGCAGGGCATAGGTCTTTTAACATTTTGGCTCATACAAATGGTACGTATGTTTGTAAGCGTTTTATTTTTCTATATCAGATCTCCCCTCTACGCTATTTACTTAAAGTGCGCGCACAAAATCAATTCACACGTGAAGAGGGTCCTATTCTTGGTAAGACTGTTTGTTGAAAACGGTCGCAAACCGGCTCAGATCGGGGCCTGGAGTGGTCTCCACGGCAACGGCCTGGCTAGACCAATAACCTAGACCAATAACAACCGGAGCGTGTGTCGCCTGTTGACAGTGTACACAGGCAGGCTAATCGACTGGGCATAGACCGAGGACGTGCCTAGTACCCTGAGTACACTTGCCGAGTAAATATTTTAGCTTGCATAGAGGCTTGTTGGCTTTTAAGACATTGGAGTCTGTCTATCTGTTTATTTTACTTTCATTTTATTTTAATAGGAAAACTTACAGATATTAAAAAGATACATTATAATTTAAATAAAAACAGAGAGCCAATGACAAGTTTTCGCTGATAGAAATGAGATATCAAGCCTATGTATAATTCTATTTGCTAGATGCCTGTTACGTTTATACTTCAGTATCAGCGGGAAGTCCTCGGCCTCATGCCAATGTTGTCCATTCCAGTCCATTCATCCATTAGTTTTCAGTCTCGTTTCCAATTTATTTTGTCTCTCCGTAAAATCGGTATCACTACTCCTCACTTCATCACACTATGGACATAGGCGAACTTATATCGAGTCCGAGAGATTAGAGTTGTATCTATTGCTTAGAATAAAATTCTATTCAGTACTAAGTACGCTAATTTCTGCCGCTATTTCTTTAGGGCGAGTTTGCTACGAAAATGTAAGCACTGCCCTGCTGCCAACTGTACATTCATTTAGCGTGTATTAAGCCAATACTATGTTCATGCTTTTACGTGCTCGTGGTGTGTGGCTAAAGTCTCGCCGGGCGGCGCGTGCGCAGCATGATTTACCGATGATTCGATACGGAAACGCGCAAATGGTATTGTAACTAGATGCGCCCGATTCCGTTAAGTTGCGGTAGTCCAAGATGTAATGCCATCGCCTCTGGGTCACGCGGTTGCGGTCTGGCTTGGGGCGGGAATGTTTTTGTTTCACAGAATTTGTGTTAAAAATCGAGCTGCTTTTTGTCATATCAACTTTCTGTAGTTCAAAGCTGCAAAAGCCAAAGTTTTATAGGTCTTCAGAAAGTGTACAAAAGGTGGATATATTCGCATGCATATTTGTTCACGGCAGAATAAATAAAATACATCATCCAGGGGCCGGTTTCATAGAGCTACGATTCATGGTTTACTATGTCATTTCGATATCCATTGCAAAGCCGATGAACCCACAGATTAACACGTAGACTCTGCTACGCAATGTACCTCGAATGGTCATAATAAACTACGAATTGTAGTTTTATGCGACACGGTCCAGGCCGCGATTTTTCTTTTCATTGTAGTGATATTTACCTCTTAGGGCCGCCTTCACACGAGAGCTATTTCAGAGGTTACAGCACATATTTCGGGTCCGATGTTGCAATTGGACATTCTTCTTTTAAGTGCGGTAGTACCACTAAATTTTCACTCGCAGCACAAAACTAACTGAATTATTCTTGTTCATTTGTGAACAATACTGGTTAGTGATTAGGAATAGTACAAAGTTAAACAATGATGGCCCAATACGGCCCAGTAAAAAGTTCTACTTTTCGTTATCGATAGTCTTAAATCGTTGTCAGTTTCTATAGTAACCGACGCGTGTCAGACGTCAGACATTCTTCAAAGCCACTTCATAACTTACATCCGCAAACGATCATAGCAATAAGGAACTCCAACATAGCTTACACCTTTTAAACCGCCATTCAGCTAGCCTATTACGAAGTCAATAGAGCTCAAAATCGCCCACCAGTAAGCCGTGGCGCCACCCATTAGCATCAATCACCTGCAAAACCGTCGCGTCGACCATTCGCCTGCCTGCGTCCACATACAAATGAACTACAAGTTGACATATTGGATGCGCTCTCCATTTTCGCACGCCATAAGCGATCGGTTGGTGCCAACACCCCGGCAGCTATCTTCGTCGGCCTAAGGGCTAAAATAGAACAAAAAGGCGGGATTACACCTGACTGTACGCCGTTAGGTCTCCTTTCATTTGTTTTACGCTTGCATTTAGTGCGAATGGCGATTTATCTGTTCACGTGATTGGCAAGGCAAGCTCTCGTCTTGTTATAAGGCGGTAGAGGGATACCGTATCACACTAAAGATGTAACTAATATTCTCGATCGTTTATAGGAATTTGAATCTGAAATCTGGGATCTAAAAGGAGAATGATCAAAAACAGTCTATGTCTATGTTGCGCTTTAAGAAATTATACCTCAAAATGTTTCTTTTGAAAAATGATTCGCAAAATGAAAAACGCCTGTCTTCTTTGCTTGGCTGGGTGTATCAACTTCAAATTACTTGATCAAACTTTAAGAATAATTCACCATCATCATCAGCCATTTGACGCCCACTGCACATAGGCCTCCTTCGTGGTTTTCATAACCATGAATAGTTTTGCCGTAATCGCCACGCTTGGCAGGCGGGTTGGCGATCGCAGTATGCGGTTGGAATCTCAGGAAGACGCTGCTGCCCGTCTCCTGGTAGTTCCTTAGTCGCCTTCTACGACATCCAATTCACCAAATTACCTAAAATGCAACAAAATCCGGTAAAATTTTCCTCTTAACAAGAAGTCAGACAACAATCACATTGCACTTAATTTGGCGCTTCAATCGGTTGAAATGAAAACGATCATTGATTAATGGGGCGTGAAATTATCGCAGACGGACTAAATTGAGGGTTACAAGGCTGACAATGGACCAATTCGCCATGAAGAGAATGTTTGGACCATTAAATGGTTGTCTGGCTTCTTGGAACTGAATAAATACAAAGTTAAAAAAAAACCAAATAAATCGCGTTGGCGATAGTGCACTACACTACATGTGTTAGAAAGTCATGTTTGGTTTGCAAAGTTTCATGTTCATGCTATGTAGAAGGAGTGTCAATTCAATTCTGCTTTTATGGACTCACTGCACTGTTTGTCCAGTACAACTTCGCCAATGTCACGTGTTAAAAATTAAAGTAAAAGCAGGATAATCCTTCCTTCTTAATATTATAAATGTGAAAATTTGTAAAGATGTTTGGATGTTTGTTACTCAATCACGCAATGATGGCTGAACGGATTTAAATGGAATTTGGTATGGAGAGAGTTTGAGTCTCGGGAAAGCACATAGGATACTTTTCATCCCGGAAACTACTCATTCCATGCGGAAGAAATCGCGGGCAAAAGCTTGTTCATGTCATGTCAAAATTATCCCTAAATAAAATCCTCAATAGTGGTGGTAGCAGAGTGGTAGAACGCTGGCTGGCTGGCAGATTTCAAATCTGGCATATACCAATGACTTTGTTTTATAAGTTACGTACATTTGTGAAATTGTAGTAGCAATACCACTCGCTAACTGTGGAGGAATACATCGTGATGAACCCCTAGTGTCTGCGATATTTACATACATTAGTGCTACGCACAATTGCATCACAATGAGGATAATTTCTAACCTGGCGACCGCGGACCGGACGACGCAGCGTGGGAAGGCCCCCCACCAGATGGCCTGACGACCTGATTACGGTGGCGGGGAGTCGCTGGATGTGGGCGGCTAAAAACCGGGAAGCTTGTAAAACCATGTGGGAGGCCTATGTCCTGCAGTGGGCGTCAAATGGCTGATGGTGATGATGATGATGAGGCTAAGTGCGGAAATCTCAGGTCTAACTAGAACTAGAAGAGTGTCTTCGTGACCATGTTTAGCTATCAAAATAAAATTTCTTCTCCACAAGCCTATTAATTCTGAGGTTGACAACTATAACGTTCAATAAATAAACATTTTGTTTTTTTAATGAATAAAAATACTTATTTGAATTAAGTTGAATTTAATTAGTTGCTATGAATTAAATGTTTGTGCAAAGTGTTCCTAGTAACCGTTGAGTGGTACCCTTGTAAGTACTTAAGACTTACTATTAGACAATCAAGGTTACCAGGCCTACATCTTTTCAGATAGATTTACGATTTCCTTCGATACTTTTCAGCTTCCTGCTTATTACATCCTGTTTTACCCACGTTTTACCTTCCCTACCCTCTTCCTCATTTCACTCAGAAAAAAAGTACGTAAGATCTACAAACTTTTCATACTCAAATTTTACTAATTCTACGTAATTTTCTAATGTTGCCTACGCCTTTATCAAAATCCGAGTTGGCAACACAGTAGACAATGCTGGTTGCAGCATCAGGTTATTTTTATTATATTGACATAATTATCATTGGGGCAGAACAAGCATGCAACGGCATGTCGGCAAGCGCAGCGTAGGACGACCAGCCACAAGATAGACAGATGACCTCATCCAAGTGGCAGGAAGACGCTGGATGCAGGCCGCTTCCAACTGGTCGTTTTGGAAATCCATGGAGGAGGCCTATGCCCAGCAGTGGACTTCTTGTAGCTGGATGATGTTGACGAAGCATGCAACGTTTAAAAAAGTCGTAAGTTTAGGGGAAGCGGTCATGCCAGTGAAACATTTCATGTCATGCCAATAAAAAACTGCAGTGCGCGGTTGTTATAGGTTTCTGAATTAGAACTCGTTAATTGTACTCATGTGTCTCTTGTGCGTGAAGAACGCTTACGAGCCTGAGATAGATAGAAATAAAATAGAAATAAAAATGCGCCTGCATTCGCTAAGTTATGTGTAGTGTGTACTCTCCTTAAATTTTCATTACTTTCTATATTCACGTTATATATATTTTTTTTTGCAGATCACCCAGTAGCTGAAATGAAGACAAGGATACGTGAGTACCGTCAGATTATATCTGGTACAGATACACATATTGGGCAAAAACCTGTGTAAAGGGGGAAAGAAATTGCAGTGCAGTGCATGAACCTACTACCGTCCAATTGCGTGGCAGAAATACTCCTCTACTGACCAGCGCCATATTCAGTCTGTCAAAGAGTCGCAAAAATTTACTACTGCGCATTATTCAATATGTTTGTCGGTAACCGTATGTAGGTTATTAAATAAATCTAGGGATTATTTTTACCAGAAAACTTGTCAAACATCCAATCTGTTTAAATCCAACAGTTTCAATATCTAGCTTATTAAATAAATCTAGGCTTATTTTTAAGAGAACAGCAACTTCTAAAACTTCAAATCTGTTCAAATCCAACAGTCTCATTATCAAAGGCATTCCCACCAAAACCGTCCTACTTTCGTGATACTTCACAAATGCCCTGAAACCGCGCACAAATGCCAGAGCATCTCCATGATTTAAACAGTTTGAATGCTAGCGGCGAGGGTGTAATTTCTCAGTTGAAAGCCTGCACAGATCTGATTTAATCCGACGAGGACATGTTTAGATACGCCATCTTTTGTCCGTCTTATCCCTAGTGAACTGTTTTAGAATTGAAAGAAGGTTACAGAAAGGCCGATAGAGGCAATTTTATTCTGGTAAAAGTCTGGGATAATGCTTGGCCACTCCAGATAACGTAGATCTATATGGTTACTTACTATACATTCCATACTAACCGTAAAGTTCTATGTTACATGAAAGTAATCTAGTAAGCCATTAAATTCTTCCTGAGATCAGATATGGTGATTTTGTGGTAGATATTTAAATTACCTTCCGATGAGAAGTTATCACTTGTTACCAAGCTGTGTTTTTAAATGTAAACCTTCTGAATTATCTATCCATTATGATGCAGAGTGGGATTTCCTTTTGTCGCGACTACAAAATCTGTGAGGACATTGGTGAATGAAGGGTGACCACAAACAACCGATATTACTCGTGCATTTTGGGATAATGTTAGAAAACAGCCGTAAAAAATCTTTATACGGATTATTGTAGAGATAAGAGATATTATAGGAGCTATTTTAATTATTTCCTATTCGTGATGGGTTTCTTGAACTATTCTCACTGCTGATACTTGTCGTAAGTAATAGATTATGTGGTTTACTTGCGTGTTATAAATTCAGAAGGTGGGACTAAAGTACAGTATACCAATTTTTTGCCTACACAAATCGTCTGTACTATATAAGAGTAAGATGAATTTCTACTCATGTTTAATATTCTAGTGAAAGATAATTTAAATAGTCAAATAATGTCCTGCATTACAGTCAAATAATTCATCAACAGAAACCGTAGAAAGTAGCCTTATCAATGTAAAAAGTTTTAAGTTATTTGTATTACTGTTGTGTTTATATTAAACAAGTAAATAAAAAAAATTAATTTAGTACCTAATCATATTTACAGAGATAAGTTATATAATATCTAGATCTTAACATTAGGAACTAGGTTAGGTTTGAAACCAACAACCCACAGCAATAATTAATTTAAAATAAAATGAAAAATTGCAATAACAACAGTTTAAGTACCTAGCCGGTAAAATTGTTGGTAATTGCATTTATATAGGAACAGGTCAGCAAGCTGGTTTCTAAACAAGTCCACTTGATTAATGGCAACCCTACTTTTGGACAGAAGTGGTGGGACGGAACTCAATTGCAATACTTCGCTCACGTTTTCCTAACGCATAGTCGTCCTACTCCACATGTCACCTCGGAAGCTGGTGGACATTCACGATTTTACGACAATAAAACGGCGTGCCATAAAGACGTAAGTGAAATTCCTTTTCCATCCAATTGCTGATGGAAATCCCCGGAATTGTGTCAGAAGCCCCGTTGTCATTTGTTTTCCTAACAGAATCGCGACCGATTGTCTCCATTTGGGTCTCCAGCCGCTTAAAAGCCGCTATTTTGGGTTTCAAAGCCTCGTTATTGAAGCATTTGGAGCTATCATCGTGAAAGCGAAGTTAACTTGTTGAGTTGTGTTTATTTATCTTTCAGATTTATTTAGTTTCAAATTTGGTGTTCATTTTAGTCTCATTTTGGCGTCTATTAACAGAGAACGAAAGTTTATCACGAATTGTATTTTTAAATTATCTATCCTGTTCAACACCTGTAACAAAATCTGAATACACATTCTAAAATGGGTACTCGGCAATACTTCGAAAACTTTGACAAAAAAATATCAGGTGTTTCATATCACCTGTGGCATAAAAAGTTATGAAACGGCTGACATCTTATGCGCAAGTTTTCAGTTTTCCTCATAGTAAAACATAATCGTACTATGAGGAAACTTGTTTTACTTAATTACTATGACAATTCGATGTACATTGCAAAGCCCATTAAACGACAAATATACAAGTAGGAAGACTATTTTTTTTTAATCCGGTACGCAATGTACATCATAAGGTCATAGTTTACTATGAAATTGTAGTTATATGAAACGCGGCCCTGGATTCTATTAATATAAAAATTAAAAAAAGCTCTACTATCAAAGTCGGTTGCTTGAAAATAGGGTTTTTTGAAATTTTCTGAATGCGTTTGTACGTAAGAGCTTGAAGCGTCCGTCTACATAAGCAGCCTATATACGTCCCACTGTAGGGCACAGGCCTTCTCTCAGGGACAGAGTATGGGCTTAATCACCACGCGTGCCCACCGCGGATTGGTGATTTCAAGCGCTGAGGTATGTGAATAGCTCAGACACTCAGGTTTCCTCACGATGTGTTCCTTCACGGTTAGCGAGTGGTATTGCTACTAAAACAAAGTCATAGGATGCCCGCACTGGGAATCGAACCTGGGTCTCTCGCTTCCGAGTCCAATATTCTACCCACTAGGCTACCACCGCTGTGCGTCCATGCAATTTCAATAAATAGCTTAAATAACTATTTCAATTATCAATGTGTATTAGGAGGTCGCAATAAAGCAGACTATTAATTATTAATTGTGTCTTAGCAATCTTCAAAAGCATCGTTCTGAACTTTGCAATAAGTGCAGAAGCAATGTTGGCATTTTGTAATCCAATCCATAATGCCAGCCACAAGTGTATACTTTAATAGTTAATTCAATTACAAATAATATTAATAGCGCGACAATTACTCGTAACATTAATTACAAAAGATCTCAAATAACTCGCCGCGCCTACGTTACAGAATAATTACGCACAGAGAGTTGACTTAGTAGTGGTGCGGTGGTAGCCTAGTGGGCAGAACATTGGACTCGGAAGCGTGAGATCCAGGTTCGACTATCAGTGCGGGCATGTACCTATGACTTTGCTTTCTAAGTTATGTACATTAGTGAAGTGATAGTAGCAATACCACTCTCTATCCGTGAAGGAAAACATTGTGCTATTCACATACCTCAGCGCTTGAAGTCGCCAATCCACGGTGGGCACGCGTGGTGATTAAGCCCATTACTGTCTCTATGAAAGAAGGCCTGTGCCCTACAGTGGGACGTATATTGGTTGCTTATCAGTTGACTTAAAAAATACTAGAGACTAGGTAGCGGTGTTAATTTTTTAACAATCTGTAGACTGCATTCCTTAAGGCTTTAAGAAGTTAACGCTAATTTTACGCGTACTCTACACCAAAACTTTATCCATCATGCTTCTTCATTCGTGTCGAAAGCGTCGACTCCCTTTCACATCTTGATCCCAAAACCGTGCTACTGGAATTGCGCTGGGTGATGCCTCCATCAGATCCCGCAAGCTGCGCTGTGGAGCTTCAGCGCAGACAAAGATAGTTGTTTTAATAAAATTTTGCTAGGAATACATTACTTTTTTGGGTTATTAGAATATTTAAAAAAGATAACACGCAATGGTCTCACAAAGTTTGGCGTTTTTATAGCACGGAGCGTAACTTTATAAGCCCTGTGCTACGCTTATTTGAGATACCGATGTTTTGATTACGTTGCGCATTGAAATTTAAGTGTCGTCTTAAAGGAGAAAGTGTAAATTGGAGTGTTTTTGTCCGTTTTTTCTCCAAATGATCTAGATTTTGAAACGGACACCTAGTTTTACTTGTAAAGTTCAATAGGTCACACCTTCTGTGTTACTTTGAATATAATTTTTTTTACTTCTAAAATATTTTTTTAATTTAAACAAAAACTGTGGTTCCTTGAAAAAATTCCTTGAAAAAAAAGTTCGGTATATGATAATGGATACATTTTTGGAAAAAATGTGCGAAACTCAGCACTATGCTGAGTCAGTTGCCATTTGCAGCAGCAGAGACACACCGCGACAATTTCTGAAAAGTGTTCCTATTATTTTTTATTACTATTTTTTGCTGTCCATGTTTTGTTTTGTTTTGTTTTGTTTTAAGTTTTAATTAATGTGTGTTGTTTGTTGCTGCAATAAATGTTTCTCTTTCTTTCTTTCTTTCTAAACAAAAAGTCCGCCTTTAAATCTAAAATATTTCCTAATTTATCTATATCCCAGACATGGTTCATTAGGAAAAAAATCGTGATAATGCACAGAATATGCGAGTTTCGGAAAGAGCATCAGTATAGTAGTTATTTTAAGAAAGTGCTGTGATACTTACGAGTGTTGTTCTACTGATCAATACAAGCAACTTACATTACTTACACTACCTTTTTGTATATTTGTATGTCTACTACCTTCTCCAAGACCATCCAAAGGTTATCTGGAAGAAATCACTTTTAGTGATAAGGCCGCCATCTGTACTCTTAGGTTAAGAAATATGTGTAATTTCCATTTTTATGCATATTAAAGTGTTCTTTATCTATCTATTAAGGGAAAAATACCGCTCCAAACCCAACGCGTCGGAAGTGGAACAAATGGCTGGTCGGAGAAAGAATAACTTTTAAAAGGATTCGTGTTGAACAGCTTCTACAATTTTGCTAAACTCTCATTTAATTCCCGAGAAAATCAAAACTTAGACAGGTAAAGCTTCTTTCTTCATTTTACCATAACTAGACTGCCACGTTGGTCCAGCCGTTAAGGCGCTTAGCTACCAAAACGAGGTCTTGGCATCGATTCCAACTGGAGGCCGTTGTACATTCGTACAATCTCTCTTAATTCATCGTTATTCACCTGTGTGGGCGGTCTTCCTCGTGGCTCGTTCTTTTAGTCGAAATTTCCATCACGAAAGCGTTTAAACCAAAATCGCACGGTGCGTTCATTAGTAGACCCCTCTCCAAACGCAGCATTGATATTGCGGGCTGTTTCTGCCGCGTTAGTTCCGCGTCGGAACTCGTATTCAAAAATCACTCGAATTTTCGCAGTATCCATCTTTCTTGTCTAAATTGAATAACAAAAACAATTGAAAGTCGATATTCAAATGTTTCACATTTTTTAAAAAAAGAACATCATAGAAACCATTTGAAAAAAGTTTCATTCGAAAACCTCAAACTATGAAGATTCTATGTCAATTCAAAGAACCTATTGCAATAAAACGGCAATTTCATACTTTAACCCCTATTATTCACAAAAAGACTACCCGCTCACAAGATTAAGAGAGTTTTTCTTATTTTACTATGTTCATGAGTGTTGAGGAAGCGAAAGTGATCTGTCAGGATCGTAGCAAGTGGCAGTCCCTGGTCTCTGCCTACCCCTCTGGGATACAGGCGTGAGTTTATGTTATGTTATGTTATGTTATGTTACTATGTTCTATTAACGAAAATCGGTCAAATAGAATCTCTAGGCACTTCAGGGCAAGTCGGCTTTAGTTTTGTAAAAAACATAAACATTTACATACAGGCACATACATTGCTTCTGGCCCCACACTAGGATACCCTGTGTCGTGGGAACCAGAAACAGTGACATCACAAACACGTAAACATCCAAGACCTGGGGTTTTTTTTTAAAAGCTAATTATGCGTTAACTACGTAGACCTGTCATACTTCTGTGTTTATTATAAAGTGCCAAAGAGCCTCTATATTCCGGACTGGGGCCGCAAAATAATCCGTTTTCCTAAATTAACGGGATATTATCCTCGGACGTTAATGAATCAAGTTGCGTGGAGTAAATTGTGAGTTTTAAGATAAATCCAACTTTAGAAGCAGCGAATTAAGGACTCTTATAGTTTGCATACATTTTCGAGTCGCCTCGTTTGCAGAAGGCATGGTCGGCTAATAGGTTTTCGGTAATCGTTCGGTTCTAGATTGCGAAACCATGTTCGACCTTGTTTTTTGACGCGCCTATATTTTTTTTATTTTTAAACGACTTAATAGCTCAATATGTTTTTTTTTCTGCGCTAATTCTGTACCACGTTTTCATGTTTCATTGATATATTTTTTGATAGACAGACTAGATTGATAGAATTTTGCTGTTAGATATATTTTTTGTCAGGTTGGTGGTCCTACACAAATTTGGTCAGGATCTGTTGATGACATCCATGTTTTTCCCGAAGTAGGATTTTTTTGTTAAAAAATATGTGCTTCCCCTCTACCTTGCTGACATTCTTTAGGAATTTCATACTTCATTAGATAAAATATTTTAAACGGGAAACGCTTTCTCAATATAAATTGCATAGCATCTATTGAAAGTGCTCTAGCGACCTTTTGCTAAAGAGAAACATTATCTTTATCCCAATATGCTGGATGTCCTCATTTGCGTCATCAATAATTGGATGACTAATCTGATAACTCATAATATGGTTTGAATCTATTGAGCTATCGTATCTTATTTTATAATTCGTTTTGTTGGAAAAAGATAATATCGGAATTCTCGATAGTGGTGATAGCCATCTTTAAGATCTACAGCGTAGTCTAGAAGAATTATTTGCAGCGAAAACCAGCAGTTTTAGCTCCGGAACGTCTTATTGACTTAACGGTTAATATAAAAATACTAAATGATTATATTCTTTTTCTTGCCCTTACCCGTGCTGAGGACAATTTTAAAAACCTATTTAGGCACGGTGAGC
The DNA here is from genome assembly GCA_947308005.1 of Yponomeuta malinellus. NCBI lineage: Eukaryota > Metazoa > Arthropoda > Insecta > Lepidoptera > Yponomeutidae > Yponomeuta > Yponomeuta malinellus. The sequence goes on along the minus strand of OX371007.1, from coordinate 17,890,679 downwards.
CAGAGGTCGCGGGTTCAAGTCCCGGCATGGGTGGAATTTTTAGCCTCTAAATAGGTTTTTAAAATACTAAATGTTTTATTAAAAAAATTATATTACAAGCATGGTTTGCGTTGGTTACCACACTATTGACTAGTTATTACCGAAAAAGGTCGAAAGTTCATAGAGGGGTTTCCCAGGATCATGGCAAGTGGCAAAGCCTGGTCTCTACATATCCTTCCAGGATGCTGGCGTGAGTTTATGTATGTATGTTTGAACGAAAATTAAAAACTTTTTATTTTATTTGGTTCAAAAACAATGTCCTTTATGGTAGAACTGCAATGTCATTCGAATTAAACATTGAGCCATTAAGAACAATATTTTTCCATTTCTAGTATCCAGTATATATATATATGTTTCATTAGCCTATATATGTCCGACTGCAGGCCACATGCCTTCTCTTAGAGAGAGAGTGTTTGCTAAACCACCACGCGTCCCCACCGCGGCTTGGCAATTTCAAGCGCCAAGGTATGTGAACACCTCGAACAGGTTTCCTCACGATGTTGTTCCTTCACCATTATCGAGTGGTATTGCTACTATAACTTCACAAATGTACTTAGGTAACTTAGAAAACAAAGTCATTGGTACATGTCGGAATTCGAACCCAAGACCTCCCAAATGTGAGGCCGGCGTTCTACTGCTCTACTACCACCGCTCCCAGTAATACCACTCGCTAATGATGAAGGAAAAAACTCGGGTAGAAGCGCGCGAGTTTGAGGTATTTACTTCTGCATAAGGTCTACAGGACGTAGACACGTGTGACTAACCCACAGTTTTTCGTACACTAGCACGCTGTTAATCTACTGTTAACAGCTGTCAAATGACCAAAATACATAAAAAAAGCAATGACAGCTGTTAATAGTAGATTAACAGCTTGTTAGTGTACGACAAACCGGGGGTAGGCCTTTTATCTTACTTTTTTCATCTTGCTTCTTGCATCTTTCCTTATCTCTCTTCTATGCGAGAATATTACGCGCACCAAATCCTGAGCGAATCTAACCGTCTAACTGTCAATTTCCATATAAATTGCTATCACATACGTAAGGATTTGGACAATATTTGGTGCAGATACTTAGACCCCGAACTTTGTAGTATGGCAGTACTATACTACATGAGCAGCCTATATACGTCCCACTGTAGGGCACAAGCCTTCTCTCTAGGCTTAATCACCACGCGTTTCCACCGCGGATTGGCGATTTCAATCACTGAGGTATGTGAATAGCTCAGACACTCAGGTTTCCTCACGATGTTTTCCTTCACAGTACCTACTATACTAAGCCAAGCTTAACAAAAAATCTCGGTTGCAGAAATCACACTAACTAGAGGCATAAAATATACACAACTCATCGAGAACTATGAATGAATGTGATAATTAATAAACCACGAGCTTTGCCCACACCAGACGACAGATCGGAATCTGCCTTATTATGCAAAGGGGTCAATCCTTCTGACACTTCGCTATCTCGATCTCTGATCGGACTATGTCAGACTTGTTTTGTGGAAATGCTTGTTGATTTTTATCGCTTCGGAGTCGATATTTCTTTTAAAATCATAATATGGCCTGGATCGGAAATGTCTGGATATATCTACAAGATGAAAAATCAGGTGGGGCTGTGTCGGTTTACAAGGCCGTGGTTTTAGCGAGAAACATCTATAAGTAAGCGTTAATTTTTAACTCAAACCGCGCAATGTATTACACGGCACTGGCGCCATATAGTGGCACGAATCAAAAGGATTTGAGTAATGGCTACTTTTTGCTACCCAACGATATATAAATGAATTGCAAACGACTCATTGTTACAGAGTTACAGCCCTCGGCGAGGCGACATGTTTTCGTTGAATGCGGCTTTAGTAAGTAACCCGTTACTATCGAAAGACGTTTCACGTCAAAACTTAGAATTTTTATAAATTTAGTTTTGAAAAGAGACCCTATTACTAAGACTTCACTGTCAGTCTGTCTATCTGTCCGTCGGTCTGTCTGTCTGTCTGTCTGTCGCCAGGCTGTATCTCACGAACGGTGATAGCTAGCCAGTTGAAATTGTCACAGATGCCGCTATAACAACAAATACTAAAAACAGAATAAAACAAATATTTAAGGGGGGCTCCCATACAACCAACGTTGTCTAAAGACAGCGCTCGCCATCTAGCGGCCATCTATGTAACCTTCAAAGCGCCGAGGTCATGTCGTTAAATATCAGTATTAAACGCCAACCAGAGTTGGTTTCTAAAGAGGTAGATGGCGCTGTTCTCAAATTCGATCTTTGTCTAATGTTGTATAGATAATGGTACGGAACTCTTCGTGCGCGAGTCCGACTCGCACTTGGCTGATTTTTATGATTTCAAAGTTGGTCTCACAGTGAGTGTAGTTTGTATTGATGAGTTCGTTAATCCCATTACTTTCACCGGACCTTTCTTCAACAAGATACATAGGTGTTCTAATTAGTATCTACTTATTCCCAGTCTTATCGCCAAATCGACCATGCACGGGAAGTATGATGTTTACGTGATTTTACTACGCAAAGGCTGTGTTCGTCTGTGACGTAGGGCATTGGCTTAAAATTATTAATTAATGTAGAGAACCCGCGACCTCTACAAGTGATGTAAATTACTTCTGCCAGATGTACGTAATACAGAAAGGGTTTGTAAAGAGGTTCCAAATTTCGAAGATGCCTGCACTTGCCCATTCGCTCAATTGGGACAGCGCTGGCACGGTTAGCCAGAGGTCGCGGATTCAAGTCCCGGCATGGGTGGAATTTTTAGCCTCTAAATAGGTTTTTAAAATTGTCCTCAGCACGGGTTAGCGCAACAAAGAGAATATAATTATTAATGACAGTTTGCTCAACGGACACATCACTTGAAAATATCACTGATCACTTTATTGAAGACCTAGAAGACAGAATAAAAACTATGAATGAATACGCAAGATGAGCCTCTGTGTTATGAGGAAAACAGTTTTAACTTCTAAATCATACCACCTCGTAAATATTTCACAGCTTAATGCCGTTGCAACGCTTAAGCCTTTTGAGGCTCGTCACATGCAGTAAAACATCCACTCATTATCACCATTGCAAATCCCTAACGACTCCGGCGACGTACGGCGGCGCCATCCAGGCAGACCATCGCATTTCAAATGCAAACGAGATCGATATATAAGCGCCATTAATATTTAAATAGGTTAGAATTCATATAATTACTCTTTATAGGATCTTTGTCATTGGAAGTCCTTTCATTGTAGGTATAGGTACCTCAATCGTTAGCTGTGTTCACATACCCTAAATAGTAAAAAGAGAATTAAATTTTAATTCTCTTTTTACTTTTGGGGTGATAGTATAGCCAATTTTCAACAAATTGTGTCCCAAGAGCCGGGTGTCGAAATCAACGATAGATTGCTATATTGATTTTTTTCAAATTTTAGTAACTACATACAGATGTCGCTGCCAGTACGTAATACAGAGGAGTTTGTAAAGAGGCTCGATATTTCGCCGATGCCTGCACTTGCCCAGCTATCCCAACTGAGCTAATGTTTAAAACTACATACATACATAAACTCACGCCTGTATCCCAGAGAGGTAACTCCTAAAATCAATCAAAAGTAATCAGTCAAAGACTGCCCAACATAAGAAAGAAACATAGTCCTTTGCATCTACGTACCTAATGAGATTATTTATACAGCGTCCAGTGCGACCTTCACTCACACTAGATGGGTGAAGGGACCACTTGGACGCTGCCGTGCCTGGGACATCGTATTTTAGATGGATTAGGCTTGCCCAGCACCTATACCATCCTGATAGCTAAGTCAGCCTAGTCCACAGGAACGATGAGTCAATACGTGCGGAGCCAACCAGGACGCAGGTTTCTTTAGGATTTTTTCTTTCACCCTTAGCATGTGGTATTGCTACTACAAATTCGCAGATGTACGTAACTTTTAAAATAAAAAAGTCATAGGTGCATGCCCGCACTGTGAATCGAACCTGGGTCTCCCGCTTCCAAGTCCATTGTTGTACCCACTGGGCTACCACCGCTTCTAACCACTGCCCAATATAAGTTTTCTATAAATTATGATACCCAGCCTCTAGCTGGCCAGCTCCTTAAAAAGTTTGTGTAAGATTATTAAAGTAAAATGTAGTCTAAAATGGCATGAACCTTCCTTTTCAGTGCAAAACAAGCATCGATATTGTATTATTGTTCCCAAGACCAGGAAATTGAATGATTAATTGCAAGCACTTAAATAATTAAGCCTTCAGTTAAGCAAAAAGAACACAAGCTAAACAAGATAATGAATTTCTCGGACAAACATCGATACAGAGTGATGGTATTTACATCCTGCCTTTTGATCCTACCTGTGGTCCCATGGAATTTTTCACGCCAGCCAAGCGTGGCAATTATGGCAAAACCCTTCATGGTTATGAAAAACATCAATTTCACTATTCAGTCTGAACTCGGTGTGACGTTGAACCTGCTTTGATTTTGTTCAGCTGCGTATAGACCAACCCAACGAATGCAAAATGTGTCACCATTCTTTATTCTCAGTCATAAATAATGGGAGTAAAACTTGCGGCACAAACGAATTACATTTATGCTGTAGCAGATTTAGTATCATAAATTGAAGTGAGATTCATTCTGATTGAGATATCAAGGAATTTTCGGCATACCCTTGCTTTAAAACAGTTTTAACTATTATCATCTTTGTACAATTGGATTTTAGATTGAGTTTACAATGTAAAATTTTCTGAAGTGGAATCTTTCTTTTTATTATTTTCACGTTCAAATTAAGCGTCCGTGGGTTCTTTATCATTCGCCGCGATATAAACTGAACCAATTTAACAATAGAGTTGGAACCCTAGTTCTTTGTTTTAAGGTGCTATTTCTTTCGGCACTACGGACCAGTTGTTTTCAAAGGGCGGTCTCACACGTTGTTGTCCCGAAGGAATCGTAACAGGGAATTATGGGTCCCTAATAGTCAGTTTGGAGGTGCCTCCGGGCTCGCAGAAGTGAATGAACTCTTGAATATGCAAAATACTAAAGTGAGGTACCGAATACCTACCCGAGTAATATGGTAGAGTTTGCAATATAAAACGGTTAGCCAATTTCGAGCCTGTAAAATATTACAGTAAGGTAATATCCTTCTCTTATTTGCTCCTTGTAATCCCTTATTGCATAGGCATTTGAACTTTATTGGTTTACGTAAATTTGAAGGCAGTCCGTAACCAATCATGTTTCTTCCATATTTTTATAAACGCTGCAGTCTTACAGACCTATCTAACTAGCGATTTGAAAGCGATGCGATTGCGCAGCGAGCTCGCCGCTATTGCATAGCGATTACGCGGCGAGCAGCGTTTTGGACACTCAGCAGCAAAATGGATTGATCTGACGTGGAAACACTACTGATGGCTTTGTTACTTGAAAACACAGAAAAGAAATGCAGATACTAGTCAACGACGAATCTGGGAGGATTAACTATCAAGCAATCGACTGGGAGAGAGCGACTACTACGACGGGACGATTTTGAATTTTAGTTATAAATAACTTTGTATCCATTGTATCAACAACAATTGTACCTCTAAACGATGTCACGTCCGCTTACACACGTATCTTTGATAGGACTCAAGTGGGCCGGGTCGTACTGTCGAACGCGATTGTACAAACTGGTGTCGCCGCAATCGCGGCGAGCTCACTGCGAAATCGTGACGAGCTCGCTGCGCAATCGCATCGCTTTGAAATCGCTCGCAAATCGCTAGTGTGATAGGGCTCTTAGTACAAAGGGCTATTTTTAAAATGTGCTATTCCTGTTACACCTCAAACACCCCAATTAGAGTTTGTGTTTTACAACTTTTGTTCTATGAGCTTTCCTCAGATTTGTAGTTTTCTAAATATCGGGCTTCTTGATAATTTTATTAAATATCGTTCTAACAAAATCGCAGCTTTCAGTAATATAACACCTTGTCATATGATTTTAAGCGCCATATATCAAACAGCGCCATTACTATGTAGAAAATCCACAAACATATTTTTTGAAATGGAAAATGGACACAACATTTTTCGTAATTAGTAGAACAAAAGTTACTGTAAATGACAAAGTATAACCGAGAAGTTTCAACATTTTATAAATAACCCTGAAGATTATTAATTTACACGAAATTCCGGAATAATAATATCTTGATTGATTTTTTATCGGAAGAGTCCGACCAGGTTTCGCTGTTATTCGAACAGCTTAATAATAAACATTAACATAAACATTAACATACAAGCACATACATTGCTTCTGGCCCCACACTAGGATACCCTGTGTCGTGGGAACCAGAAACAACGACATCACAAACACGTAAACATCCAAGATCTGGGATTTTTTTTTGTCCCCAGCCGGGATTCGAACCCGGGACCTCTCGCATGGTAGGCAGATGCGCTACCGCTGCGCCACGGAGGTTGTCTGGAGAGTAGAGATGGTGCTCGCGTCGTCCGTTGCTCGTCTCTGATAGTAAGTAAGATATTATGATCAAGTGATTTCGGAATTAAGTTATTAATGTGCAGCGCTTTTCGTCTGACGTCGTCGACGCGCAATTTCGTCTAAAATTTTTCAGTTTGTGGAATTATTGCTAAAGATATACCGTAGCTCTTCTACAATGAGATATAAGAGCGAATATCGAACGAAATATTTTTTCCATTGCTGATTTTTTTTATCAAAGCGGCCAGTAAAAATGTCATAAAATTTGATAATTCCGATGCGTGGTCTTTATGTTTTAAGGATTACACACACCAACGCGGTGGCGGTGGCGGTCCATACAAAATAATACTGCCGTAAATAATTTATGTATGGACTGCCACCGCCACCGCCACCGCGTTGGTGTGTGTCATCCTTTAATTTTGTTTGATGGGCGGTGACATTATTTTGCGCTGGTTTTATTACCTGTTTATGTAGCACAAGTGTCAAATTCAGGATACGTTTTTAGATATCTGGGCCGAGTTTCATGAAACTACAATTAGCAGTTTGTTATGACAATTGGAGGTACATTGCGTAGCAGAGTCTTCCTACTTGTTAATCTGTGGGTTTATTTAATTTAATTTTATTTGTTGGGACTTACAACAAAAACAATCTTATATTGAAATAAACAAGTGAGTAAGGTAAATTAACACATCCCTTAGAATATCCCACTGTGAACACAACTGATTGCAGTTTGCTAAGAGCAATGTTTTGTTTTGTGACAAGCTGGGCCTGGGTTAATCGACTTTGCAATGTACATCGAATTGTCATAGTAAACCATGATTTGTAGTTCTATGAAACAGGCCCCGGGTCTGTTTATTTTGCACTAACATTTTTCTCATTTCTTATGTGAAACAAGTTTGCTACGTAGTCACTTGTTTTGGAACAAAATTTGTACAAAAATACTGCCCCGGTATACTTGTCCCTGTTATTTACGATAAATAAAATGTTACGACATCTTATTAACACCATACAATCTTCTTCTATGGACTTATTCATAGTCATTTTAAGCGATTGGAAAACGATTTTTGTTAATTACAATATCGTTTCAATAATCCAGAATAACGACCTAGTGACGATGGTTTGCTTTGCAATTAAATTTGATTTATGCCCGATTCGGAAACATATAGCGACTTATCTTGTTCCAGTACTTAATTGAGATGCAACTTAAAGGGCTATTGACAGCCGCTTTCCTAATAAGCCTTAGTTATGTGGATTTAGCTAGTTCGACTTGAGTTGCTCTTCCTGCTTTTAGACCAACCGAAATACCTGTTATTTACATACAAACATAAATTCACGCCTTTATCCCAGAGGGGTAGGCAGAGTTCAGAGTTTGCTACTTGCCACAATCCTGACAAACCTCTTTGGCTAGAAAGTACTGATGAATGCGTGCCCAGGGACGATTCTAGAGGGTGACTTTGAATTCGTTCACCGTATTTAGAGGGAATGTTCTTTTCATTGTGCAAAACAGTATATTTAACGATTTATCAGCAATGAAAAAAAAAGAAAAATGTTTATTGAGCTGAACAAATCTTAACAATATGTAAGAACTCGAAAATGGTCAAACATTTGTTAATATTCGACCTTTGTCTCCAAACTGTGAATCCAAATTCGAAGTGGTAGGAAGTACCGTAACGCTGCAAAATATTTTCTAATATGTTAAATGCTTAGAGAAGACCTTCGATATGCATGAACAATAAAAAAAAAACAATTGAGTTGGCCGGCGCCGACCATAAGACGCTCAAAACATAGTTTTTTTTATTTTTATTACTTTACGTCCTGATATTGTTTGTTTATGTTTAAGTGAAGTCGTTTTGGGCAAAAAAAATAAAAAAATATGTATTTTTTTTAAACTAGCACCATGTGTTTCTAATTCATGGTTAGAACGTCGCCTTTTTTTTAATTTATGACTTACGTTTGTATCGAGTTTCTTATATGTACAGTTCGATAGAGTTAAGGCAAAATAAAAAGTATCCGAACCCGGCGTGCGTGCATGCAACGACTAATGAATGTTGAGGAAGCGAAAGTGATCTGTCAGGATCGTGGCAAGTGGCAGTCCCTGGTCTCTGCCTACCCCCCTGGTATACAGGCGTGCGTTTATGTATGTATGTTTGACAGAATTATATTAATATGGCAATGGTTGTTTCATTGACGCTATTGGTAGTCTACTCACTTAACTTGGCGCCTCGCGCTTCTCGGTGTTTTTTTGCGAGAGATGCCTATTTAATTTGCGCGGGTTATACTTCGCATCTGCTTAATGAGATTCATACAGCGTCCAGTGGCACCATCACTCGCACTAGATGGGTGAAGGGACCACTCGGACGCTGCAGTGCCTGAGACATTGTTTTTTAGATGTTTCTTAGCCCAGCACCTATACCATCCTGACAGCTTAGTCGGCCTAGCCTACTGGAAAGACAAGTCAATACGTGCGGAGCCAACCAAGCCGCGGGTTTCCTCACGACTTGTTATGCTATTGGAATGACATGGTAGGTACTGCTTTTCAGTAAGCGGGGCTCCGCGAGGATGGACAACCTTTCTCTAGCTACACGTGAAAACAAGATGAAGTTGACCTGTTAATTGTGTATTTTTTAATTAATACTTGGCACATGTTTTGAGCTAAATCTCGATTAATATATCCGGCCATTTATGAGGAATCATTAGTCGTCACCTGCTTAAGCAGTTGTAACTATTTACATCGAATTTTTTCTCATAAAGAACACCTTCACTGCGGTAAAACTCTTCGAGAATGCATCTCAACATAAACCACACTTCATTAATTAGCTCGTTGTGCGTTTAGAAAGAGATAGAATTCTAAATAAACGCAGTTTGGAAAGGGACGGGTATAGTCGTCAGTTTCCCACAGTAAACTGACGACACTAAACTGCCGTAAATGGTTTTTTTCTTCTAATGCCTTCCTAATAGTGGACAGGCCGTCTATAAAAAACCGGTAAAGTTGAATGAATTAGAGTTCCTTTACTTAAACATATGTCGTAACTCTTACAAAGCTGAAAGCACCGGAGGTTCCTCCCGTTATCTAAATTTAAACACCCTGTGCCAAGGTTGGCTGGAAGAGATCTCTCTTACAGATAAGTTCGCTTTTGTAACAATGCTATGTAATTAATTTTCTTATTTATGCTTTGCAATAAAAAGTATATAATAATAATATTAATATAGTTTAGTAAAACTAATAACTGACAGCCAGTTGCATTTAATGGGCCATTCAATCATTACAAATATTAATGATAATGTAATAAAAAAATAATAAAGTAAAAGTGTAAGTGAAAATATTTTATTTACCATAAAATCAATGCATACAGCATCATCATCATCATCATCATCATCAGCCATTTGACGCCCACTGCAGGACATAGGCCTCCCTCATGGTTTTCATAACCATAAAGGGTTTTGCCATAATCGCCTGTAACCCCCATAACCCGCTTGGCAGGCGGGTTGGCGATAGCACACAGCATACAAATTTGCTTTTAAAGTTTTCCTGTCAAATTGCAAACCTTGGTTTCTATCTACCTCTCCAAAAACAGACGTGAGTTTCTGTATTTTAAACAATTCATAATACAAAATAAGCCTTATTTCTCAACAAAAACAGATTTATCAACTTAATTCCGGAATCACTTACTTAAATGAAAAGTAAGTAAGTGATACCGGAATTAAGTTAATAATATGTAGTGCTAACGAAAATTTTAGTTCAAAAAGAACATATTTTTAATTCGTGGCCAACCCCATATGAATATTGTTTGAGGTTCTACTGAAGGGAAATTACATTTTCATTTTCTTGGTAGGTTAACTTAATCACCTTAATTTCCGATGCTACACAGTTGTAAGTATATTAACGGCTCGGAAATTAAGGTACTTAAGTTTACCTACCAACATTGCAACTGCAATTGGTCTAGGGGTATCACGTCTGATTACCATGCCGTGGGTTCGATTCCCACGGGCCACTCCGGCCCCGGGTGTACATGGCCTCAGACTGGGTGTATTTCCATGTTTGTCCTTGCCTGATTATCATAGCACAGGGTATCCTAGTTTTGGACCAGGACCAATGATTCTGTTTTGTGGAAGTTGCTATTATTGTCATTATTTCCTCACAATTTAGTTAACTTTCTACAGATTGAACAAGTAAAGCTACAGTATGGCTGAATCAGTTTCAACTTAGCTTTATTCATAGGCCACCTGCTTGAGCTATAAAACTGAATTGATGATGAATAATACATACAATTTATAGAATCTAAAGCCAATGGGACATAATACATTTGAGGCCCTTAAACTTGTTAAGTCAGGACCTTAAAACCTTAATAAAGTCTGGACCTTAAAACCTTAATACTTTGAGCATGATAGAATCCCAATGTAAAGAAGTAATAAAGGGTAATTTATTGCAAATATCCGGCACTCAAGGTACCGTTTTGTGGTCATGACTGCTGTCACCAGAATATGACCGGTCTTATCTTGTGGAATTAGGTCGCTTTTCCTTAATGATATTTGATGCGATACACAGGGTTATTAAAAAAATGCTCTCAGTAATAATCTTGTAGTTTTAGCTAAATGATTTTTACTAATCCTACATATAAGTAACATTATAAATGTGAAAGTTTGTGAATGAGGAGGTTGCAGAGGAAGTAGCGGGCAAAAGCTAGTACTATATAAACTACCAGCTTTTGCGCGCGACTTCGCCCGCATGGAATGAGTCATTTCCGGCATGAAAAGTATCCTATGTCCTTTCCCGGGACTGAAAATATCTCCATACCAAATTTCATCTAAATCCGTTCAAGCGATATTGCGTGATTGAGTAACAAACATCCAAACATCTTCACAAAGTAGGATTTACATCCTGAAAAAGTTTGTCTATCTAGCCCTTCCTACAGTATAGCTATTATTTTTCTGTCGCCTTTTTTTACTATAGTAGTTATGTCTTCTTCGTCTTCCTGTGCCTCTCCACTAATGAAAATTGGCCGTCATCTCCACATATTCCTCTTTGTTTCTAGCTAAGCGATCTTTGATGCTGGCTACATTCTTTCATTCCCTAATGTTTCCGAGCCACGACTTCCCTCTTCTCCCATTACACCGCCTTCCCTGAACTTTGCCCATCATAATAACTTGAAGAAGTAGATATATCTGCACGATAGATATGGGTATAAATACGGTGCTGATGGTCAATCTCTATTAGTGACCTGTGCCTCTCTACTAATGTGTACAACTGTAGAAGAAAATTCAGACAGCGCCTCTATCTATATCCTAAAGTTTCATATCCACCTCAATAGCTACATTGTGCTCTGATATATTCTATCCGAACTATCAAGAAAGGGACAGATAATCAAACCATGCCATCTAGCTTGAATCGAATCTTCGTGCTACAGGTGCCGATGAAAGAAAGCAAAACTCTATTTATGTGATGATGACTTTAATGGGCTTTAAAAGATTGACATACTTACGGTACCGAGAAGTTGAAGTTTGCGGGTGGTATGTTAATATTCTCATGCATCAAAACTAGAGAAATTTTGATCATACATCTAGTTCATAGATAGATTTGAAATGTAGACCGCCCGCACTCAGCTGTCTGCGCAAGCGCTGAAGAGTTTCGCAACCGCTGTAAAAAATATAAACATAGATGGAATTACAAAACTTCGTTATCATAAACCATTTTCACATAAACCCCGCCTACTAGCGGTGCGCCGAAAATCGGAAACGGCGTATTCTTTCAACACCATAAAATAGCTGACCACTGATAAAAATTGATAAATAAGTGAAATAAAATCGTTTTAAAAGGATTTTACGACTTGTGAATGAGGCGACTCGCGTAAAGACGTCGCGTCGTTAAATAACTATTACAAACTTAGAAAATGCACTTGGAATGTCCAAAAATAAGTTCTAAAACAAATGTTTTAAGAGTCAGTGAAATTAGGGACCGTTTGAAAGTTAATTTAGTATGTTCAGGAACTTTATTATGTGTGAGACAAGTTGTTACATTGATGGGAAAGTAGCCGTTTGGAATTTATGACAATGAGCTAGTTGCTAAGATGAAGAGACAGCTGCTGTGAATGAGCATATCTCTTAGTTTGACAACTTCTGCCAAATATAATAATAGCAAAGGATAAAAATATGTATATCTTATCTTAAGATGAAAGTAATAATAATAACTTTAACATATCACAATCATTTGTCCTGCTCCGAAACTGGGATATCCTCTGTAAATAACAACATAATAAACATGAAAATTGACCTTCTGAAGAACAATGGCCTGCAAGGAAGAATCAAACCCATGACCTCTGTTTTGGTAGTGAAGGACGTTACTGCAGTCAACACCAATAGAAAAATGAGGAATCATCAGAAACTAAAATGAAATTAATTACAAACTAATGGCCCTATTTATAAAAACACGATTCCTATAAAACTCTGTTTATTTAATCTGTGGCTACATCTTTTCCTAGCAAAATTGGCGTTTTTGAAGTCTTTTAAGGAATCGAGGTTTTATAAATAACACGGTAAAATTTTTAAATTCTAAATTAAAGAAAGACCAGGACATACAATACTAGAATTGAAATCAGATCTTGCTGGAAGAAGTGAATTATATAACAATAAAACCGTCCGTATTAGGTTTTACAACTAAGTGCTTTGGACAATGAAATTTCGCCGTAAAATACAAAATATATGTAGAAATAGATAAAAGTATACTCAAGTGCGTTTAAGCTACCTTAAACCTGGCAGTGAAATCATCATCAACCCATTATGTCCCCACCGAGGGGCACGGGTCTCTTCCCTGAGGAAGGTAAAGGACAGTGAATTACTAGCCGCAAATTGGTTCAAAAATGGTTATACATTAAAAAATCGCTTTGAAAGTTACTTGCAAATAATTAAACTAAAATGTTGTCAGTGTTTATACCTTATTACTTGCAATATTATTTTTATTACAACCTGTCAAAATAAAGCAAGTTACAACCACAATGAACTCTCTGAAGGCCCCATAAGCCTTGCAGCTAGTTCACAACGATCCTAAAAGCTATACTTACTGTTGACTCCATCGCACTATCTTTTAGTAGAAAATCATGAGTAATAGACAGCGCAGCGCATTCGAGCGTCTATAAAGTTTGTGGTATCGTAAACGTCGATGTCTCGTCTAACGTCTTACGACTGAGCTGACTGAGCTCTGCCAATGACCTAGGCATTGCACTGCATTGACGTGGTGTTCGTCTGGGTTATGCATCTTTGTTTTGGTTATTATTATGTTGTTCATGGAGCGGGTGGGCTCAGAGAGAAAGAAGACATTCCTGACATAATCCTGAATGTGATAGCGGATAGGGTGGATAGCCGATACACAGAAATGTGGGCCGAGAGACATAGAAGTCTCTGTAAAATGTAGGCAGCCGGGTACCATACAGTAATGAATGGCACCCAGCCACCCCCAACTCCAAACCCCTCAGGTGCTTCCGTGACACCAAAAAAGGGCCAACTGAGACCACCCTTTTCTTGCCAGTGTCTTCCACAATTTTTCTGCCGCTTTTACATTGTCGTCGGCTTGAATTAGTAAGCTACCATCCAATAGCCTATAAACTGGGATCACTGATAAGTATAGGCCTCTTCTCTCTCTCTCCCTAGCTTATCCGGTCTTTTGTCAATCTTTTCTACTATTTTCGAGCCGGTTTCACAATGTTGTCGGCCGAAATGAAAGCTAAGTTGCCGTTTTTTTTTTTCGAACAGCAACTTGTAATGAGCACTCAGAAGCTATCGCACAGGTGAGATAGCTTTATTCATACGGCTCGACAGACACCAACTAATCTAGCCATTAGGATATTATTTGTATTTCCGTCATACATATCTGGAAGTAGGCAGCACAAGCGGAAAGGATTGCTCAGCACAACAGTAGGTATATAAATAGTCTATGAAACTTTCAGAATATGAAACCGGTATGGATCTATTTTTCGTCATATTAATAGGTACGCTATTTATATGACGAAAAATAGATCAATAACCACAAAGCTGTGGTAGCCTAGTGGGTAGAACTTTGGACTCGGAAGCGGGAGACCCAGGTTCGATTCCCAGTGCGGGCATGTACCTATGACTTTCTTTTCTAAGTTGTACATAACGTTTGTGAAGTTATAGTAGCAATACCACTCGCTAACCGTGAAGGAAAACATCGTGAGGAAACCTGAGTGTCTGAGCTACTTACATACCTCAGCGCTTGAAATCGCCAATCCGCGGTGGGCACGCGTGGTGATTAAGCCCATACTATCTCTCTGAGAGAAGGCCTGTGCCCTTCAGTGGGACGTATATAGGCTGCTTATGATGAATAGGTACGCTATACAAAATTGAGCTCTGCAACAAATTCACGTAGGTACACATCTCATACAACAATAAAAGAGCCTCAACTTAACAATACAAGGTAAACAATTACCACAATCAAACCAGCCGCCGTGGTCCCCGATAGCACTATCGCCGGCAGCGATTTACAGCTCAATTTAATTATCAACAAATGAACTGGCTCTGGGCCACACACAGGGCTGTCCTCCCGCGCACCGGTAATCTATTGGGTTGGAGACAAGCAGTGGCGCTACAAGTTTTGGTGTTATTTAGTACGTAAAGTTAGCTCAAAACGTGCCCTGAAAACTTCTACCACATCCCTGAAAGCAAACAACCAATAGCTTACCGCCTTTCGTTTATAGAATATTTAAAAGTATTATCTGGAAAATCAGAGATGACATAACTCATTGAGTGCGCGCATCTATAGCTCAGCAAGCTATCGATTATAACCGACGAATGTCTTGTTTTTTTTCTCATTGAATATTAAGTTCCAAGTAAAATATTATACGTTAACAATCACTATTATGATTGATAACGTATTATTTGCTGAAATCTACACATTTAACGGGTCTTACAGCGATTGTTTACTACCTTTACTTGATTACCCTATTCCCTTCATTTAAGCGACGCTGCAGTCACGAGTACACTGAGTGACAATTATAAGTCACAAGGTAATATGTGAGTTCCATAGAACTCAGAATAAAGTTCTTCCAAAATTGCACTGAAAAACCAATCCTGGTCTTGAAACAACGAAACTAATTCTGATTGATATTAAATCGTGAATTTAAATAATTTAATTTTCTATGTCATAATTTTTTTGCTAAGATTAAACCGATCGAGACAGTTTGAGAATCACTATGGAAGCGTGGGCCTAGCATAGCGCCTTGAGGCACACCCGGTGCTCGGCCGGTAGCGGCGAGCCTTTCTGAGTCACAGACCTGGCTTAAATACAACAGATAACACGGCATCACAATAATAACAGAAGATTTATGAACGTTTCCCCATAGACGAGAAAAGCGAAAGGGACGAGAGTGAAACTGTGAAACTACAAGCTTACAATGACATTATAGTTTTGACGAGTAAGACATAAATACAGCGCAAATGTTATTCTCTCTTTGTTGATATTTAGTTTTCAAATAAAATGTGATGATTAATTAGTTGCTTCATTAGTAAGCTGACGGTAATAAAGACAAGACAAAGTTTCAATATTTCCGTCGGTCACAATCCTCTGTAGACTTTAATATCAGCACAAACGTTATTTATTGCTTCTATTAACGTCGTCTAAGAGAGAGAAAATATCTTATTCTTAAATAGAACAACTCACTGCGTCCACATTCAATAGTGAGATCGTCAGTCTGGTTGTTAAGCCGTCATCATCCATTACGAATAAAATGTGTAGTTACTACTACAATTTGTTTTGAGCCTTATCTTAGGGTGCCGTAGTCAACAACGAACCCTTATAGTTTCGCCATGTCCTTCCGCCTATCTGTTCGTCTGTCTATCCGTGGCTTAGCACAGAGACTATAAGTAATAGAGAGCTGAAATTTGGCATGATATACTTATATTCTTTTTGTTGCACTAACCCGCTGAGGACAATTTTAAAAACCTATTTAGAGGTTAAAAATTCCACCCATGCCAGGACTTCAAACCGCGACCTCTGGCTAACCGTGCCAGCGCTCTCCCAAATGAGCTAATGGGCCAGTGCAGGAATCAGCGAAATTTCGAGCCTCTTTACAATCTTTTCTGTATTACGTACAGGCAGCGACATCTGGCCGAAGTAATTTACACCACTTGCAGCCCCGAGTAACCGAGTATTTTTATTAGAGTAGGGCATCCCGTTAGTTAGCGTAAGTACCCACCATGAAGGGAAAACAATTCCCCGCAGGGACGAAACACCTTTGTCACCATTGAGAAAAAACTATGTCCACCAGTAGACGAGGAACTTATTTCGAGTCTTAAGTTCTACCCCCTATTGAGAGAAACCTATATCCATGAATGACGTCATCGTTCATAAAGATTAAAGTAGTCCATACGAATTTATTTTGAGTTTTACCTCAATCTTTGAGGGAAACCTATGTCCACTAGTAGACGAAAGTGAATGATTAAGCTTAATTCACAAATATGCTAAGTCTACGTCAACTCCATCGTGTCGTTTACTATGAGGTCTTACTTGTATACTTCTCTTCCTACAATTTATTGACTGACACGAATCCAAGCAGTTTTTTTATCTAGTTTTACTTGCGCTGTTACGCTTGTACGCAAGCAGAGCCAAGTGAGAAAGCTAGTACCTAGGTACGTCATAAAGCTGACCCAATGTGCGAAGACAAACTATCTTATTGTGATAGAATGCGTAGGCGGCTCTAACTCAACTTTCATTGCCATTTCCACGTCGCTCTGGCCTAATGGAATATTCTATCTATCCGTTGTTCAGATTAATAATATGATTCAGCTTTGGGCTCTCTGTGGTTTTGAGACGAGTGTTAAGTCCTCTTATTTATTGATACTGCTGGTGTTTATTGTAGGTTCGTATGTTGAAGCTGTAGATATTTCACAGAGTTAGCAACTTATTTTGTATGTATTTGTGCCATTTTATATACCCAGATTATCGGTCAGATTTTTTACCTAGACTCAAGTCGATGTGAAGATTACAATTCCAACGGTTTACTATACAGACACTGCAACGGTTTACTATACAGACACGCTCAACAGTTTATGGCCACGTCAGTCTTTTCCTCTGGAAATAAAATAGGAGCGAATTGTTCGCACGAACAAAACGCAATAAAGTTGTAGAGCATCTTTGCGACCGCAGCCAGCCACTCCCACGCAACTGTGGCACGAAACATGAAGTGAGCAGACAAATGGTCAGCTTTGTAAGTGTGAAAAAAATTGCTTTCATTATTATTTTTTAAACGCAGTAATTTAGTATTTTCACGTGGTTGATCATCTTTTTCATTCAGCCACTGTGTAACAAAATATGAAAAGAATTTGTATTTGTCAAAGACTCAGGTAGTATGGCGATTACATGATGATTAAATACATCGCTTGACCTTTTGTTAAAAGCTATTTTGTGTTTGAGGGCTTTCAGGGATTTATGCTGCTACTTTTGTATCAGCTTTGGTTTTAATGGATTCATTGTATAATTTTGTAGGTATATTTTTCTTCTTCTCATGCCTCTGTGGCCGAAGCTCTCGATGTTTCATAGAGGAGGTACTAAACAAATAAATAGGATCTATCTATTGCCGAACTATTTCTGAGTACACGCAACCATCAAGTTCCAAAATTTACACTTTTATTATTGGAACTCGACCTTTTACAATTAATTTACGAGATGCCTAGTTTTTTTCAACATGTTCTGTATAAATTTGTGTTTGGCGTGTCCTAATGGATGTTATAACATCGCCTCTTTGCTAATTAGTCAAGTTAATCACCTAGTTTTCCACGACATTAATAACAAATTTGTAGTAAGTATGTCTGCCATGTTGTCAGATTCTTGTCCGAGGATATCAAGTTCTACATTTATATCTCCTAATTTGTTTGCTTTATCTTTCATATTTTTTACTGGGGGCTGGAAGTCTGAGCTAAAACATGTATAGTATACAAACACAATATACATGTTGAGTGCGAATATGCAAATGAGTTTTCTAGATTTGATCATTTTTTTCGAAATAATAATAAAGATAATAATAACAATTGCTTGTCCTGGTCCTAAACTAGGATATCCTGTGCTGTGTTAACTAGGCAAGGACATCACAAATATTAAAATACGCCCAGACTGAGCCTATATGTACAAAATTTCGGCGACAAAATATGATCTAAATCAAGAATTGGAAAGTAGGGGGTAAGTATTTGTTCTGGTTCTCTTGTATAGTATTTCTTTCGAATCAGTGAAATGATTGAATGACAAGGACCATCAACGAAATTGCTACACATTATTTTCTTCCATATTTTTTTTTATCAATGGGTGCCCTGTGGACCTAGGAAAACCCCACTATTTTTATGGAGCCTATATACGTCCAACTGCATGGAACAGGCCTTCTTGCAGCCAACTAAGCCGGAATAAATATTATAATGATCTTCAATGAAATTCCATCCACTCTACATGTGCAGGATTCCTCCAGCATTATTATATCACCCACACCGCCTTCACCGCATGAATGGGGCGCAATTTAAGTAGCTTTTACTGAGCTATTTGAGCTGTTTAGCCGTGTAAAGCCAGCTTCGGTACAACTCTTGTTAACTAGCAAATTAGCAGCTAATACACACGCCATGCTCTTAAAGACACTCTCCGGTCTAATATGAGCTCTGCGCTTTGGCTGAAAGACTGACAATTGGGTAGCTTCTTAGAAAATCTAAGTTTAGCTCCTTTTCAATCCTCTGAATAAATCTGTGTAACAATGCTGTTACAG
The DNA here is from genome assembly GCA_947308005.1 of Yponomeuta malinellus. NCBI lineage: Eukaryota > Metazoa > Arthropoda > Insecta > Lepidoptera > Yponomeutidae > Yponomeuta > Yponomeuta malinellus. The sequence goes on along the minus strand of OX371007.1, from coordinate 17,871,452 downwards.
TCTATGTCCTTTTTTCGTCTCACTCTATTTCTAAATCGCCAAGTTACGCCTCGCCTTACAATAGACAGATCTTTTGTATTTCTAGGTGTTTCGCCTCTCTTTATTTCCGAAATTAACTAGCACAAACGAGTGTTATTCGGTCTATCTGCGGTTTGTTAATTACAAATGGTGGCAGTTAGAAAATAATGTAAATGTTGGGAAAATATGGACATGCAAACATAAACTGAGGCGTGAAGCGTATGGCAGAGGGCTTGCCACTTTCCACGACCCTGAAAACGTTCATACGCTTCATCAAAATTCATTAGTCGATTGCCAAGTTTTTAAGTACAATGAAAGTTATTTTTGTTATTTTTATTAGTTGGGCTTGATTTACTTTAAAGATTCTATGCAATTAAAGATTATAGAAAGTTTATTTCATCCTCGAACCATTATTCCTTAAGAGGATTAGAGCTATATACCGGGGCGGAAGATTATAGTGGCCTTTCTTTATAGTAATGTAACTCTAATACAAGCCCTTTTTGCCAAACACCTAAATCTCTGTATCTTAGTACATTCATAATCCATTGAAAATTATCGACTAGCTAGTCTGTAAGTAGGTATCGCTACCAAGACACGATACAGATTAATGATATACTCAAGTCTTTCTGCAAATACTCGTGGTCGCACCTCGGATAATCGAGACGAATCGATTCGATTTATAAAATCGAGTCGACGACATGCCTGTCCATTTGTTTGTATTATCTAGAAAGACTCGAGTACTATTTCTAGTGCCTAGCATTAAATCAACATTGCAATCATCGCCTGGCCTAGCCCATTTCGTTTTATTTTAGAGTTTCTTGCCAATTGATTATTCTGTATCTTTTAGGAACTTATACACACGATAAGTAATTTTTTGACGATGTTTATTATATTGTCCTTAAGTTATTATTATATTAGGCATATATCCCAAAGTTTTAAAAGTATCAGTAGGTAAACCAGCTCATTTGATATTTGGATAAGTGAATCTGTAGGCAGTTTTTATTGACACAACTGCATTTAAATTATCCTCCTACTGATTTTAGTGTAGTTGGCAGCAGATCAACCTTTACATTTTTGTTGCAAAGTCGCCCAATATGTTGCTAAATAGAGTGTTTCCCTTCCCTTCGATTGTACTAATCGGTTCTTTGATTTGCACCTAGCCTAGTTTCACAGTCTATTATGTAGTAATTATTAACTAACACTGAAGTAATTGTTCTACTTTAAGTAAAGCTCCGTTCGACTTTGCAAGGACATTGCTAGTTGTTCGGCATTCTCGCAATAATTGTCTATTATCATGAAAACAGTTTGCTTGACTTCATCCACTTTCAATATGGCACTCATGGAATCTTACTGTGTTCAATCGACAGCAGGTCAAACTTTACACTTTTCTTGCACAGTCGCCCTTAACGTAACTGAGTAGAGTGCACGCGGGTTAAGGTTCATGTGCTGTCGACTGCACGTAATATATGTAATATGATTTGAGAATCATATTTCATATATTACGACAGCGGACGTAATATGATTTGAGAAAAGATTATTATATTTTCACCATTAAAAAAACGACCCAAACATTTACAGTGTATATTGACACTCAACAGAATGTAAATTCCTTACGTTAAAATTAATTTCAGTTTCTTTTTTGGTAAAGTAGATATCTAGTTTTGATTAAAACGGCATGTTTTTGTGTGATAGCACTATTTCGTTACTAGCTTTATTCCGGATTCACTTACTCATTCGGATTGATTTTGTAGTTGTTAGTTTTCCCCTTCTTATTATTAAAGGATCGGAAAGCAACGTTAATAAAATCTTGTCTTTTTGTTGCACAGTATTCTTTGGGGCTGGGTTTTCCGACATTACCTACCCCTCAGGTGTTTTAAAATACATTTTACTCTCTAATGGTTAGTATTTAAAGTCAGAAAAATATGCATATTACTTTTCAATGTCCTATCATGGGATGTCGGTTATTATTTGTATGAGTTTTTAAACTTTATATCATTAAAAAAAATCGCGAACATGAGTCTAAATTATCACTATGGTTTTATTTGAGCTGCACTGAGTTATAGATGTAAAAAATATATCAAAATGACTATCACTGAAAGTATTAGTGATGTTGGTCGTTAACATTGTATTAATAGCATTTGTATTTCTGTAATTTCAAAATTACCTACCCTTCCCCCAACTTTTCGCTCGCGCAGCGACAATGTGGGACAATAAGTCCCATACAAATCCGTGCGCTCAGAGAACCCAGCCTTAATTTATTTACTCTCTTTAAAAATACTTAGATCAATTCGATAGTGATGCAATAACTTTTACAGATCAATCAGCTTTTATGCAGATTAGTTTCGTTAAGATTTTAATCTTGTTTTAATGCTTTGATAAATGTCTTTAAAAGTTGTCAATGCTATTCATTAGATCAAAATGCTTCCAGTTTGTTAATGATTTCCTAGACATCGCTTAAAAAGTACATTTTGGTACATTTTTAAGAGGATCGTATCTTACAGATATCGTGAGTGGGCTACACCTCGGAAATATCAATGTCTAATGGCCATTTGAATGGGTAATCTTCCTTTTGGCCTAACTTTCTTATAGCAAAAAACCAAGCTTGTCAATTTTCATGCAATCACCAAAAAAAAAATGATCTGGGCGCATTTTGCGTGGCCTGTGATCGTACCCTACGCATTGGCATCTGCCTCTTAAAGAGGATAAAATAAATTACACACAATTTTCTACAAATATTAGACATCCGTCATTTGTAGAAAATAATGTTATGCTAATAAGATATCTTAAACAGTGTCCACTAATCTCAATTTGTGTAGAAACAAGTAACATTGCGTTTTGCTGCGGGTATGATTTAGTCAGTTCTAATTTTCATAGAAGTAGGTCAGAGGGATCATCTTTGTAATCCATGACTTCTAGTTGGGAAGATTATATCTAGCCTCGCGTGTTTCAAAGCTGGCTTACTATTTTATTGTGTTGCTCCGTAGATTACCCAAAAGTAGCGTCACGTATAGAGTGTTCTATTTCACGTATAGAGTGTGTATAAAGTGCATATTTTCTTCCCCTATATTAGGATTGGAGTATTCGTTTATTATGGTCTCCAGAACAGCGTGTCCCAGTGCAAGGCAAAAGCTTCCCCCCTTTTTGATCAAGATTTTCGGTCGTATTTGATCTATGAGCTGAGAATACCTCATTGGTGTATCACATCTGGTTACTATCTCTCTTTCTCCTTCAGTAACCTTCCCGTCACAAGGTTATCTGGAAGAAATTGCTGTTAGAAATAAGGCTACCCATTGTACTTTTTCATTATAACTTTCATATTTTATGGCTCGCTTCTTGTGTGCAATAAACAAGGTTACTGGGCCCCCACACATTTGTACAAATAGTCATCTGGGTGTATTTCCAAGTTTGTGATGTCCTTGCCTTGTCACCATAGCACAGGGTATCCTAGTTTGGGACCAGGCCCAAGACCCTAATACACGCACAGTTTTTCAATACAATGGTATAAGTATGACAACAGCTGTTATTCGTCTCTAATTGGTAGTCCACTAAGCAATCATTTAATTTGATCTCGTTTGCATGTATACGTTGTATTTTTGTACCACGATATTTCCATGGTGTTTTTTAATTTTGTGAAAAACATGAAATATGGTCTACGTCTGATTTCATTATCCTTTTATTATGAACTCTTCAACACTTCTTAGGACTTTGCCGTGTTCGAAATAATATATTTGAGATTAATCAAATCTAGGCATTAAACGGGTATTAGATGCATACTTACTGGGTTGAATCTGAACTTCGGAGTTTTGATATCCTGCCAGATCATATTGTATTAGTGCTGATTATTGGCAACTATTAAATAGTTGCCGTTCAGTGAAGTGTACTTGTTAGAACGATAAAATGTTTCAAAATAGAAAACATTGATCAGTACCATTCATCATCAACCTATCTTATAACAAACAGAATTTAAATTCTCGCTTTAATGAAGTCGTTTTTGGCATTAATGATATCTACTCCTGGGCTTTGAGCCTTCGGTTTACGGCCATGGGTCCTAAAAATCACTATTAACATGATTGACAGATAGTTCCGGCCTTTTTGCAAAAACTATTTGTAAAAAGATCATTTTCAGGGGTCCGTCCTCTTCCACTGTCCGTCTGTCTGTCTGTCACCATGCTGTAACTCATGAACCGTGATAGCTAGACAGTTGAAATTTTCACAGATGATGATTTGGTTGCCGCTATAACAGAAAATACTAAAAACAGAATAAAACAAATATCCTATACAAGAAGAGTGAATTTTGGCCTTTTTTGCTTGATATAATAATGGCCACAGATAGACGCTTGAAATATTAAAATGTTGTATAGATAATAATAGTACGGAACCCTTCGTGCGCGAGTCGGACTCGTACTTGGCCGGTTTTTTCCATTGGTGGCGCTGTGTTACTGCCCTTTAACGTAATTCGATTTTTTTTTTCAACAGCTGTTAAGCCTTTAAATTTAAACCATCCTTACGTGGAAGAGTCAGAGTGGAATTTATAATCGTATTCATAATTCGAATGTGCTGTCGGCCGTATGTACTACATATATTATAATAGTTTCGTTCTACCAAAGCATCGCGTGCGCAGATCCAGTTCTAACGCTTTATGATTTGCGGCGCCGATGCAACTAATGATCCTTTATTACCGTCATTTGCTAAAAGGCTTTCACTTTTGAATGTCAGTGGGCGCTACATCTTTTAAATATTTGGAGCGAGGGCAGGGAACTCTTTTAGTTGACTTAGTCTTCACAGAAATACTCGCGGCTGTCGATTTAATGTAATATTTTTTTTTTGCTTTACTGCGTTTAGTGCGTTTAGTTAATGCGTGCCTATTGAATAAAACCTTTGGGCTATTTGGGCCAAGTGATATGTTTCCGTATCGGGATAATAGAGAAAAAACTGGGGTCCTCTTCAAATGTCCGACAGTTATTAAACACATTTTCAGACAACAAGTAACTTGTAATGCAAACGTAGGTATCATCACACAACTCGTCATTCCAAATAAAAATGTTTCACAATCACAAACCTTACATCTTATAAAGTAATTAGCTGTTGCCCGCGACTTCGTTCGCGTGGTAATTTTTATGTGTATTTTTTCGGGATAAAAAATAGCCTATGTGCCAATCCAGACTATAATCTATCTCTGGGCAAAATTTCATCCGGATCCGTTCAGCCGTTTTTGCGTGAAAGAGTAATAAACATCGATCCATACATGCAAACTTTCGCGTTTATAGTATAAGTATATGTGAACAGTACTTAAGTTTTCTCAACAGAATTGCATTAAATCGACAAAGTTCTAATAATATGATTAAGGATATCATACAGTTCACGCAACTCATAAAACAAGGCATGGGGGTGGAGTCCCCCTGCGAGGAGGGATAAGAGGGCGTAGCCCTCTGCATTAAAAAATCATGGTCGCCCGGGAATAGGTTAGGTTGGGTTAGGCTTGTGATCTCACTATGCGGAGCGAGCGAAGCGAGCGGAGCTCCCTTTTTGTGACCAATAAGTGCTTCTGACAGTACCAAATTAATTTCTTATACGTTAATTTAAAAAGCGGATTAAAATCGTATCGCAAAATGCGTCACCTGTTATCTGTAAAATGTTGACATGTGAGTTTGTCTTTTAAACATATAAAAAATAATGCATTTTCAAAATGACTGCATACCAAATTCATCATTGTTTTAAGATGTCATTGTTAAAACAATAGTTTGTAAAATGGAACATTGACAAATGTTGCTTATGAAGTGATACTTTTATAATGAATTGTGGGTAAAACATCGTAGACCCTAAAAACTGACCAGGCTCCGATTTCACAAAAGTACAACTCGAGGTTTACTATGACAATTTGTAGTAAGTTGTAAATTCAATTAACCCACGGATGAGCAAGTGGAAAGACTCGGCTAAGCAATTTGCAACTATGAATTGTAGTTTTAAGGAACACGGCTCAGACGTACGCCTCTGCTTACTCGTAACATTGTTACTTACACCATTCCGTATTGATTCGAATGTCCATACAAGACACATGATCGCTTAAGTTACGCGGTCGCTCTCAGCCAGTGCTGTCGTGTCCTACAGATTGAGAGAAATATATACGATAACAGAGTTGTATAGTGTGCGTCAACCCAGAATGGCTCCTCCAGAGAAATGTAAGAAATGCAATTTGTTTATTTCTACCAAAAGACTGGAGGATTACTTCAAGTGCAGAGGAGTCTGCGGAGAATATTTCCATAAAACCAAGCATTGCCTTAAAGACTTTTCAAAAAGCATTGCAACAGGTTTTTGCGAAAACTGCATAGAGATTGGAAGCGAAAAAAAGAAAGAACCGAAACAAAAAAAACAAATCGAAATTGGAATGACATCGGAAATTTGCGGTGAGCCATTTTTGGACCTGGATCCAAAAAACGTTACCGTAGAAAAGCTGTTGTTAGAGCTAAATACGAAAATGGCTGTTGTGTTCGAAATCAAGAAAGATACAGAATTCTATGCTTCCCAATACGACGAGTTATTGAAGATCCATAAAGAAACCATGAAGAAAGTGAAAGAAAACGAGAATAAAATAGAAGACCTAAATAACCGTTGTAAGCACCTGGAAACGTTGAATGCTGCCCTCGAAATGAGAGTACATAATATTGAACAAGAGGACAAAAACAAAAACATTGAAATAAATGGTTTGGAAAAAACCTCAAATGAAAAAACAACAGAGATTGTCAACCTGATCGCTAAAAAACTGGATGTGAACACAGATGGTATAGATCGTGCATGGCGTGTTAATAAAGGAAATAAGAAAGGTACCGAAAGTGCTAAACAAGGCACGCCTCCCTTAATTATACGGTTCCGCACAATAAATGCCAAGGAAGAGTGGTATGAGAAACGAGGACGCATTCGTAAGAATAGTGACATATACCCTGATGGTTCTGATAAACCGATTTATATAAACGAAAACCTAACATATCATAACAAGGAACTCATCTGGATGGCGAAACAAAAATTAAAGCCTAGCTTTAAATACATCTGGGTCAAACATGGTCGAGTTCTCTGCAAAAAAGATGACGATGCCAGAACAATCCCACTTTACAATATTGCAGATGTAAACAGACTAGCATCAGGATCGGCACAAGGTAAAATGAATGATTCACCATCTGTGGTACCATCGGGTACGTCCGATGCGTGATTCTGTGCTGAGAGAAATTCAAGACCCCTATCTAATTAGATACTTAAACATCATAATGTAAATATGGCTCAAATATTGGACTTTATCAGTGTAGAGGATACCATCAGACACAACAATCTAGATAGCTGGATAGATTATATAGACACTGAAATCAACTTAACAATAACTCATCTGAACATAAGATCTTTGAACAAACACTTTGATGAATTAACAGTATTACTAAATAATTGTAAAAAAACTTTCGACGTAATTATTCTTACCGAAATAAATGTACATGATGATCGAATATCTTACTTCACACTAAGCGGTTATAACGCAGTTCATAAAACAAGAGAAACAAGATCGGGGGGAGGAATTATCATATTTTATAAAAAACATTTACTTCTATTTACTGATAACATAGAAATTCCGGGTTCAGAGTGTCTGTCAGGTTGTCTAATTCATGAACAAATTAAATTGCGTATACTGGTACTGTATAGACCCCCTCAAGGTAATATTCCAACTTTCATACACAGTCTACACAACTATGTCAAAACAATACAACCAAGTGAGGAAGTTGTGGTAATAGGTGATATGAATATCGATCTGCTACAACGCTCAAACAATAATGTGATATCTTATGAGAATACTCTTAGTGAATGTAGCTTTGTAAAAAAAATACACGGTATTACACGTGAAGAATTTAGACTAGATAATCTGAGTAAGTCCTGTATTGACCATATATTTTTAAAAAGTTCTCGTAAAAGTGTATCCTCAATAATTGAACACAAATTAGCAGATCACTATTTTGTATGCCTCGGAATAAATGTAAATAATATTACTTCACAGCAAAATGAAAATAAAACTATAAAAATACGTAATAATAACCAGATATTAAAAGACCTAGACCAGGTTATATGGGTAGACCTATTAAAAGAAACATGTCCTATAAGCTTATACAATAAACTTTACGAAATATTTAACAAAATTTATGAATCAAATACACGTGAACTTCCCGCTAAAGACTACTCCAAACGCACAGCATGTCCATGGGTTACTGATGAGTTGCGGAACATGATAACACACAGTGATTATTTGTTTAGAAGATGGAAAAGCAACCCAAGTAATAGTATATACCGAGCACAATATAATAAATGGAGAAATTCTACAAATAAAAAAATCATAAAGGCTAGAAATTATTACAAAAAACAACTTTTAGTAGAAGCGGGCAGCGATATAAGAAAAATCTGGGAATACATAAATAGCTGGTTAGGCAATCAGAAGAAATCTATTGACGACTCAATATTAAGATACATGGGCAAAAATAATAATACTCAATCAATATGTGAACAGTTTGCTGATACTTTTTGTGGTGAAATAGAGAAAATAAAGCACAAATGCACGCATAAATTTATTAACAGGGGGTCATATACTACGTATCAAGATATAACAATGAGATTTAGGAATGTTTCTGGTTTTGCAGTAGAAAAGATAATAGATAAGTTAAACACAAGAAAATCACCAGGCATAGACAATATACGTTCTGTAGATATTAAACATGTGAAAACTCAATTAAGCCCAATATTGGCTCACTTTATAAATCTATCAGTAAAAACTCAACAATATCCAGATCCCCTAAAAACATCTGTCATCAGACCTTTATTTAAGGGTGGCAGTCATTGCAATCCGGGAGACTACAGACCAATAGCTGTGTTGTCAGCATTGAACAAAATTGTTGAAAAAGTAATAGTAAAGCAGGTAGCAAACTTTCTAGACCATAACAAAATAATCACAGACTCACAGTACGGTTTTCAAAGAGGCAAAAATACAACTAAATTACTTTCAGAGTTTGCAAACATTATAAACCAAAACCTTAATGACAAAAAACAAGCAGTAGTTTTGTTCATAGATTTTAAAAAGGCGTTTGACACCCTTAACCACGCAACTCTTTTGACTACTTTAGACGAAAGTGGAATTAGAGGTCCACTATTAGGTTGGTTTGGAAACTATCTACAAAATCGCTCGCTGACTGTTAAAATAGATAACACATACAGCACAAAACATAGTATAAAATACGGGGTGGCACAAGGATCCGTAACAGGGCCAATATGCTATATCTCCCAGGTTAATAGTATGGTATCTGTTATTACAAAATGTCATAAGTTTATGTTTGCAGACGACACATGTATTGCGTACACTGGTCATGATACAAAAGAAATAGAATCAAATATACAGGAAGATTTTGATAATATAACGAAATGGTCACATGACAATGGAATAATATTAAATAACCAAAAGACAAAAATTTTATATATAAGCTCGAGCTATTGTAAAACCAGAGATCAGAATGTGTATGTCAAGGGTCACTCCTACGATTGTCTTCACGAGTTTGGCAATAACTGTAAATGCAATTTTATTGAGACGGTTACTAAATTTAAATACCTGGGGCTAACTGTTGACAACAGATTCTGTTGGAAACACCATATTTTAAATATTTGTGACAAGCTTAGAATTGTATTAAGTAAATTTAAAAACCTTAGTTACTGTGTACCAAAATCAATTTTATTTATACTGTACCACAGCCTTGTGGATTCAGTCGTCTCGTATGGGCTTGAATGTTATGGTCTCACATTTAAAAGCGAAATTAAAAAAATAAAAGACTTGCAAATAAGGTTTCTAAAGATATTAGTCGACAAAAATACAAAGTTAGAACTTAAAGATAATTACGAGCTACTATTTGAAAAACTTAAACTATTACCAATTAATAAGAAATGCCTTTACTTAATAACAATAGATGAATATTGGAAAGATACTTATAAAGTTAAAATAGACCATAAATACTATACACGTCACAACAAAGCTGGTCTATCTGTGCTACCAGATAAAATAAACAATTTTTACGGCAAGCGTACCAAAGACTGGGTAATACCGAGAATATTCAATGCCATACCAAGCGATCTAATAAACCTACAAGGAACAAAACAAAACTTAAAACACAAATTAAAGGAATTTTTCCTAACAAGTAAACCTATTCTTTAAGTCTTTCCATAAATGTATTAACTAAATACGGCCCGCTGGCGTGACGCACATGCGCGTTCGCACGGCGGTTGCATGGGCATCCGAGCCGGAATGCCGTCGCACTGTACAACTTATTATTAGACTACCTACATATTAACATTTTTGTGAACTTAAAAAAAAAATAATAGATTTTAGAATTGTATCTCAACATATTATTATTTACTGAGAGTGTCTGCCGTTAAACTGCAATACAGTTTGGCAGAAGGGAATATATTGTATAACTTTGTCACTGTGCTTAATTAAAAATAAAAAAAAAAAAAAAAAAAAAAAAAAGCCTCCTTTATCCGAAAGGCATTCGAATTCCATCGCCATCGAGCAATAATAGAAGCATGCCAAACGCCTGATAGGCCAGGAGTCACGTACCGTCGAGTTTATGGGGCGCTAGTGGAGGCCCGTGGGTTTGCTCGTATAGGCCAATATTTCAGAATATGTCAGTATTGATTCATTCTTGCGGTCAAGTACACACAATGTGTAGGCCAGTATTTTATAATATGTCAGTATTGATTTTTTTCTTGCGGTCAAATATGCGCTTGTCAAATATACACTGGCCCAGTGTTTTATAATATGTAAGTATTTATTAAATACACTTGTTTATGCCAGTATTTTATAATAATATGTCAGTACAGATCAGATCTTTGCCGTGTGTTGCCGGATTAAGAATAGCGTCACTCCATTTCCTCCCGTGGATGTCGTAGAAGGCGACTAAGGAAATAAATTACCAGGAGACGGGCAGCAGCGTCTTCCTGAGATTCCAACCGCATACTGCGATCGCCAACCCGCCTGCCAAGCGTAGCGATTATGGCAAAACCCCTCATGGTTATGAAAACCATGAGGGAGGCCTATGTCCTGCAGTGGGCGTCAAGGGGCTGATGATGATGATGATGACAGATCTTTTCTTGCGGTCAAATATATATTGGCCTAAACACTTGTGTAGACCAGTATTTTATAATATTACGTACGTATTGAGTTTTTTTGCGGTCAAATATACAGGCCGTTATAGGATTTCTTTTTAAGTTATTGGATACCTATTGTATTTTATTAATTATAAAATTGGCAATTCATTTAAAATTCACACGAGTACTCTAATCAGTTAAGGGCGAATTTGTATCAAAAATGTAAAAGTTAACCTGGGTATTTCATAAAACTATAATTCATGGTTTACTGGGACAAGTCAATTCGTGTACATTGCAGAGTCGATTAAGCCCCAGATTAACAATTAGGCAGACTGCTACGCAATGACATCGATTGTCGTAATAAACTATAAATTATAGTTTTATGAAAGGCGGCATACAAACAAACATAACCATTAATTCCTGCATTAGTACCCGAACACAAGTTATTCACGTATCAGCCTTTAAATATGGGTGTTACCTCTCTTTGATCTCGGCCGGTGGTCGTTAGTGACAAATAGCTCCACCGATTGATTCATGCTTATCCTGTGGGACTCACTGTTTAGATTTCTCGAGAAAAATGAGCTGCGACTCATTGAAGCCACACCGGCTTTTAAATGTTTGACTCAAATCTTGATGGACCTAATGGATCGACGTTATCATATGTTGGACATAGGCCTCCCTCGTGGTTTTCATAACCATGAGGGCTTTTGCCATAATGGCCACGCTAGGCAGGCGGGTTGGCGATCGCAGTATGCGGTTGGAATCTCAGGAAGACGCTGCTGCCCGTCTCCTGGTAATTGATTTCCTTAGTCGCCTTCTACAACATCCACGGAAGGAAATGGAGGGACGCTATTCTTAATCCGGCGTCACACGGAACATATTATTATTATACTTTATTGCATACGTAACACTTAACAAGACATCACATAAGAAATAACATGTACAAAAGCGAGCTCATCTCTGTAAGAGAATTCTTCCACCAAACCTTGCAAAGTTGGAGAAGCAGTAAAAAACGGGTCTATATTCGTGGTACAAAATGAACTACATAAACTACAAAATCCTAAATAACCTACTTACAGCCAAAATCAAATAAACTGCACGAACTGAAAAAAATAATACATAAATATAAAGCCGTAAAGCTGCCTGTACGTAATACAGAGAAGTTGTAAAATAAGACCGTTAATTTTTATAAATCTTAAAACTTCATCATCATTATCATCATCAGCCTACCGGTGCTGGGTATAGGCCTTTCCCTCCTACTTAAAACATAATGTAGACAATATGTACAAAAATTAAATTTTGCATTTAAAATGTTTGCTGAAGAAGAAGAAGAAATACATTTATTTAACGCCACATAGACATATACGGCAGTAAAACGGCCTCACGCTTAGTAATTGCTGCAGGGCTGTTGCCCACAGCACAGACTTTCAGCAAGGGCCTGGTCTAGTGACTCACGGAACATCGCAACGACGCAGACAAAGTGTAATATTAGTACAATACAATACAATGCAATACAATACAATGCAGCGCAACGCAATTCAATGCAACGCAATGCAATGCAATGCAATGTAATACAATACAATACATACGGCGACCTTAAGTAGTGCAAGGAAAGGATGGACATAGAAGGAATAGCATCTTATGCTGGAAAAGAAAAAAAGGTTTCGGTTTTCCGCATTCATTGCTTATAGTCATACTGGTAAATTATCGCGATTAGACCCAATAAATTTATTTTTAATTTGTAATTGACAAAACCCACAGCACAAGTTTATGTGGAAGTTATTATTATTAGTTATTATACACCAATTGCAACTCTGAGACTTCTCGCGAGTACTTAATTGAATGCAAAGATGTTTTAATTGTTTTCATTGCTGCTCGTAGATCCCGCGCGAGAGCGAACGCGGTGCGTGGCGCCGGGAGCCGTCCGGTGCGGGGCCAAAATAAAATAATGCAGCGTTTCTCAACCACGGCCAAATTTCGGGCGGCCAAATCGGCGCCGCCATTTTGAATTTCGAATAACCAAAAAATGATTTCAATATTAGATCGCCAAAAGCCTACCAATACAAAATTTCATTCTAAACGGCCGGTAAACCAAAAAGATAGCTAGTCCATACAAGATGGCTTCATAGGACGGCCGTAAATAATATATTTACTACAACTTCCTCATACATCATTTTTGTGTAAAAGTTATGGTTTTTGCGAAAACACATAGATAGTCATTCCGTCAGTCATTCAGTGGGTATACTGGATTGGACAGTTCTCATTGGACGATAATGGCCAGGACTCATGATAAGACAAATACAAATTATTTATTGCAGAATACGTAGATATCCTGCACTAGGAAATCCTGTATCGCAGGCGCTCGACTACGTTTAGCTGATATAATAGTTTCAGAGAGTCTTTATTGCTACTGACATAAAAGAAAAATTTTAGGTATTAACGGAAATAACAGTCATTTTAAATTTGTGTTACTAAGCATGCAAAGACACTTCGTTTTGTAGATTTACCTTGCCTTTTTTGCGTCTTGGTCGTGAAGTTACCGTTATCGCCTAACGGGAATCGGCCATTGACGTAGATAAAGGGGGATTGCAGGGGGAGGGGACATGGCCATCCCAATTGGTCTATTTGCCTACCCTACCTACTGCATAGGTCTAGCGGGATTCAAAGTGGCAGGCCATCTCCTCCTGAAAAATAACCCTGGATACGCGACTGTTCTCAACTGGTTACGATATCTTTAGAACACTCTGTACTACACGTATAAGCCAATCATTTTAGCATTGTATGACACATTATCTTGTACTAAATAGATTCAAATAATTTTTCGCTGACTTCAAAAAAGCATACGATTAAAAAACAATTTAATTGTGACAACCGCAACCGTCTTAACGAAAACGCAAATGGGTAATAACTTACTGTACCAGTAATTTACTAACTGTATCATGGAAAGAAAGGCATTAATTTGTGGTCTATGTTTTGGTAAATTATAAAATTTCTAAAAACGAAGCAGTGGGACCAGCTAGTAAAGAAATAAAATTCTCTTTAAGTTTGACAATCTCTGGTTCACGCATTCAGTGGCATGCACTAACGCTCCTGTTATTTTAGAAATCGTTATTCTAACACTAAACGCAATTGTTTGTTTTGTTAAAATCCCTTTATTTATACACAACTAGGATAGTGTTTATTGCCAGTCGAGCAAGTAACTGTTTTCACGCACGAAAGGGTTTCGCTGTAAACATAATATCCTCTGAATGGACATAGAAAATGTAAATGTTATTATCGGCATAAAAAAAGTTATAAAATCACTAACCCCGGTTTCTCGTACACTGTTAGTTGGCCAAAGTGCAAACAAAAAATGAAACTGAAAACAGTAGATCAAAATATTGCTAATCTACGAGAAAATGGGGGTTAGACAAGCAAAAGCTCAAAAACCCGACTAAGTACTTAGCGCTGATAGAAACGCACAAATATTGTAATTCTTTTTTATATCGCTTGGAATAATTTTATATTGTACTATGTTATATAAACTCAGTATTACATAAATAGATACAATTTTAAAACTCAAATAAAAAAAAGTTTATATTATAAAAATAAAATGTTTACTTAATGAATGGCAAAGTTGTTGGTTTCAGAATTAATAGATTTTTGGGGAGAAGAAGCTAACAAAGAAACTCCACATGTAACTTTTCAAAAAGTTGTTTACTTATTTAATAGAGTCTTCAGCTTAAAATAAATTACAGAGATCGCTTTTGAAAAGAGAAATCACAAATGTATTATCCAACATATTGATTTTGTTCATATAAAAGCTAGCCTATGTCACTCTGACTGTAATGACGAATCGCTTGACACCTCTTTCATCTAAATCGGGTGAGTAACTACTCATAAACTTAGGCGCAATCGTGGAACATCCTCAAATACAAACATACATAACCCTTAAAATCATAACCCGTCCTTTTGGCTCCACCGTAGTTTGGCAAAAAGGACTCGTCTACCTTTACATGCCTGCGAGTCAACTCTACTTAATTATATTACGAGCAACTTTCAAAAGGAAATGGTCTTGGAGACCACTGTGGCAACAAATCGATCAAGTGCAGCTTTACGGCAAATTTAAAGTCGTTTTGACGACAGATAATTGTCAAATCTTATTGGCTGTAAAACCATTAAATTGCATTATGGCCTACTTAACATTTGGCGAATTAATTTCACACAAATAAATCCGGAGAGCGCGAAATGCAAAGTGGTGCTAAAAATAGCGTCGACTGACTGAGTGCAGTTGCCTACCTCTCTTGGACGCCTTTATGTAGAAGTGACAATTCTCTAAAGGAATTAGCCCACTTTGGTTTTTTTTTATCATAAGGAAACCTAAGTGATTGTGGTGTTCTTACAAGATTTTTGAGAAACGTCCTAGAACGTAAACGTTTGCTCTCATGTCATGAGGCAGAACTTTTGCAAAAAAGGTCAGCTATGCGAGCTATATACGAACCACTAACGCCACCGAAAAGAGTTGAAACAGTCGCCGCCGTGACCACAAATACGCAAGCAACAAGATAAACTGACAACTATCCACCAATTGTGCACCCTAATAAAGTCCCCAAGATAAAGGCCTAGCCTAGTTTGCCGGTAAACGCAAAACATAACTTGTAATGCCCTCCAATGTCTATTTATAGCGGCCTCAATTTGTATTATTTTTTTGGAAATAAATAATTTACTTACTTACAACTTGGCCCTAGAGTCTAATACACTACATACGTAGTTTTCCAATAGAATTATATAAGCACGAGAATACTATTATCTACCTTTATTTGATAGGCTACTGAGGAACAGCAATACAATGTCATTAGGTACGTCAAGGCATCTCTCGCGAAAAACATAGATTCGCGCGAGGTGCCAAGTTGAGGGCTATACCATTGGAATGCGATTGAATGCAAGACTAAAAATAGTATCAATGTAACCAAAACGTACCTATATCCCTCTACTGAATAGCTGAGCATTTTAGAGATGCATCCACCTGGCTAAAGTATCAGGGTAGGACTGGATGGACAACCCAAGGCCGAAGAAAATTGCAAGAGACCTAGCATTGCGTGGTTATAGGTTTCCGAAGATTGTCATAGTTTCGTTTTTCGTCAAAAACTAAGGGCAGCTGGCCCACTCCTGCGCAGCGCGGTCCAGCTGTCAGTGGTGTCACTAAATAAAGGTGTAAATATTGTGACAGACAGACGGACGGGCAGACGGCGCCGCACGCATGCGCTCTGAATGTCCATTTATTTACCCCATCGCAGGTTAGCGGGGAATTTTAAATAGTTTTTCCGTTTCGCTGCAAATTGCGGTGGGCTGTGAGAAAGAGGTTGCTTTTGGCTGTGAATATATTGTTGAGGAATTCCACGAGATTCACTAGAGACATCAATGGAAAAAAAAATATTTCTTTATATTCTCTCCATCATGTTAATTGTGATTGTTAGAACCCACAACCGAGAATCTACGACCAAAACCTACTATCCATCGTCGGTTGCCTGGAAGAAATTGCTATAAGCAATAAGGCCGCCAATTGTACTGCATTTTTGTAAACATTTCATGTTTGTGTCTTTCCTGGTACAATAAAGAATATTCTTATCTTATCTTATCTAGTGCTAGATAGCGTTAATGCTAAAAAGGGCCCCATTTGGCGTACCTAAATGCTATCTAGTCCCAGGTCGTTGGATAGGTACCTAGATTGGAGCCTAGGATACGTTCTCGGTTGTGGGTGCTAAAAATAACTATTTACGTGATTGAGAGAATAGAAATTCACGTTTTAGGGTTCCGTACCTTAAAAAACGGATCCCTATGGGATCACTTTGTTATCCGTTCATCCACACGGACCCACCTTTATCTCGGGAACGTATAGAGGTATCAATTTGAAATTAAAACCAGAAAGTCTACCAGACCCTTGAAGCTGTGAAAAAATCAAACTTATAAGTTAACGTGAAAAAAGATACATCCGCTTATGCTGCAAAAAACGTATGTTTCGACACTCTCAAGGGAATCAAAATTTGTAGTACTCTTCGTTGACATAGAACTATGAAATTTGGCAAGTCATATCGTCTTATACTACACGTACATGGAAAAATCTGAAAACTACACATTTTTAATTAAATAAAAAATTGTCTTTGAAGTTCGGGAAATGCTCGGAAAAAACTGCCAATTTACATAATCGAGAGGATAGAAAAACACTTCATACAAAAACCGTTGTTAAAAGATGTGATATTTTTTCGAATTAATGCTTATATGTAGGTACCCGTTTTATATAAAGGCGTTACTACTAAATTTCAAAATCCACTTATAACTTAAAATATTGTATGAATATGTTATCATAATTCCAAATTTAGTTCTGTTTATCAGTGAAAACCTGTTATTGGATTTGACTTTAATCGTCTCAATTTTGTAACATAAACACAAGTTTCAACACGCGTTTCTTTCTGCAGATCAGTCAAATCATGAGGAACCCATTTTTCGTATTTTTTTATTTTATTGATTTGACGCAAGTGAGTCAATATTGTGGGTAAGGTAACGTTAAACCATGCCGCTAATTCCTGGGTAGTTTGACTAGGGTCGGCTTCCACTATCTCTCTTAATTCATCGTTATTCACCTGTGTGGGCGGTCTTCCTCGTGGCTCGTTCTTTAAGTCGAAATTTCCATCACGAAAGCGTTTAAACCAAAATCGCACGGTGCGTTCATTAGTAGACCCCTCTCCAAACGCAGCATTGATATTGCGGGCTGTTTCTGCCGCGTTAGTTCCGCGTCGGAACTCGTATTCAAAAATCACTCGAATTTTGGCAGTATCCATCTTTCTTGTCTAAATTGAATAACAAAAACAATTGAAAGTCGATATTCAAATGTTTCACATTTTTTAAAAAAAGAACATCATAGAAACCATTTGAAAAAAGTTTCATTCGAAAACCTCAAACCATGAAGATTCTTAGATGTCAATTCAAAGAACTTATTGCAATAAAACGGCAATTTCATACTTTAACCCCTATTATTAGTTTTTTTCTAGATCTTAACTACAAGTAATTTCTTTTACTATCACCTCATAACCCAGGTTCGATTCCCAGTGCGGGCATGTACCTATGACTTTGTATTCTAAGTTATGTACATTTGTGAAGTTATAGTAGCAATACCACTCGCTAAGGGTGAAGGGAAACATCGTGAGGAAACCTGAGTGTCTGAGGTATTCATATACCTCAGCGCTTGAAATCGCCAATCCGCGGTGGGCACGCTTAGTGATTAAGCCCATACTCTCTCCCTGAGAGAAGGCCTGTGCCCTACAGTGGGACGTATATAGGCTGCTTATGCACCTCATAACGTCTTTACTAGTTTTATCGGGAGTTTTCCCAAATATCTCACAGCTCCAATTAACAATATCCCTAACGAAGAGGTCACATGACCATTACCATAACGGGGTATGCAGAGATATCAACATTTTCATGTTGCGCTGACGATTTTGACACGCGACTGAATAATTCATGCGTTCGATTCATGAGTCCGTATCGAGTTACGAATCGAGCTTTCGTGTGAACTTGGAGATGGTTTTGTGAACGGACCTATTCTCAGGGATCAGTTCTAACGAGTGCTAATCTTAGCACTCTTACGTTACGGGTAGTCTTACGTTATATGTGGACAATAAGCTAACGGCACTATTTAAAGATAAGATAAAGATAAAAATTATTTATTGTTAATAAAAAGATATTTTTTTTCTTATAGAATAATTATTATAGATAAAACACAGATAAAAAGAAAAACCCTGTGTAGTAAAATATAAGGATAGTCCATTGGCACCTATTCTAGTGTTAAATTACGTTATATGTTAGAGACCTCCGCCATCTTAAAGGACATTGATTTGGATACAATATTTGCAGTTGATTTATGATAAGGATATATAGAAGCCTAAAATGTAGTAAGAACAATTACTTAATTAAAATTATAATATATTTGAAGTTTATTTGCGCATACAATTATTTTGATTCCATAGCAAAGGTCCCAACCCATTTGCCATGGTATAAACATAGCACAGGGTTTTGAGCTGAACACCTGTGAATACCCGTAAGAAGTGAACACCCCAGACACTTACTTATATTACCTCACGATGTTTTCTATTACAGTTAGTATGTAGCGGTATTGCTACAAGTTTGACTATTTTTTGGTGTAGGCTTTGTTCAATAAATACGGTGTTTCACGGATCACGGCCATTAATTCGTAACTTTGTTATTTGTTTATTCTAGTAGATATTGAGTTTCTTCAATTTATCAATTGGTCAGAAACACCGTTTTTGGTACTTATGAGTAAAATCTGCCTACCCACCCCTTTTGTTAAAAAATTTGTAGATAACAGACCGTAAATTGTAAGCTAGTGCAAAAAAAATCAGGTATCCATTGAATCGCAAACAACTGGGTACAAATGAACCGACTAGTGGAACCTGAGCCTTCGCATTTTAACAAAAGGCTTAATTACCGTCGTATGGCCGGATCCCTGCAGGTACTGCAACTTATTCTTGTTACTTTAGAAATGGTCAGTTGCTCTCCACTAGGAGTTGAGTAAAGTTGGTTTTCGACGACGTGATTTCGGTTTCTCTTAATAAACCGCTTTTTCAGTTTTTAGTTAAGTCTCCGAAATCTCCGTGAACAACTAATCTCCTCTTACAGTGTTAAAGCAAACTCCACCAATTGAAAAGGGTTACAGTAATTTGTCATGAAAATTTCTTATGATAGTGATGAAAACAAAGCTCGATTTTGCGTCAAACGAATCCTCCAAGCCTTTGCCAAGTTCAAGCGTCAAGACCGCGCGTCGAAGCTGCGCGCGCGCCAGTGGTCGCCGCACGCGCCCCCTGCGAACACGCCTCGCTATCGATCGATTTATCGAACCACTCGATCCATCCGTCAGTGATCGCGAGTCATTTTCATTTTCGCGCTTCACGTGCGCGCAAAAGATTTTCGAACAAAAAATTCAAAAAAGTGCGTTTATTCTCTTTTAACATTTTTTCATGTGTATAACCGAGTAAGGAAAGAAGTTACTTTTTTAATTAGTGAGAGTGACACGTGTGTTTTTAAAAGTGAAGTTTGTGGTGGATTTTTCGAGACAGTACGTTATGAACTTTTCTTTGGCGATTTTTTCAGGTAGGTAAGTTGTAGTTTTAGTCCCTGGGAAATAGAAAAGATACGTTCTAATTTATTTGGAGTTTATTGTGTTCTAGTTCACATATGTTTGTGTGTGTTTTACATTAAAACGGAGTGCGTTTTATCATTGGCCTAATTTTGAGCTAGTAACATGATACCTATATTTTCTAACGACATAAATAAACGGATCCGAAACTTGTTGGTCCAGTGTGGAAAACATATTCCAATTACGTCTCGTGAGGTATGATTCAATGATTGAAGATTTTGACTGTTCAATTATTTCTGGGGTATGTATATTTATACTCAGGCATGAGATTGTAGTGAAATGCTTACTATGCATCATGGTGCTATTTTAGTTTATTAGATTCAAATTGACTATACATACATTTTGGACGATACGAGTGTGATCAAAAATTTTATTCAATTATTTTCTATTTCTGATATTTCAGCAGCGATGGGTAATAAAAATAAATGCTTTTCCTAAAGTACAAAAAGTGTAGGATGTCACAACTTCCACTCTATCTCGCAACTTTTGAGACTCGCGGTGCTATAATTATACAGGGAGCTCAAATATAATTATATATCCGAAAACCAGAGGTACCACTAGTGAGCCTCACGAACAACTTTTACTATGGACGAAACTTTGAAATCGCTAAAAGAAATATCAGAAATGATACCGTACATTTTAATACCGCAAGTAATAACTTTAGCAGGGAACAACTGATATTTTTTCGTGATTATCAAGTATTTACAAACTAATATTTATTTATATTGACGATGACGGGTAGAACTTTCGTATGTATGTGGGAATTACACCCTGTATTGCCCTGTATCACTCTGTAGTACTTCAGCTCACCAAGTTAATGGCTAGTGCACTAGAAGAGTGCATTATGGCTCCGTACACAAAACTGCGAATCGACGCGATGCGAATTTGCAACGTAGAAAACTGCGACACGAATTGTTGCGAGGCGATTTCGATCGGCAAGGCCTTCCACGGTTCGGGTGACCATTTCTTCCTTCCATTCCCGTATTTTGTAAATTAGGTCGTGACATGTATCGTAAAAAGAAGTGCTCACTTCTGTGATTGCTAAGAAGATACAGGAAAAAGAAACAAAGAAGATTTTGGGTTTACATAAGCAGTCTATATACCTACGTCCCACTGTAGGGCACAGGCCTGGATGCGGCAGATGCAGACGCGGATTGGCGATTTCAAGCGCTGAGGTATGTGAACAGCTCAGACATTCAGGTTTCCTCACGATGTTTTCCTTCACAGTTAGCGAGTGGTATTGCTACTATAACTTCACAAATGTACATACCTTAGAAAACCAAGTCATAGGTACATGCCCTCACTGGGGATCGAACCTGGGTCTCTCGCTTCCGAGTCCGATGTTCTACCCATTAGGCTACCGCCGCCTTTTTTTTTTGTTTGTCTGTTTGTTAATATTATGAACGCCGATGCGAATTAATTCGCAAGTTCTTGCGATGCGTCGCGCGAGCTCGCCGACTTTTACGATGCGACGTCGCACCGCAGTTTCGTGTTCGCGCCCTAAGAGAGAAATGTGAACTAGGCTTATTATAAAAAACAATCCTATTTATTTTACAGTAGAACCTCGATAAGTTAAAGTCCAAGGGAAACACAAAATATTTTAAGTTATAGAGGTTTTAAGTTATCAAGGGTCTATGTTAGGTAAAGGTTAATATAGAGGTATGTACTTGTTTCTATGTACCCTTGCTCCCATTTTTACTCGAATGCATCAGAAGGATGGGTTCAATAAAATACTGAAAATTAAATATGTAATCATATTTATTCACATTACTTACATTACATAAAAATAAAACAACAACTAAAGGTTTAGTCTACTTAAAAAAATCTGTGATTTTCTTTTGTATTAAAAAATTCACTGTTTCTAAATCGATTTGATTTTCAATGACAAATACAGAGGAGAATACATTATCTTTTATGTTGCTACACTGCTCTATAAATGATCGTACAGTTGTTAAAGCTCTTTCATCCATTTTTCACTGCTTCTATAGCTTCTAATTTATCAGCGTAGGTGAGGTTTGTTAGTTTTCTTTTTGTACTCATTTTAAGACAGTTTTATCACACAGTAAGTAAAGCGATGTTTCGTTGTCACAAAGCTAACCGCCGCAAAGCTTTGAAGAATTTAGATAAAGCAAACAATAGGTAATGTATTGTAAACACGGGCAAGCAATAAATACCGAAACCATTTGTTTTGACACTCTTTCAAAATGACTCATTCACAAACAATTTTATGTTATAGAGGTTGTGGAAACATTTATTTTAGTTACTGAGGGCCTATACAGAGATTATTTATTTAAGTTATAGAGGTTGCGTATTTTAAGTTATAGAGGTTTTGGGCTCTGATGGGAAGGGAACATAGTATTTTTTGAAGTAATAGAGGTTTTTATGTTACCGAGGTTTAAGTTATCGAGGTTCTACTGTATTTACTTTATTCTTCGTTAGATATATTATGACTTCAGCAGGCCAAAATTATTATAGTTTGTCAATAAGCGACACTCTGGCAACACCATGCTGCTATATTCGATAGCTCTGTTAATGTTAAAGCACCACCTTTTTATTAATTATGTGAACCGTGCTATATTAAATCTACTCGATCAAACTTAGTCAGGCTCTCGTGAACATTTTTGCTGAGTCACAGAAAAATATATTTTCAAAATCTCCAACTTCTGGGGTAAATGACAGCGGGAGCTTTACTTTTTTATTACACAGTCACCCTTAACCCAACTGACTAGAGTGCACGGATGTAAAGGATGATGTGCTGACGGCTGTACTGGCCCCAGAGTCTAATTAACACAACTTTTCGATACTCAATATAATAATATAAGCACGACAATAGCTGTTGTATCCCTCTATTTGGTAATCTACTAAGCAATAGTAGTACAAAGTCGTTCCAGTGGTAAAATAACCCGCGCAAATTAAATGTGCATCTCTCGCGAAAAAGCACGAATCGCGCGAGGCGCCAAATTAAGTTGCACGGAACCATTGGAATGCGATTGGTTACTAGACTACCATCAGTGTCAATGAAACAACCATTACTTCTATGCATTTTAGAGACTCGAACCCCCAGTTCCGAGTAGGAACAACCGGTCGCGAGGATTCCCTGTAAATAGTGCGAGATCCAAATAAATCTCTTTTCATAGCGTGACGCGAGCAGGCGACCGCGGTTGATGAAACGTTGATGGCTCTGTGCGCGGCTGTGCGTCCGACCATATGTAGCTGTGGACTTGTCAATAATTTACACTTATCTTACATAAACTCAGGCCTGTGTCCGGAGGGCTAGGGAGAGACTAGAGTTGGCCACTTGCCACTATCCTGACAAACCTCTACCTCGATTTTATAGACTTATGTTAAATATTGATTTTACTCAATATTTCATTTCATAATTAAATGGGTCACCTTCTTAAAATTTTATTGAATCTGGGTGAGCGCTTATGTGAAAAGCAATCCTATTCAATTTTGTTTTTTGTTTATGTGGTATATTATAATTATAACTTGTCAATGAAGGACATTCTGGCAACCCTAATGCCAAAATTTTACGATATTAAGCCAAGTAAAAAGACAATCGAAATCGAACTTTGCCGAAACTAAAAAGACATGCATGACATAATTAGCGCGTTGACCTGTCATATTGACAAATAGTTATATCATCTAAGAATATAAATGTACCTAATCCGACTAGATCAGATCCAAACTCTCTATCCTCCATTATACTCTGTCTTAACACAGGTGTTTATGATATTATTTTCACATCTGTGCCATCACTGTTTTTTAATGTACGATTAATAAATGTCTTGTGAGTTTCCCCTTGCCTTGGTACGCTAAAAAACTTTTTAACTAGTCTACAGTTTCATCGGTCATGTAGTAACGACAAAGTTATGTCCACTATGAGTAATTGATAGGTGCGTTCACAGTACTTGAACTTGGGAAGCAGAGTGTGAAATAGCTTATGGACAAAACATTTATTATAGAGGGTGCTATTTCGGGACGAACCTACCACAATCTGGGCTGTAGGAGCGGTTGTAATTGTTTATGGGGTGATTTCAATTGAATAGCCTTCCGTATAGCGTCGAATAGGTAGGCATCGACTTTTACTGCCCTGTGTAGATGAAATATTGTGTACCTACTCTATTTCTGAGAGCGGACAGTCCTGCGATGTCAAAGTTCCTATCGAGATTCGTATTATGATTATGTATATTATTAATCATAATCTAATGATTATGACGAGATTTGACGCGATCGATTTGTGTGAACATTAAATTGAGAACTTTGAAATTGAAACTTTTGCTTATTTGAGGAAGAAGTTTAATCTGTCGATACTGAAGAATCTGTTTTCAGGCTTTGAGTTAATAAAAAATAAATGGCATTCGTTGGTTGGTAAGCGCATCACTTGATAAGGGCTGGACCGATTTGTGTAACTTATCCATTAGGAAAAGAGAAATTGCGAATAGCCAGAAAATATGAAAATCCCGAAATACTGAAAAAGCTTTTTTCCAATGGAATTTCATAAAATGATGAAAACTGAAAAAAATTATGAAATATGAAACTATACTGACCAAATGAAAGAGATAATGGACACCGTAACGTACCAGGTGCCAAAAGGAATTGGCTTAACCGGAGCGCGTCAAGGATGCTGCACTAATATAATCATGATTATTATATCACCAAAAAGCATAAAATGTAGCAGTTCGTAAACTGTAGCACGAAACATGGGAAAGAGACGTTAAAGCGACATTTCATGCTTAGTTGCTACCACCTAAAGCGTGACATTATCTTACGTGCATTTTTTGCCATTTTACTGTAAAAAAAACCCGGACCTCCATGTGCAAATATTACTCTGACACTTGCCCCTATGCGTGTTGTATACAAGGCTGCTTTCAAAATACGCAGTTCTTAAAATATATCGGTTTAATTTACAACAGCTTTTATAACCTAGTTAAAAAAATAGGTAATTTGAATTTCCGTAAAAATAATGTATTTTCGCGATTTATTTGCTTTACGGTGGCGTTGTTTGATATTATAATGCTTAAACCACTTGTCTCTCATAGAATTGACATTTATCTATGTAGCCCAATGATTTACTGAAGCCTGCACCATTGGTACAGCGTGTGAAGCTCATATTTAATAAAATTATGTAAACCCTCCGTTCCGTGTGGCGCCGGATTAAGAAAAGCGTCACTCCATTTCCTTCCGTGGATGTCGTAGAACGCGACTAAGGAAATCAATTACCAGGAGACAGACAACAGCGTCTTCTTGAGATT
Source organism: Yponomeuta malinellus (assembly GCA_947308005.1). Classification (NCBI taxonomy): domain Eukaryota; kingdom Metazoa; phylum Arthropoda; class Insecta; order Lepidoptera; family Yponomeutidae; genus Yponomeuta; species Yponomeuta malinellus. The sequence continues at coordinate 17,845,835 of OX371007.1, read as the reverse complement.
CCAACCGCATACTGCGATCGCCAACCCGCCTGCCAAGCGTGGCGATTATGGCAAAACCCCTCATGGTTAGGAAAATCTAATATCTTCATGGCATCGAATCGCGGTCAGAACGCATACCTTACGTAAAGGCTGAATCTAGCTAGCTATTACGTAACCCTGGCATAACATTGCAGGAATCTAGGCTATACTACATGCAAATAGGTGATTTATAAAAACACACATAAAATAGGCGTTCAAAACTAACGTTATCGACCAAATTAATTACCCCAATGTAGGAAATTCATTAATCGATACTCGTCTAAAGTTGTTCAGCCTACTGGGGATAGGCTTCTAATGTGGAGTAAGCTTTTGTATTGTTCGCTTGATGTTCTGTTTCTTAGATCATCGATGGTAGGGAAGAATCGCCATCGAAATAAAGGATTTACCAATCCGTCCCGGTACAAGAACAAATCCGACTTGTCGTAAATCGCCTAGACGTTCTATTTGATAGATTTACTTTTTTTTTAACTTCCACACAACACAATAACTCCTTCCGGTCCCAAACTAGGATACCCTGTGCTGTGGTAACCAGGCAGGAACATCACAAACATGGAGATACACCCAGATTGAGGCCATTTACACAAATGTACGGCGGCGCCCAGTGGGAATCGAAGCCACAACCTCCGGCATGTTAATTAGACGTGATACCGCTAGGCCAACGATGCAGTCTGGCTTTGACTGAACATAGTATAAAGACTTTTGTATGCACTTCAGCCAACTGACAGCTGATGACAGTCGATTAACAGATTGTTAGAGTACGAGAAACAGGGGGGTAAGAGTCCTTCCGACGATATTTAATGTTTATTTAAAAAATAATACTAACGTCCACACAACACAATCACAAGGTCCAGGCTGCTTAGCGAGCACGCCTCGAGAAAGCCTTTTCTCTGCACATAAAAGTATTACCTAAATACTGGTGACCTGGACTGTCTAGAGAAAAGCCTTTCGCTTACGAGTCTTTGTCCGCTCTGGCGCCAAACTAGGATACCCTGTGTTAAGGTAACCAGAAAAGAACATTACAATTGGAAAAAAACGGACGCCCCCCGCGGGATCAAACCCCGTAATTATAAAAAAAAAAATAGTTCACTTGTACGTTCGCCATATAAAAATAAAACCAGCCTAGAGGTTCTGCAGTAGGGCCCCTCGGCCGCTAATGTTAATCGCCCGCCATTAAAACATTGACACAAATCGCACTAAAACTTGTAAAATATGTGTATAATTTACTTCACTTTACACATTTTAGTGGCCGCACCGCATGCGGCCGGTGTCGGCTTCCTAAAGAATTTAGAAGGTGGTTAGCCCGCGCGGGAGAGTTCATTCATTGCCGGGGCTTTTGATAGTTCGTTGACAAAGCTAGTGAGTGGTTAATTTTTGTGTGAACCACTGCCAAAAGTAACATGAGACGTGTGACTGCAACATTTTCTCTGCATAATAATTACTTTGCTAAATATTTACAGTAACATAATCGGGCAAGAACATCCTTTTAAGTATGGAAATACCTGTATCAGGACGCTCCGCTCTTCCACACTTGGACGTGGTATCTATTGTTGGTCTTCATAAGCAGCCTATAAACGTCCCACTGTAGGGCACAGGCCTTCTCTCCGAGAGAGTTGGGCTTTATCACTATGCGTGCCCACCGCGGATTGGCGATTTCAAGGCGAGGCGCTCTTTACAATTTAACAGCTGTTTTGTATAATAAAAACATTTCCTGGCACGTTATTTTTGATAATAATATGTATGTATGTATTTATTTTATTTCAGGCAATACCCATATAATGTAAGTAACAATGGTGACTTATGCTATGTTACTAATAATATTAATATGTATTCCTTAATTATTTATATTTGATATTTAATATTGCACTCCACCAATCCGGACTTGGCCCCCGTGGTGGAGTATGGCCTATACCTTCCTCAGGGAAGAGACCCGTGCCCCTAGGTGGGGACATAATGGGTTGATGATGATTGCACTTGAAACAATTTTGTACCTACTGGATCAACGAAGAATATAGGGAGTTGATATTACATACGTATTTGTGTACGTCATACCTGTATCCCGAAGGGGTAGGTAGAAACCAGAGTTTTGCACTTGACAAACCTCTTTCGCTTAACCACTCGTCTGCCGCGACACAGATCTGTGTCCAACTTAGTATGGGCCACCTATACGTTCCATTCCGCGAGGGCAGTTCAGAGGTTAATCCACATTTATCAGTCGTGGATGCAACTACTTTTGTTTGGGTTCGAAGTTGATGTTACTTCCTATCTATCCATCTATTCCGCTTATGAACAAAGCCTACTGCTGGGCATATGCCTCTTTTCTGTCACGCCAACCATCTCGTTCCTCTGCCAATCTCGTCCACTGCTATCCGACGGCTTTAGTAATGTCATCGACCGGGTCGTTGTTACTTCCTGGTTGTCTTACTTCACAAGTGTATTGCCATAATTACAGCACCATTGTAACGTTTGCGGGTGGTTCCTGCCCGGTAGTAAGGAAACCCGCCACGTCAACAGACTGAAAACTGTGGCCAGGGCCACCAAAACAAAAATCGAAAAATTGTCTGGCTCAGTGCCTTGAGCCATCAAGGGCCTAAATATGGGGAGTTGAATGAAACGCTGTGTTAGTGTTGAGCACAGACTTTAATTTTTGGACTACACAGGTAGCAATAATGTAATTGTGAAACTTTAGCGTTAAAACCCAGACAATTACTTAATTTCAGAAAAAGCTCAGAGCAGAGCGGGGTCGCTTCAGTAAGTGGTTCTGATAAGTTCACAAATTACATTTTATAAGTGGTTAGTACCTACTGAAAATCAGATTTGCCATCAATTTCAATAATTATCAACAATTTAATTCTACTTTAAAGCTTTAAATCCTAATTCCCAAAAATGTAAGTGAAATTGTTTCACAGACCTTGCTAGGAAGAACCTCCCTGCGAAGTCGATCCGGCCTCATGGAGGGATGCACGGTGCTAACCAGAACGCCGAGTAGGCAGCCTCGTCCCCATGCGCCGTCACCGGAGCAGGACCGAAGAGACTTCACAAGAAGACGCTGGCCAGCCGTCCCGAACCAAATCCTCCTCCCGGCATGAGAGAAGCCAAGCGCTTGTAGCACAGCCTAGCATAAGTTTCTTGACCCCAAAAGAGCAACTGTTTCTCGACAGCAAAAAGAGAAGGCAGTGCAAGCACTAAAAGTTAAAGCAAATCACTAAATCCCTAAATTCCTATAAATTCGCTAAATTCGCTGGATTTCAAAATTTCCCAAAAATTCCCAAGATATCCCAAAAATTCCCGAAATATCCCGAAATATCCAAAAAAATCCCAAAATATTCCAAAATTTCGATATTGTATGAATAACATTTACCTGTATTTTTCTTTATTAGCTGTATTAATTCTTTGTTCATTATGTTATTATTTTTCCCTCTTTTAATCAAATAAATGATATTCATCAACACCTAAAGTTACTATTTCTTTTCCCTGAAATGAGGTAACTACATTTCCTATGGCAACCCACAAGAAACGACCAATCACCGGCGACCAACTCATCAAACAAACCTAAAAGAAGAGATGTCAGCCTACAAAATTCTATGGTGATACCAGAGTAAATCGAAACCTGAGCCGTTCAAGACATTGGAGAAAACACACAACGTGACAGTACCTCTCCTCCCCATTTAAGGTTCAACGCAGGTGAACCGTCCGCTGCCCTCAGCGTTCTGATCTCCAACGCAAGAACTGACCCAAGGTTCGACCAACCCAGGTGCCCTAACCGCTAAATTAAAGTTCTGACCTAAAGAACACTAAACGAAACTAACTAAAGAATGTGCGTAACAAAATAAGGCAAAATTGTATGAAACATCCAAAACCTTGGACTATTATGATTTCATACGAAAACCCTATACCAAAACATTAACCATACTATGCCAAAACCTATACCAAAACTATCCCAAAACCTACACCAAAACTATCCCAAAACCTATCCCAAAACCTACACCAAAATTCTAACTTTCTATCATGTGTCGCAAACCATTAACCTTCTCAGCACAACTGCAATGTTGTGCTGAAGAGGCTAACTGCCAACAGCCAGGACCGATGTTCAGCATTCGTCGATATACCCCTTCTTGTCCGGGCGAAACTTAACACAATAGTCATAACCGTGACTCATAACCATTATCAATGATACCATCTATAAGTGATAATGATAATATCTAAACTAAACCCTATAAAATCTGAAACCAAACCCTCTACCAAGATGCACCTCCCAGAACGAATCGCAATGTTCCCAACGAACATCGAAACCAAAACATCCCAAACAGCAGTCTGAGGAAACTGAAATCTATCTCGGCCGGGCTCGAGATAGCTTAAACTTAACGAAACTGAATACTGTGCAACATAACATCACATCCACACCTGTACCGTAACCCGATTATGATGAATGCGAAACACAGATGTGCCTAACCAATTTAGGCTAAATCTTGCTGACTTGGTAGGAGTTAGTCTACTCTCGCGCATACCCTAAAGCTAAAGACTACTCCTGATGTTATAGAGTTAAGATTGAGTCGCTCTATTATTCATCTACATTTGCTATCCTTTCATACTTCACGCTCCCAAATTAGTAGTGCAACATTTATTTGTTTTGTAGACCACACCTAACAATTTGTGATTAAATATATCATAATATTTAACACTCGAATGCTAAACTACAATCTTAAGAATGTCTTGACCAAAGTTATGGATGGCGGCGGCGATCCATGGCAGCACGACGACAAGCGGAAGCAAGTAGCCGTGCGTCCACCGACCGCACCCACCCTCCACAATTCCTGTGTCAGTTTCATGCCTTTGTAGTCAACAGTGGCGGCGCGGCGAGCGATAGCGAGTAAAGCGGGCCGCGCGTCCACAGATCACTAAATAAGCAAATTTTGTCTATCTTGCCTTTAGGTCTTTTATATGCCACGAGCCTATAGGATGGCCGTCCATCCTTTCCAATTCATAAACTAACGGAGATAAGACTTTCTTAATCTTACATTTTTCATATTTTGGCGCGAGCTTTGCCATCTTAAAGTTCAAAGCGTCGCTTTGTACGAAAGATCGTTTCCATACTATATCTCCTTCTGAAAATCTAGCTGAACGTCGTCTTAAATTGTAATGTCTAGCATTAGTGCCATGCGCTTTCAAAAGGTGAGATCTTACTTCTTCAAAAATAGTTCTAAGGGTGCCAAATTCACCCGCATATTCCTCTCGAGGAATACCTACTGTATACTCCTGATCTGTATCGCGATAGAACGAACCGTTAATCACTGGTTCCCTAGCGTGCACTAAGAAGAAAGGAGAAAACCCTGTGGACTCGTTTACTGCACTATTTATTGCAAACTGAATCCGGTGCAGTTGCTCGTCCCAAGCTCTGTGGTTTTCTTCTACGTACGACGCTACGGCAGTCATGACAGTTTTATTGTAGCGTTCTACTAAATTAACTTGTGGGGTATACCTTGGCCCGTAGTGTACCCTAGGAATGCCCCACGTTGGGCGCCACTGTAACGTTTGCGGGTGGTTCCTGCCCGGTAGTAAGGAAACCCGCCACGTCAACAGACTGAAAACTGTGGCCAGGGCCACCAAAACAAAAATCGAAAAATTGTCTGGCTCAGTGCCTTGAGCCATCAAGGGCCTAAATATGGGGAGTTGAATGAAACGCTGTGTTAGTGTTGAGCACAGACTTTAATTTTTGGACTACACAGGTAGCAATAATGTAATTGTGAAACTTTAGCGTTAAAACCCAGACAATTACTTAATTTCAGAAAAAGCTCAGAGCAGAGCGGGGTCGCTTCAGTAAGTGGTTCTGATAAGTTCACAAATTACATTTTATAAGTGGTTAGTACCTACTGAAAATCAGATTTGCCATCAATTTCAATAATTATCAACAATTTAATTCTACTTTAAAGCTTTAAATCCTAATTCCCAAAAATGTAAGTGAAATTGTTTCACAGACCTTGCTAGGAAGAACCTCCCTGCGAAGTCGATCCGGCCTCATGGAGGGATGCACGGTGCTAACCAGAACGCCGAGTAGGCAGCCTCGTCCCCATGCGCCGTCACCGGAGCAGGACCGAAGAGACTTCACAAGAAGACGCTGGCCAGCCGTCCCGAACCAAATCCTCCTCCCGGCATGAGAGAAGCCAAGCGCTTGTAGCACAGCCTAGCATAAGTTTCTTGACCCCAAAAGAGCAACTGTTTCTCGACAGCAAAAAGAGAAGGCAGTGCAAGCACTAAAAGTTAAAGCAAATCACTAAATCCCTAAATTCCTATAAATTCGCTAAATTCGCTGGATTTCAAAATTTCCCAAAAATTCCCAAGATATCCCAAAAATTCCCGAAATATCCCGAAATATCCAAAAAAATCCCAAAATATTCCAAAATTTCGATATTGTATGAATAACATTTACCTGTATTTTTCTTTATTAGCTGTATTAATTCTTTGTTCATTATGTTATTATTTTTCCCTCTTTTAATCAAATAAATGATATTCATCAACACCTAAAGTTACTATTTCTTTTCCCTGAAATGAGGTAACTACATTTCCTATGGCAACCCACAAGAAACGACCAATCACCGGCGACCAACTCATCAAACAAACCTAAAAGAAGAGATGTCAGCCTACAAAATTCTATGGTGATACCAGAGTAAATCGAAACCTGAGCCGTTCAAGACATTGGAGAAAACACACAACGTGACACCATGCACGAGTCATCCTTTGCTAGCCGTCGGCGTGAGCACCATGTCTAATCATCCGTTGCCCTCAATATATTAATACAATTCCAATGTGTTTAATTAACTGTGACAATAACTGCAGGTGCAACGAACTTCTGTCTCTTTTGGTACTAACACCTTAAAATATTAAGAGATGAAATGTCTCTACCATGAAAAGTATTTGGATGAAGACTTATTAGGCATTGGATTCCTCTGAACAGCAGAAAAGTAAGACGAAGTATGTATGTCTGATTGCATGGGATTCAAGTAAATACAATACACTTAAATAGATTTGGATGCGATTTGGCAAGAGAGCTTGGCGAACAACAGCCAAATAAAAACACTATATAAAAACTCTGCACTACCTTTGTGACAGAATTCCACACGAGTGTAGCCGCGGACAAAGCTAGTCTTGGAAATGATAATCAAGCGATGCCGGAATGCGTTTATTTCAATTTTACGGCTAACCACCTGATGTCACAACTTGATTTCGATTATTAATTGAACGAAATTTACTGGTTTTGTTTCAATCGATGCGTGATGGATGATCAATTTCTCATAATTTGTGGAGGATCGTTAACGGTCGTTTTCAAAATCTTACATTAAATTCTATCCGCAATAAATGGCGCGGTACCTAATATGTGTAGTGCAGATAATTCTCGGTAATTCGTCTAACGAAAACAACCGTAAAAGACTTATCGCATTTGAGTTAGTGGTAGCAGTAAATAAAGGATTTATACTTAATCCAATTCTTATACTATTATATCCACATCAAGGAAAGTATATAAAGCAGTTACGAGACCTATCGCTTATTTATATCGTCTCAACATTTTGGGAGATTAAACTGTGTCCCAAATTAGCTAAGCCTACTAAGTAAGTAGTTATAATCTAAGATACGTAAATGTAAACAGCTTGAGGTCAAATCAAATTATGTTATTTATAAATCACGATTCCTCTAAAACACTCCTCAAACGCAGCTTAAACAGTATGTCGTAAAGAAAAAGAAATGGGAAGTTCATAAAGGAAATGCAGTTTTAATAGAAGAAAATAATCTTAAGGAATCGTTTTTTTATAAATGAGACTGTTACATTTCGGTTTTACCTTCTTGAGTCGAGTCACAATAATTATTGTCGTAACCTGCAGTCACTCACTCGTCACATGAGACGCAAAGAAACGTCCAAAAAACCCTACTGTTTTACTTTTTACCTTCAACCTCTTGCCGGAACAATAAATAACATTTTGACTCCGATTGTTTACTTAGTAACTTGGCGTGGCGTGCCCCAAGCTCTCATGTGGGGTCCAATCTTTTCCTGGTATATTTGCATTCTGTTTCACGACTATACGCAACTATTTCGTTTGATGGGTTTTTTATTAGGGTGTCTTCTTGTACTTGACAATCTTGGTTTTCTACGGGACTGTGACATTGATCTCTGGTAGAATAAGTAATCAAATAAGTAATTTTTGAATTGCTGTTGATAAAGTTATTAATTATATTAACTTCACGGGTCTAACTATGATTATATATTAGGTGAAACATGGCGCCATAAAAATACTTTTGCAGGTTATATTCGGTTTTAGCGAGACATAAAACTTTTAGGCTTTCTTATGACTTTGTTGTGTATTTTTACCTGTTCGTACCAGAACATTCCACGGAAACAGTTATACTTACGTCCTCACTGCTTTTCAATTGACTTCCTAACTTCTATTGTAATGCATTATTACAAGAATTGTTCTTAATCTCTATTTGAGGTTCCCTTTTAGAAATACCTTTTAACGTTTTAGGCGTACCGCTTTCATCTTACCAAATGTTTGTACTATCCATTACTGTATGATTGCCCAGAAATATTTCCCCAACAACTGAATATTATCATTTTGTCTGAGCTGTGGAGTGGACGGTATGACGGGCATTTACTGTTTTCATTATCTCAATGAGTTTAGCTTTTAGGGCTCCTTGGGATATTACTTGAGTCATCACTAACCATACCATTCGCTCGACTTCTGAACTTTTCTAATGACAGAAACTTTTACTTTTACTTAAAAATACACCTTTAAGGGTGGTGGCCAGGCATCAAGAAACAAGGGGAGTCCTTTGCTTTGCAGTCGGATAAAATCGGTTCTATACAGGGTTATTAAAAAAAAATAAAACACATCAATTGTCACGCACAAAAAAAATGTAAGTACACAGACTCTTGATTTTTTAAATTAATCTCTTGGGCAGTAGCCTATAATCATGAACTTAAAGGGAAAGCTATCACGGCTAAGTAAGCTTTACAAGTTAACGAGTAACAGGCGACCAACTTATAAAAGGAAAACTTGGTACAAACTCCATTGAAAATTACTTGGATAAAATTATCAGTTCTGTTAAGCTGGTAAAAACCCCTCCTCCCACGGAACCCTATACTGCACTTGGCCGCTTTTTTTCTTTATAGTGGCCTATTTTGATAAGTAATGCTTAAAACCAAAAGTATTAGACAGAATTGTCATTTGTCTATAAGTATAAGGCAAGATTTACCGGAGGCTGCTACGTTGGTGTACTAAAGTACACTTTAAGCTTAAATGTTATAAATTTAAGTAAAACGTTATATTTTGAATTACACATCAATCATAGAAAAAAATAACAGAACAGAAGTATTCGAAAAACATAAACTCTTATTGACGTGTTTCAGGAGCTACGCGTTTTAAATAACCCTGTATACAAAATTAAATTTAATAATATTTTTGTTGTAAGTAGCAGAACCCTCAAGTTAAGTTCTACCAAGAGTTTTTTTTTAAACTCGAGCGATCACTCGAAACGAGTTACGTTAACTAGTCTACTTCACTTCATGACAGATAACTTATTGGGTGCACGTGTTGAAAAATTTGTCGTCGGTCGTAAGCGGGCTGGTGGGCAAACAGCGACAGTCGAGCTAACTTATTGTAGCTCTTATTACATGAGACATAAGTAAGATAACTGCACACAAAGGGTACTCCGGGAATCGCTAATTGTACTGCAATAATTGACGTGTATCTCCAAGCTCGTCGAGATTGAGAAAACACTCCAAGTGGCTTGTTCTAGACAACAAAAAAGTTGAACGAAATAGTTACTTAGCTAAGTAAAGATCTAAGTGCCGATATTTGTCGGTTGTCACATAATAATTCACTGTATTTTTATAGTCCGTTGACATTTGAAAATACTATTGGAAAGCCCCAGTGGCACTGCTGTCATTTTGAGATGATCGACAGGGCAATGTGTTTCTCAGTCATGCTGGTAACAAACCCATCGACCACGCCAACCGCAACGATAGGTTGGTCCGTACACGGTAAGAGTAAGAGAAATAAATTCTTTATTCATGAGCCATAACATGATATTATACATAACAATGTTAAATGGCAACCATTTAACTTAGCAGAGGCCTATTACTCGTATGAGCACCAAATCCTATTGGGATCCTGACGTTTGCGATAAAAAATAGTGGAATTTGACAGACGATTGGAGTCGCTCTGGTTTTTAGCGCGTAGGTAACATAGGGGCTGATGTCTCATTTTCTAAAATAGAAGCCTAGATTAGACAGCTGATCTCGCTGATAGTCATTCATTGCATAAAGTCTCGCCTGCATCCCTGAGGGGTAGGCAGAGACCAGGGTTTGCCACTTGCCACGATTCTAACAAACTTCTTTCGCTTAATCAACATTCATTAGTCACTGCATGCACGCACGCTGATTTTGGGTACTTTTCATCTTGCCCTTCATTAATCCAATATATAGAAATCTCGTGTCACAGTGTTTGTTACCGAACTCCTCCGAAACGGCTTCACCGTTTTGTATGATTTTTTTGTGTATATTTGGCAGGTCTGATAACAGGCCGTAGGGTTATTAATATGGCAAAACAACGTTTGCCGGATCAGCTAGTCTAATATATAAAAACCTCTTTCCACAGTGTTTGTTATCGAACTTCTCCGAAACGGTTTCACCGATTTTTATTAAAGTTTTTTGTGTATGTTTGGTAGCTGTGAGAATCATATCATCATCAACCCATTATGTCCCCACCGAGGGGCACGGGTCTCTTCCCTGAGGAGGGTATAGGCCATACTCCACCACGGGGGCCAAGTCCGGATTGGTGGAGGCTTGTAGACTAGTGGCTCGTCTACTGTCAGAAGTTGTCAAGCCGCCCTAAGGCCTCTGACTTGGCTTAACGACTGCCATCTATCGACGGCAGCCGGCACCAACAGCTTAATGTGCCTTGCGAAGCACGGAACCGCTCAGAAAAATGCCACTAGCGTTAGGCATAGACCCATCCATGCACTGAACGCGCCCAGTGTTGCTTGTTCGTTTAACGTGATCGTTTAAGATCACTCAGGCAGCCGGGGCTACGAGCGGTGTGAGAATAGGTCGTAGGTAATTAATATGACAAAAAACACGTTTGCCGAGTCAGCTAGTATACTATATATTTGGTCGAAGTATATCCGCTTGGGACGTCCCTTCCACAAAAATTCACTCGATATATTTCTTTTGTCAATCTTTACCCTTTCATGCTTTCCATTACATATATCTAAACTAACGGAACATTCCCTTCATTTCAGTCAGTCAGTCTAAAAATTTACTCGCTATTAGAACACAGGCTTACCCTCATAGTAGAGGACTAGCCCAATACGGATTGGTGGATGGAGTAGGCACTATGTAATCATTTAACGGCTGTTATCTGTAAGCGATCCAGGATATATATATCACACATTTACTGAAAACTACAGTTCTTCCATACAGTTGTATGTCACGAACTGTCGGTAGGAGTATCTACCAAATACAGGACCATGAGTCGCCTTGTCAAATAGCTAAAGACATACGAGTACCTATTCTATTCCACCGGCATCCACACGGGACACTGACAATGGCCAAACCGAATGGTCAGCTGTGGTGATATTTTTGTACCTGTCACAACAACGGACCCGACAATGATCGCGTGCACCAAGCCGAGTTTTTCTACGAACTGTAAGATGTTTTGGTCGGTGCATTTATTATTGGTTTTCCAAGAACCGGACCCAACAATGGATCTTAAAACGTTTGAATGAAAACCGCAAATAGGGTACCATGCGACACGGGTACTTTTTTTCCCCACGCGCAAGTCTGGCATGGAAATTTTGTTCTTATTGTATTGGATACAGATGATATTATTGAACACACCACGTTCACGTTCGTCTTAAATTATTAATGAGGATGCTTATGTTACATATGAAAGTTTACTCTAAATCGATTATTGCTACTGAAACTAAAAGTCCAATAGCTGCTCCATGAATTCAGATTCTATATCCAAGTTCAAATAGGTACCTCATAAGCAGCCTATATACGTCCCACTGTAGGGCACAGGCCTTCTCTCAAGGAGAGAGTATGGGCTTAATCACCACGCGTGCCCAACGCGGATTGGCGATTTCAAGCGCTGAGGTATGTGAATAGCTTAGACACTCAGGTTTCCTCACGATGTTTCCCTTCTCCGTTAGCGAGTGGTATTGCTACAATAACTTCGGTACCCTTTGCCAGTCCGCGGTGGACCCGCGTAGCATGGTAGTTATAGCGCGGCATAGCATAGCAAAGCTTTGAAACAAAATGCAGATGTTTAAGGTAGCCACTGAGATAGACCAGGAAGACCACCGATGGGTCGGCGTCATTGTGAAAGTGGCGGAGAAACATTGGACATTGGATGAGACTAGCAGAGGACGTGAAAGAGAAGAGGCCTGTGCCCAACAGTGGACTCTTTTTATGGGCTGATTAGATAGATAGAATTAAGTTTAAAATTTTCAATCATCACCGTCAGCCCGACCATTGGGCTATATCCAGACAGTCACATGATATCGTCGAGTCGGCAGGTCTGTAGATGCAGAAAGCAATGGACAATTTGCAATATTCTTATTTAATTTAGCGTAGCGTCGATTTATTGATCCTGAATTAATCATGTGTAGCGTGATGAGAGCATAAGCATCACATAATGCTCATAATGGAGATAATAGGAAAAGATGGTCAGAGTGGAGTTTTGTTTTAGCTGCCTTTTTCTCCGCTACAAATCGACCCGAAGGTAGTGGCTAACATTGTACATTCACTTTCAAGAAACATAATGTTAATTCTTTACGTTGAAATAAACATTTAATAACTGATTTAATGTATATCTGAAGGAAGACACAACAAAATCAACAGATTATATATTCGAAAGTGAGGACTTCTAATATGCGAAAAAAACAGCTGTTTATCGGCTAAAGTTACCGCTTACGCCAATAAAATGTATGGATTAGCTGTCTTAAGCTGATATTTTTTTCACAATTTCAAAGTATTTCCCATAAAATTGGTTTGTATTGACAAGTAGAACTGTCCATAACGGTAAGACACTCGTATGCTTTGCAAAGTGGCTGAAGCTTGCTCTGTGTCAGTGTCAACCCGGAAGCTATAATTTAGACATCTAACAACCAAAATTCGACGCCACTTAACTCGAGCGAGAGCATAAATGTCACAACAAGTAAAGCACGTTTTATTTTTGCTAGTTAATTAGTAAAACTAGGAAACTACTTTGATAGTAACTCCATCATCGGCAGTGGAGCATGTTCCCTGACGACTTTAAGCTGAGCATAAGGCCTTTTGCCAAATTAAGTTTTTAAGATTTTTTCATTTATTGTACTTAATTTAGTTTTTGCTGGTAATAAAGACAATTTCACTTTTATTTTTAGCTTTTTTTTTTAGACAAATTTCAAGAACCATGCGGAAGCAGCTGAATACTCCTTCGAAGATATTATAACGATGTACTCGTATAAAGCTCGTGCGACTGCTTCGTTGGTCTAGCGGTTTGTTAACCGCTTGATATTTTGTTAGTCAAGAGTGTTCTCTTTACTACCAAAATATTTAGTCTTTACCCCGGGTCGGCAAAAATCCTAGATCCGGGGCTCAGTTGGCCACACTGCATGAAGAAACAGCAACTGACAGCCGTTGAATCAGACCATACTGGGGCGCTACTACGTAAATTCGCCACCGTATGGAGTTGTCCGATTTAAACTTCTCCAAACTGTCAAAGCGTGGTGGTAGCCTAGTGGGTAGAACATTGGACTCGGAAGCGAGAGACCCAGCTTCTATTCCCAGTGCTGGCATATAGCTATGACTTTTGTGAAGATATAGTAGCAATACCACTCGCTAACAGTGAAGGAAAACATCTTGAGGTAACCTGAGTTTCTAAGCAATTCACATGCCTCAGCGCTTGAAATCGTCAATCCGCGGTGGGCACGCTCTCTCTCTCTCTCTCTGAGAGAAGGCCTGTGCCCTACAGTGGGACTTATATAGGCTGCTTATGAAACTATCAAATACATATGTATTTTGACATCTTGGAATCGTCAAAATGGTTAACCCAATAAAGTGGACAGTTACGTAATAGGAAGACTGGTTCACCGCTCAACATAGGTCTCCCCCGAGGTATGCTTCTTCGTTCTAAAGGTCATTGACAGTAGATTAACTAATTATTAGTGACAAAAATATACATTCTTATGCTTACGTCACTCTAATAAATAACTATGTATTTAATAGACTCCGGACCCCGACCGTATCTATGTCTATCTACAAATAGGCAGCTAATTGTACCCACACCAGTCTCACGCGCCACCCCGGGCGTGGATTTATAAATCAAATAACTTTTCAATTAAACTGGCCTGCGGCCGCGACGCGCGCGCAGATCGATGGCGGGAATAAATCAGCATTCTTGACTTTTCTGGTGCCTCTAGGTGCCACTGATGAGGTCTAGGAACTTTCACTAAAATGGCCAATGGATATTCACAAATGAAGGTAACTTACAATAGCATAGCAAAGTTATGTGCCGGGGTCCAGGTTTGGGTCCAGGTTATCTGGCTTAGAGAAAGCCTATGCCTAGAGTAGGACGTGCAGAGGCTGCTATACAAACATATATACATAAACTCACGCCTTTATCCCAGAGGGGTAGGCAGAGACCAGGGTCTGCCACTTTCCCCGATCCTGACCGATCGTCCTTAACTTTCATTACTCGTTGACGAAACAAATATATCGATATAATGTTGGCGGGACGGCCGGCAAGGGACGTCCCAGGTGGACATACTTCAAGCAAATAGGGGATGTATTAGCAAAGGGCAAGATAAAAAGTACCCGAAATCGGCGTGCGAGGAGGCTGCTATACTCAAGCATGATACACATCGCATAATAAAAAAAATCGAGCTTACATGTTAAATACATTCTTATCTCCGATTATTCACAGGGCTACTATATACTAACCGATCACATTCATAAGCAGCCTACATACGTCCTACTGTAGGGCACAGGCCTTCTCTCAGAGAGAGAGAGAGAGAGAGAGAGAGAGTTGGGCTTAATCACCACGCGTGGCCACCGAGCGCTGAGGTACGCGAATGGCTCAGACACTCAGGTTTCCTCACGATGTTTTCCTTCGCAGTCAGCGAGTGGTATTGCTACTATAACTTCACAAATGTACATGTGAAGGCCTGTGCTCTACAGTGGGACGTATATATAGGCTGCTTATGATGATGCTATTCTAAGTTACATTAATTTGCGAATTTATAGTAGCAAAATTAACACCTAAGTATCTAAGGTACATATTCATATACATTAAAGTTGGTAATCGCCATCACGCGTGGTCATAACGCTCAAACTCTACCACACAAGGCTTTTGCCATGCATAAATCGGAAATAAAAAATTTGTTTCAACGTAAAGAATTTACGAATTCTGTTTACTGAATACTATGTTAGCCGCTACCTTCGGGCCGTTTTTGTAGTGGAGAAAAAGGCAGCGGGAAATGAAACTCCACTCTGACCATCTTTTCTCAAATCATCTTAAGCCTAATGCTGTTACCTTATGATAAGATTTCAGTGGGTGTCATTAAATTAATGTCCCTTTTTGTACCTCAACTTCCATCTTCTCTCTTTTTAAAGCATTTTATCTTTTGGTAACGAAGTAAGTTCTCTGTCTGTCCAACTAAGTACACCTGACCCAATTTCGACAAAAGCCTCGTTATCTTAAGCGTCAAAACAGTTAAAAATCCTAATACAATTACTTACAGTAACTATTACCTATATTGACACTGCGCATAAGGCTGGGTTCTTCGACATTACCCCTAAATCAGGTGTTTTAAAATACATTTTACTCCCTAATTGTATTGAAAATCGAAAAAAAAAATTACTTTTCAATGTCCTATCAGGGCCGTCGGTAATTATTTTTATGATTTTCTAAACTTTATAGCATAAAAAAATCGCAAACACGAGTCTAATTATCACTAGATATGATTTTATTTGAGCTGTACCGAGTAAATAAAAAATATACCAAAATTACTTTCACTGAATGTGTTAGTAAAGGTCGGTCGTTGAAATTCTATGAATAGGTTTTGTATTTCTGTAATTTAAAAAATGCCTACTTTTCCACTAACTTACGCTCGTCCAGCGAAATAAGTCCCATACAAATTTTATTTTATTTTATTTTTATTTTATAAAGGAGGAAAAACAGAATTAACAAAAATTACTTAAATAGAGAAAATGAGTTAGCTTAATACAACTCCTAAACATTCCTCACCGATAGATAAAAGCTTAATGATAATGATGAACTAAACTTCATCATCATCATCATTCAGCCACAAGAAGTCCACTGCTAGACATAGGCCTCCTCCATGGATTTCCAAAAAGACCGGTTGCCAAATTTGATCTGAATCTGCGTCAGAACTCTTCTGGAAGTTTCCGGATCCTGTACCAAATCCATAATTTCGAACGCAGATGTCTTTCTAGAAGATTCCAGATCTTCTTTCTCTTTCTTGCATTAAATTCATAATTTCGATTTGGAATGCGAATAGTCTTCTAGAAGTCTCCATAGGCCAGAAGTTTCCTTATTTGACCTTCTTAGTATGACGGTTATTTGACATAATTTAGAAAAATAAAGAACAATATTCAAATAAAAGAAATATCTGACTAACAGTTGAACGTTGACAGTAAAGCCGATCTCGATGATCTCGTGGCGCAGCGGTAGTGCATCTGCATACCGTGCGAGAGGTCCCGGGTTCGAATCCCGGCTGGGGACAAAAAAAAAAACCCAGGTCTTGGATGTTTACATGTTTGTGATGTCGCTGTTTCTGGTTCCCACGACACAGGGTATCCTAGTGTGGGGTCAGAAGCAATGTATGTGCCTGTACGTAAATGTTTATGTTTATGTTTAAAGCAAAATACAATATTTACCATGTGAAAAGTGGAAAAATAATTAGAAATACGTATTAGCTTTGAAATAATAGTGAACCAACATTATCCTTTCGTTTGTGATAACATGAAGGTGTTGTGAAATTGGATTTCAGTGGTTCAACTTGATCAATACGTAAGTCTTTTTGCATTGATAGAAAGAGTAGGGTGCTAGGCAATAGAATCGCGCTAGACGCGTAAGCTAAACCCTACAAGGCATTTTTACTTTTAGAGAAATTGGAACTAACTACCTACCTACAACCACAATGTAATGTTTCCCACCAAACTTGCAGCGAACTTTTGTTCAAAAGTCAACAAATAAACTTTTTTCAAGTGGCGTCAAGAGTCTTTTGCTATTGTCTCCAGCTGGACCCAAAAATCTTCAAACAGTTACTCAGTTGAGTAGTCTCAATAAATAAAAGGATGACCGATGTAATTTGAGAGTAGTCTTAACAATGTAATATGATACTCTGCTGAGAAATTGTACAATACATGAGGAAACAACACTTATGCAACATTTTGGCGCCACTGACCAAACTTTTATCTCATTTGTCAAGCATTTGTCTGGGATTCTACGTCTGTGTTATTATTTTTGTTTGCGTACTCATATTGCAATCAAGTCTGTCTGTCTGTGGAGTACGCTGCTTGTTTATTTTTACATCGACTGCAGTCTCAAGGCATGCTTCTTCAAAAATAACATTAACAGCTTTGTGGTCATTTGTTTATTCTCTATACTTACCAGTACTTTTATCTTCGTGACATTTAAAGTGTTTCACTCGACACAAAGAGAATATTTGCCACTCGCAGTGTGTGCCCCCAATATGTCGCCGCTAACATTACACATGACGTATTTTCAAATTGTTTTATCTTCAGCTGACAGTCTTTGAGTGTAGCTTGAACACTTGGCGTGACGATGAAAAATTGAAGCGTTACAAAAAAATAACTATTTCAATGTTTCTTTTAAAATTAACAAGAGCTGTCTCTGTACAGGCTTTTAACTTATCGAGACATACCGACAGCAATACGCTTGTGTTGCAACTATAGCAAAAGTGGTGTGTCCTTTTAGTGTGTAATTTCTTTCAGAAAGCCAAAAACAAAAATAAATTGTAAAAGAGATTTCAATTTAACATTTATAACCGGCTTCAAAAAAGAAGGAGGTTCTCAATTCGACGCATAGATTCCTTTTTTGGCTATGTTCTCGCATAACTCCGTCAAATCTCAACCGATTTCGACAATTCTTTTTTATTTGACTAAATATAACGTCTCATTGGTCCCATTTTAATTTGGTGGATATCTGATTAAGACTTTCAGAGATGGGGAACGGAATTCTTCAATGGACAACAGTAAATAATAAGGCCTGATGGGGTTGGGCCCCATTTAGCAATAAGCAAATTTTTTATAAAATATAGCGTAAAAGTAGTCCCAGGGTAATTTGGTGATGTTCTGGTGAAGACTTTCGGAGATGGAAATTGAGAACTTCAAATTTTAAAGCAAAGAAAGTTAAGTTTTGATGTTGTAAACACTTTGTTCAAATAATTAAATCTATGTTTTTAAGAAACTTTAAAGTTTTTTTAAAAATCATTCTTAAGCGACTGAAAGATTTCGGTTAAAATTTGCTGTACCTACATAAACCATGATGACCAGGGTTAATATTAGTACTTTTCTAAGAATTCTATGCGAATAAATGGAGCAACGCAGATTATTCAGAAAACTTCAGACGTCGAAGGGTAAATTATGGTTAAAAAGGACTTTATTTTTTTTCATACGCTGCTGCACTAAAAATTGAAAATAAAAAAATTAATAAATATAAAAACCGACTTCAAAGCACTACAGCACTAAAAAGTTAGAAATAATTTGAAAGAATACCTTTAAAAGTACGTTTACATGTAGGTATTGTAGAAGTATAATTTGTAGACGGTGCCTAGTTTCATTACCAGCACATATATTTCGGGCATCGACTCAAAATTATACTTTTAAAATACCTACATGTATACGTACTTCTAATTTAGAGGTATTCTTTTAAATTATTTATAACTTTTTACTGCTGTAGTGTATTGAAGATATCTTGAAGATTGAAGGTATCAGTTTTTTCTGTTAATCCGCTAATATAACCTTTTTTTTTGTCTAATGCCCTATCATCGACCTCACCCGGGTATTTCCAACAACGAGCACATGTCAAGTGGGTCTCTATTGTGAAGGACCCTCAGTGGCGCCAAGCCGCGACCTTTTAGAATCTTGGTCATTTTATTGACGAGTGGTTTTTTGCAGTGCTTCAAGCATCGATAATAAGGATAGGTGATTAATGTAAACCTATTGATTTAAGTAGCACGTATTCACTCGTGTATGCAGATATTCAAGAACTTTTGCTCCATTTGCATTGAATATTGTGCAGAGGTAGGTTATGTAGGTATCTCTTGTGCAATAAAGAATTTTCAAATCAAATCAAAAAAGTAGATAATTATACAAATTCCTTTTCTAAATTTTATACTTAACATCTTGACAAAGAAGTACCATTCAGTCAATCACTAACAAGTTCATAGCAGCTCTCTGGAACATTTTGTTATGGGCGTCAATAATAGCTGTAGCATAGCATTCCTTTTAAAGTGTTGTATAAAGTACAACTGATTTTAACTCCTACTTCATCAATCGTGATGGTCGTATCTAGTGTAGAATCTCAATAACATGAGCTACCAACAGCAACTGTTACGCAAGCACCATAAAGCCCGAGTTAACTAATATCACCGATCCGTGAATTATATCGAAACATTTTATCTCTTTTTCCATCAACACCATTGATATATTGTTCTACGACCATTGTAACTTTACCCTCGTCTCCCTTTACGTTTCCACCAGTGGCGTCGTCATTTATTTTAAGTTCGGGGGTCGGAGCAGGTCAGGTAAGGCTGGCGATACCGTCGACTCCGGAATTTGCGTAGGTGTGCCGGACAGAATGTTTTCTTTGAGTTTTCGCCTCATTAAGTGTTTGTACGCGTGTATTGGACTCGTCAAACACACGATAAATGCTTGCCCAACATAACTTATGGGAAAATAATTTCCTTTATTTGTACACGCACGGGCTTTCTACTTCTTGTATTTTTTCGTTTGTTTGTTGGTGTTGTTAGGTTTTATTAGTTTCCTTTGGACTGAGGTGTTGCCAGTGTTCGGGGTAGAAACATTAATCTTTTTTTAGGCTTGCGATATCAGAAGACTCATGTTAAATTCCAGAATCGTTCTATGCAATTCTAACCCATTAATACAGTAATTGATTTCTTTCGATTTTAGTTAAATATTGGTCATAGACTGAAGGAAAATATCCAAAGGGCTGATTTTCATTGGTCGATATGAAACGACTTCTGCTTGTACCTATTATAATACAATACAAATATGTTTATTTTCTCAATCCACAAGTCAAGTGTAGTTTTTATTGGTACAAATGGCAAATCCGACGGTAGAATTTGTGTGTAAACTAGATCGGTGATCAGTATTTTAGGTTTCCAGGCCGCCGAGCTCAAAATATTTGATAATATTAGGTTTTATATTCTTTTTCTTGCACTAACCCGTGCTGAGAACAATTTTAAAAACCTATTTAGATGCTAAAAATTACACCCATGCCGGGACTTGAACCCGCAACTTCTGGCTAGCCGTGCCAGCGCTCTCCCAAGTGAGCTAATGGGCCAGTGCAGGCATCGGCGAAATTCTGAACCTCTTTATAAACTTCTCTGTATTACGTACAGGCAGCGACATCTGGCAGAAGTAATTTACATCACTTGCGTCTTTCTTCTTCTTCTTCTTCTTCTTCTTAAATTTCGCCGATGCCTGCACTTGCCCATTAGCTCAGTTGGGATAGAGCTGGCACGGTTAGCCAGAAGTCGCGGGTTCAAGTCCCAGCATAGGTGGAACTTTTAGCCTCTAAATAGGTTTTGAATATTAGGTTTGTAATCCTGTAAGTAATAACGCGTAATATAACCGAGTAGTACAGATACATACATACATAAACTCACGCCTGTATCCCAGAGGGGCAGGCAGAGACCAGAGAATGCCACTTGACCCGATCCTGACAAATCACTTTCGCTTCCTCAACATTCAACCGAGTAGTGTATGCGCGTAAGGTTGATGTGTTGCCAACTATATCTGTCTGTATTGTAGTGGTGTATACGAGTATACTTATTTGACTGAATACATGCGTCAAGTATGGTTCAGAACATACGTAAGACGGCTGATTATGTGATTCAATAATTAACTTTCTGTCTTGGCCCTTGTGACATGGCTCACGCCAAGACGCAGAGTCTGAATAATAAAAGTGACTTACCTACCACTCGATTTACGAGACTATCAATTCACAAGTTTCAAATACAAGATATTTTCGTAATAGAAAGGCTGTAGCTTTTTTCTGACGTGAAAAAGGATTATATGTTATAAGGCTGTGCTGAGTACCTCGATCAGTGGACAGAAGGTCCGTGGATGCGGTTGGCAAAGGATGGTAAGAGATGGCAGATGGAGATGGAGATGGAGAAAGGCCTATATTTATTATGAGCACCTAATCATTTACTCATTCCAAGGGATACCAAAATTGCAAACATAGTTACACGCCGGTATCCCGGTGACCTTGGTAGAGATCGAATCCCCGTGCGGGCATGTACCTTTGCATGGACTTTGTTTATTTTCAAAGTTACGTACATCCGCGAATTTGTAGTAGCAATACCTCACGCTAACTGCGAAGGAAAACATCCTGAGGAAACCCGCGGCTCGGTTGGCTTCGCACGAATTGACTTGTCTTTTCTGTGGGCTAGGCCGACTAAGCTGTCAGGATGGTATAGGTGCTGGGCAAGCCTACTCCATCTAAAAAAACAAAGTCTCAGTCACTGCAGCGTCCGAGTGGTCTCTTTGTCCATCCAGTGTGAGTGAAGGTGCCACCGGACACTGTATAAATTATCTCATTACGTAAATGCAAAGGCCATCGATCAGCGTTTGTATTGACGTGGATCCGTGTGGCGCCGGATTAAGAATAGCGTCACTCCATTTCCTTCCGTGGATGTCGTAGAAAGCGACTAAGGAAATAAATTACCGGGAGACGGGCAGCAGCGTCTTCCTGAGATTCCAACCACATACTGCAACCGCCAACCTGCCTGCCAAGCGTGGCAATTATGACAAAACCCCTCATGGTTATGAAAACCACGAAGGAGGCCTATGTCCTGCAGTGGGCGTCAAATGGCTGATGATGACGATGATTGACGTGGAGACTGTATATTCTCACTCTATATACATATGCCCTCAGAGTTGTAATTACACTACTTCACTAATTAATAACTTCAATTGCGATTTACATAAATTACTATCATTTATCGTCTCGTACTTTGTGAACCACAACATTTTATACCTTGTAAGTAACCGTGGCTCTGAGAAAATATAAATTACTTGTTCATTACACGATTTCAATCTAAAATAATCGTTAAAGACTAGCGGTCTTATTTATAAAAACTAGCCAACTGCGAGTCGGAATCGCGCATGAGGGGTTCCGTACCATTATCTATGCAACATTTGAATATTTCAAGCGTCTACCTGTTGCCGTTATTAATATCGAGCTAAAAACGGCAAAAAAATCAAGTTTATTGTATGGGAGCCCCCTTAAATATTTATTTTATTCGGTTTTTAGTATTTATTGTTATAGCGGCAATAGAAATACATCATCTATTAAAATTTCAACTGTCTAACTATCACGGTTCATGAGATACAGCCTGGTGACAGACGGACGGACGGACGGACGAACAGCGGAGTCTTAGTAATAGCTACCTTTACCCTTTGAATACGGAACGCTAAAAATGATTCCACTAAAACAGCCCTCCGTGAGACTTATGTCGGTCTTATTAGTTAAGCTATAAGCCCTCCGTAACTAATTTCTCGTCAAATGTCTCTTAAACCTACTTTAAGCATTGCCTTTAATCTGTGGTGTGCACTGTGCACCACATGAGTAAATGACTGTCAAATACAAAAATACAAATACGTCGGGGTCACCACTGTGAGGGAGATGTGTTTCCTCTTCAACAATTGAAAGAACAGAAGGGATTTGCAGGATGTAATTGTGTGCGCGAGAAAATTCGTGGCACCAAGAACGAGATACTTGAAGCGACACACACTTGACTGTTGAGCGAGAATCTTTCGCCGGCCAGCACGCGTGAGGTGCGCAAAAGCTCCATGTAGGATGCACTACTACAGCTGTTTCTGTCAGTGTTGCCAGATGACTTACTTTTCTTACCTTTTCTCACTTTTCGTCGTTTTAGGAGGTACATTTTCGATATTTTATATCGTGTTTTGAGCTTCTCTGAGAACTTCAAGTTTCAAAAAAAAACCTCGCAAAACATCGTCAATTATTTTTTAGCAATTTAGAACAAAGCGTTTCGGATACAACCACAGACTATAATAACAATGAATTAAATACGTAATAAGTATGACATTTAAAAAAAACGACAACGTCTTAGCTCGAATTTTTTATAAATCATAGCTTAAAGATACCTACTCTGAGAATGGAATTACTTTTATATTTTTTTTAAGAATTGAAAAAGAAAATAACTAATAATTTTAATAGAAATTCGAAGCCAAATCGCTACCGTCGGCCGTAAAATTTTTTTTTATAATGAGACCGTTATTATGTCTAAGACCACTAAGCGCGAAAAGCTTGTTTTGCGCTAGTATTATAGTCTCTAACTGGCTGAAAGACGGTGCCAGAGAATTTAAAGAAGTGGGTGGGATGAGGCTGGCCAAAAAATTAAAGAAGAAAAAATTAAAGTTGCCTTGGGAGAGGTCTATGACCCGCAGTGGACGAATGTGCTTTTTCATGTATTTTTTAGTTTTTATAATTTTTCGTTTTGATATCGCCTATCAGTACTGGGCACTTGTGGGCGATTAAGCCCTGTAGTGGGACGTATATAGACTGGTTATGTTATGTATGTTACGACTAAGCATAATATTTTTCGCTGAATAGTTACTGAAATCTGTACCCTGTACAATATGTAGCATGCAATATGTTTCACTCTTGTCCAGCTTCTTCAGATATACGCTAACTTATTCAGCTAAGAACAGCTTTAAACTGCGACGATCTTCCTCATAAATAAACAGGGAACGTCAATTAGGTTAAAATATTACGTATAGGGTGAGGTATATTGCAGAGCTGGCTGGACAGTGTCGTTTGACTAATGGTCTGTATTTATCGGATAGCTTAGTATCTTTTACTTTATTTTTATTTTATTTTTATTTTTTTTTTTTTATTTATTAGGTACACCAACAGCAAGCACGCAAACATAACAAAACTTATAATAAATGTGACTTAGGGCTAGCGATTATGCCAATTAAAGGTATACACAGCATTTGTAAACATTTAGGACGGTACTTAGGTACATAGCTTTAAATTACAATCAAAATGTTGTAACATAGCGATAATACAGATTTTGCATGCAATTAAGAAATTTTATACAATTTATTTTTCAGATTTTAGGAATTAATTTAGACTTAAATGTGCCAAGGCTGTCATGATAAATATCCAAATTTAATTCACTCCAGCACTCATTGTAAGTTCGGAGCATCGGTTTATCGGTTATTAGAGTATTCGATGACGCTTATACCAAGAAGAAACATTTATTTGCACGCATAGTGCCCGACACGCAAAATGACGAATACGCAGAATGACAGAAAAATAAAATTCATCGCAAAATGCCAAAAACGCAAAACGTCGGAAACGCATAATGCCAGACACTCATATTGTCAGATACTCAGAATAACAGATACGCAGAATGTCAAATGCACATAACGTCGTGCAGGGGTGACAATTTAGTCACCATCCAAACCTAATGACTTTTCCCAAGAAAATGGGTCGAAATCTCCAAAAAAGTCGTCAATTAGTGAAAAAATGTGACCAACGACTGTCTCCCCTTGTACCTAATACAATTTTGGTGGAAATTAATGGAACTGTTTCTACGAATTAGGATAGTTTTATTATACAATAACTAATGTTATTATAATATCAATTCAAGATAGTATTTTTAGAAAAAAATTATTGTACACCAAAAATAATAACAATCAGCAATAAAAAATGTCAACTCAGATAGTTTAATAGAGTAATTAGTGAAATATAATTTTTTCTACAAACGCAACAGGAGTAATATCCGATTTGTCTAGTTTTTGTAGACATCTTTTGTATTTTCTATCAAAAGTCAATGTCTAAATTTCGGCGATTTTTTTAAATTTATAAAAACAGTGATTTTTTATTTTGTAGTTAACGCGCTTTGATTCTTTCAAAATTCCTTTTAAAAAAAGGCAAAAACTCGGATGCTTAGTTATTTTAACGTTAAGCCTATGGTGCCACCCCTTTACAATATCAGTGGTGCAATGCTGTACTCCTGTGAAGTTATAGTAGCAATACTACTCGATAACTGTGAAGAAAAAAATCGTGAGGAAACTTGAGTGCCTAAAATACATACCTCAGCGCTTGAAATCACCAATCCGCAGTGGGCCCGCGTGGTGATTAAGCCCATACTCTCTCTCTCTCTCTCTCTCTCTCTTAGAAAAGGCCTATGCCCTATAGTAGGACGTATATAGGCTGCTTATGATGCTGTGCTTTTGAGCAACTGACAAAGTCCTTAGGAAACTTTGAAATCCACTGTCTTTAAAAGTATGACTCAAATTTGTTTAGTTCATCGCTTGGAGCACATTCATCTATGTTTGCATTCATCAGTCTCTGATTAGATTGCCAGGCAACAGAGAAAGATGCGAAACCATTGTGGCGAATTTCGTACCTTCTGGGGTTTCGTATAACTCCAGCTTTTTGGATCTTTTCTTCACAGCATTCTGGAAATGGAAGTAGCACCCCGATACATCAGCAGTGAGAAAAACTTCCTTGACAGCATTTATAACTTCCATTTCGTAACCGCATTTAAAATTTCTAATGCAAACGCCAAGATGTTCCTTTAATAACTGGGAAAATCTGATGAATGTCCTTTCAGTTTTGTTGTACATTGTAATTGTAATTTGCACTTCCCATCACTCTATTTCTCTCTCTCTCTCTCTCTCTCTCTCTCTCTCTCTTCGGCAGAAGGTCTGACACCTGCAGTTAGTATAAAAGGCTGCCTATTTATATTATCATCATCATCATCAGCCCATCGCTGCCCACTGCTGGGTATAGACCTTTTCCCCCAAATGCCATCTCTCACGTTCCCTTGCTATCCGCATCCACGGACCCTTCGTCGACCTAACTATATTCTCCGACCATCGGACTGCTGGTCTGCCACTGACCGTTGGCCACCACTCAGTTACTTCCCTGGTCCACCTACCATAATATTTATATAATACCAGTTGCCTTGGCAAACGTTGTCTTGCCATATTAATTAGCCTACGACCTATTCTCAGACCTACCAAATATACACAAAAATATTCATACAAATCAGTGAAGCCGTTTCGGAGGAGTTCGATAACAAACACTGTGCCACGATATTTTTATACAGGGCGTCCCAAAGTTATGGGACATGAAGGGAAAGTACCTTAAATATCGTAGATAGGGTATTTTGCTGAAAGAAGACTTTATGTTATTTTTAAAAGTTAGCAATTCTGCATTCAAAGATTTTCTAAAAATTACTTGTTTCGTCTGGGAATCGAACCGACTTAAATGTAAAATAAACACCCCTACTTTTATGATGCCAATCGAAAGAATGGCCAGAAACTAATCTCTTCTTAAGATTTTCTAAATGAATGTTTTCCTAATTGGATTGGTACGAATGGACCGATTCGATGGCCGGCCAGATCCCCGGACCTTACACCATTAGATTTCTTCTTTTGGGGATACGTGAAAAATATGCTATACAAAAAGCGATACGAGAACCTGGGCGAGTTACAAACAGAATTGTGCCATATCATATCGAGTATTCGCCATAAAAAGATAAGAAAATCAACAGGCAGCGGACTCATTAAAAGATTGGCAATTTGCGTAAGACAAGAGGGATCACATTTTGAGCATTTAATTAATTAATTTACAAAAAAATACCCACTTAATTGATTACGGCAGTCTCATGTATGTTTTTAATTTGATTAAAATTATTAATTTCACGCTGATTTTTTCTTTTAAAATACTATGTTACTTAAGAAGAGTTATTAGTTTTTGGCCATTCTTTCGATTAGCATCATAAAAGTAAGGGTGTTTTTTTTACATTTAAGTCGGTTCGATTCCCAGACGAGGCAAGTAATTTGTAGAAAATCTTTGAATACAGAATTACTAACTTTTAAAAATAACATAAAGTCTCCTTTCAGCAAAATACCCTATCTACGATATTTAAGGTACTTTCCCTTCATGGCCCATAATTTTGGGACGCCCTGTATATTAGATTAACATTTAAACTAATCCTCATACCCAAAATACTCTCTAATACGGTGGAAAGGTTTTGACAAAACAAGTCCTTTAGACGAGTTTAATTTCAAAGGGCTTTGAACCAAGATTAGTACTCAATCGGGTTCAGTTTTATTTTACGATGGAATCGGACCTAACCTGATAGTGGTAGAGTTCATGTGCGCTTGCGCATAAAACGCGCGCGTGTAAAATCAGACATAAATCTAGTTCTGGCGTGAAGGTTGCCTGACCTTAGCCCTCGTAAAGGCCAGTTCACACACTGCCACTTTCAAATCAAATGAGTTACATGGAGACGGTAATTTGCTTGAAAACTTGTAGCGTAGATGAACCAGTTACCTCTAATTTCGCGCCTAAATTAAAGAAGTGATGAATAAGGGGTAACCATCCTTTTACTTGGGGAAAAATTCAAACAAATTTTCAGCGCGAGTAGCTATGTAATAAAGTATTTTTAGTTGCCATCTCAAACCTAATTAGTTCCCAATAGTTTTAGGCCGACTTGCACCACTTCTTAAATGTACACTTAAGTCGCCATTTAAATCGACTTTTGTAAGGAGAATTTTAGTTAAATGCTGTTTAAGTCACATTTAAGAAAGTGGTGCAAGTCGGCCTCATTGTAGTATTTTTGGCGCATTCTATGGCAACCTTAATAGGCTGTGTCTTAAAATAATTTATTTTCATAGTTTTAGTTAGGGTTCCGGTTGGAAACTCAGGAAGACGCTGCTGCCCGTCTCCTGGTAATTGATTTCCTTAGTCGCCTTCTACGACATCCACGGATGGAAATGGAGGGTGATTATGGCAAAACCCCTCATGGTTATGAAAACCGTGAGGGAGGCCTATGTCCTGCAGTGGGCGCCATATGGCTGATGATGATGATGATTAGGGTTCCTCACCCAAAGGGTAAGGGATAGATTTAGTTAGAATCTTTAGACACATCATCATCATCATCATCATCAGCCTATACTTGTCCACTGCTGGACATAATGAATGAATGAATGAATGAATGAATGAATGAATGAATGAATGACAATATTATGAATGAAAAGACTTGGGTCCATATTTGACAATAATAACAGCAATAATAATAAAAATGTTAACATAGGCCTCTCCTAATTGCACGCCACTGAGCACGGTCCTCGGCTACTCTCTTACTAAAATCTATTACAAAAAATGTTGGATTGTACACAGGTCGAGCTATCTGGTTTAACATGACGTTTTAGTTAATGAAGTTGGTCTAGATAAGGTCTAGCCGAAACTCAGCAGATCTCATACCGGTAACGCACATAAGTCAAAAAGGCTCTGTTAGTTCCGTGAACAGCAACTGTCTCGGGTTCACATACCGGTCTCGATTACGCACCTACCGTCTAAACTTGAAGCTACTTAGGCTCTTATGCACAAAACTATAGGTACCACTATTGCTCGGTACAACGGTAGAGCTAATTTGGCTCTACGGGCAAAGCTACTACTCCGAAGCGTTCAACACGCGGAAGGCGTGTCTTCGCTTTCATGTTGTTTTGTTGAAACAGAATCGTCATCGCTTTAGATTCGGATCGAAAGTATTGGATTGTTTTTATCCCCACTGCAGGGCACAGGCGTTGCTTCAGAGAGAAAGTATAGGATGGTGTGGGTTTAATTACCACGCGTGCCCACCGCGGACTGGCAATTTCACGATGTTTTCTTTCACCGTTAGAGAGTGGAATTGCTACTGCAACTTCACAAATTGGATTGTTCTATGTATTAATCCCGGCTTGTTTATTGTACCTACACCAGGAAATTATCTAGTCTGTGTACCGAATTTCCTAAAAATACTGCCGTTTATGCGTGAATGCATAAAAAATATAAAAAGTGAAATCATTTATAAATTATAATTTTAGTGGACGAATTATTCATAAAAAAACTGCCAACCCGGTAGAAAGGTCGTGCGGTCGTCCCTCTATCGCCGCTTGGGTCAGCTACGTTTGCGATATCCGTCGCGTGAGACCCAGTCAGTGGCGAGTTTTTCCCATCTGTCCGGTCCGGGCCCGTACGATTATGTGGCCCGCCCAATTCCACTTCAGCTTCGAAGTAGCCCCCCAACGGCTTGATAAGGGGAATAATGCTTGTAGCTCGTAATAATTGCGGCTGGAACAAAGCGAACGAGCTGATACCGAGTAGGAAGTTATGTCTGAACGCCTGGGAGCAGCCGTGCAAATATGTACTAATGGCTTGATTTTTGTGAAGACTACACGAAGGTGTTTTGTGATGTGAAACAATATTGGACCCGAAATTAAATATTTATGTACTCGTGCTTCGTTATCGAGATTAGTAACCTGAAATAAACTGAATAATATAAGTAGTTATAATAACACCACTCATGCTATAGTTAGGAGAATTTGAATACTTTGTACGCTATTTTAGGTTCTGTGGTCCTCGGTTCGTGTGATCTAATTTCACTTTTATGTGGTCCAAGTTTAAATTCCTCTTTATCGTCATGTGACCATAATGAGTAATCATTAAATAACATCCTTCTTTATTTCATTTCAATTTCATTAACTAATAATCACTAATTTTGAGTTTATCTAAAATACCTAATTGTTTTGTCAATTTAAATTTAAAAATTTGATAAAATATTTTAATAATTTTTTGCCGAGGGTAGTAAACTAACAGTTAATGCTTTAAAAAAGACGCCTGTCACCTCAGTCTACCGAGAACACGGCACTTGCAAAAGTAAAGTGACGTCGGGAGTAAACGTAAATACGAGTACCTATCCGTTCAAATTTAGTTCTGATTATGTCTAGTGCTCGTGTTAACCTTAGAAAATACTATCCTTCTTTATTTTATTTCTTTCTTTCATCATATTGAGTGTACAGTCGACAGAAACGTTTAGATAACGTTATTGAGTAGAATAATACAAAAAAATATAAAAATTTAAACAGTACAATCACTGAATGTATTTTTGTAATGATCTCGCTTTGGAGATCGGAATGTCCCTGGCTGGGAATCAACTTCAAAAGTCAAGGACAGGACCTATTCTATTCAAAGAAACAAGTAGTTAGTGCTGAGCCTAACACGTGTCGATTCTACAATAATAAAGGACCTCACACCGTCGCCAGAACTAACTACTATAACCATTCATATTATCACGTAGTTTCCAACAAACCCGCAGCGGAGTATTTACCAAAAAGTCCACACAATACCTACCTACTTCCTTTGAGTTCCGATGACTGGGTCAATATATTGACAGGTCAAACACGGTGTGACAGGGCCTCGTGACATGCCACTGTCAGGCTAACTGGACCTGTCAACATTTATTGTCGGGCTGCTGAGCACAGGTAATTGGTGTGGGAAAGTATCGGAGCCGTGGCGGCCCGGAGGGTTATGGAAAACATAAGATATTTTTTAAATCGTACTTGAGACAGTAGTTTTTATGACACGTATTGCTCATACATAGTTATGTATTATCATAATCATAAGCAGCCTATATACGTCCCACTGTAGGGCACAGGCCTTCTCTCAGAGAGAGAGAGTATGGGCTTAATCACCACGCGTGCCCACCGCGGATTGGCGATTTCAAGCGCTGAGGTATGTTAATAGCTCAGACACCCAGGTTTCCTCACGATGTTTTCCTTCACTGTTAGCGAGTGGTATTGCTACTATAACTTCACAAATGTACACAACTTAGAAAGAAAAGTCATAGGTACATGCCCGCACTGGGAATCGAACCTGGGTCTCCCGCTTCCGAGTCCAATGTTCTACCCACTAGGCTACCACCGCTTAAACGGATTTCATCGTGATTATTTGTTATGTAAAACGGATCTAATAAGTGCAGCGTTGCTGAGACGTTGAGGTAATAAAATTTTACGTAATAAATAATCGCGATTATACCCGTTTAATATATAACTACGTACTTGTGACGTTAAGAACAGCTAATTACTTAAAAAATGTTATGGTGTTATTTATAAAAAGACGATTCGACTTATACACTCCTCAAACGCAGTTTGTATAGTCTGACGAAAGGGAAAGAACAACTTAAACTGTAATCGTGTTTAATTAATAAGACTGTTACAGTCTTTTCACTGTTCCATAAAAGACTCCTGAAATGCAGCTTACGTTGTCTATTTGACGATAGTTGTCTGTGTTGTGGTAGATGTGTTGTGGTTTATCAAAGACTACTTAAACTGCATCGAAGGAAGCTTGTTTTTAGGATTCCGTACTCGAAGGGTGCCAAACGAGACCCTATTTCTAAGACTTCACTGTCCGTCTGACTGTCTGTCTGTCTGTCCGTCTGTCCATCTGTCTGTTACCAGGCTGTATCTCATGAACCATGATAGCTAGGCAGTTGAAATTTTCACAGATGATGTATTTCTGTTACCGCCATAACAACAAATACTAAAAAGAGAATAAAATAAATATTTAAGGGGGGCTCCCATACAACAAAAGTTGTCTAAAGACAGCGCTCGCCATCTAGCGACCATCTATGTAACCTTCACAGTACCGACGACATGTCGTTAAATGTCCATGGTAAACGCTTCTTGTTGGTTTCTACACATGGCGCGTTTCTCAAACTCGATTTTTATCTAATGTTGTATAGGTAATGGCACGGAACCATTCGTGCGCGAGTCTGACTCGCACTTGGCCGGTTTTTTTTTTAAATAAATATGTTTGTTTGATGAAGTTACTGATTGTTGTACTAAAACTTAAAGGTCGCGTCGATAATCACAGTCATATATAATTTTCTCATTAGCATATCCCTATTCGGCTGCAACTACTATACTTTAGACTGAAACTATCTTTTGTCTTCGTGTGATAATTTCGGGGGTAGTTTGATGTCAAGACTGGTACTCAAATTTATTCTGTGGTCAAAAGTAGTTAAGTTGTAATAAGGCGAGATTTATGGCCCATAAATTTTACTCTATATGACACTGGTGCCATCTATTGTCTCTCAAGGAGGACTAACTTCGATATTAGTATTCGTTACTTTAAGTCATCTTTCTGCTTGTGTAGCGATATAAATAGAGCATCGATTTCTAAAAGGTCGTCCGCGGAAACCTGGAGTCCGTGGAAGGGTCACAGAGGTACCACGGTCTGTCCGAGAGCTAAATAAAACGTTCGTGGAATAGATCTTCCTGTTAAATTGTCAGAGATATAGCCTAATTTTAGAAGACCTGTGCTTTGCACTGGGACGCCTATAAGCTGCTTTAAATGTATAGGTGCAAATGCAAAATGGATCGACAGCCAAATCAATCACTGTAATATAATTTATTCTGTGGCCAAAACTAAGTAATTAAACTAGGATACCCTGTGCTACAGTAACCAGGCAAGTAAATCACAAACAGGGAAATACACCCAGACTGAGGCCAAGAAGTTAATAGTTAATTAAGTAAAGTTGTTATAAGGTGAGATTTAGGGCCCATAAATTTTATTCTATATGACACTGGTGCCATCTGTTGTCTCTCAAGTTGAACTAACTTCGATATTAGTATTCGTTACTGCTTGTGTAGCGGTAAAGTAGAGAGATGAATGTGTTATTCGATACTGATATTTAAGTCTATTAAATTTATTAGTTATAAATTATAATTTATTAACTTAATACCGGCTAAACTTACTCGGTTCTTGGTCGGAAGAGTCCGACCATGTAATTATGTTAGTCTATGAAATTTCACAATAATGTCAATACAATTTCAGCGTCTACTCGTGAAGTATGAATTGTATGAACTCGTGAAGTGTGAAGTTTGAATCCTGACATGGACGTTGTTTTCTATGTTACGTGCATTTGTGAATTCGGAGCTGCTATACCACTCACTAACTTTGAAGGAAAACATCGTGAGGAAACTAGAGTATCCGAGATATTCACGTACCTTAGCGCTTGAAATCGCCAATCCAGCGTGAGGACGCGTGGTGTATACGCCCATACTCTCTCTCTCTGAGAGAAGGCCTGTGCACGGCAGTGGGACACACATAGGCTGTGCGTCCCACTGCAGTAACGAGTAAAGCGAAATGGATCCACAGCCAAATCAATCACTGTAATAGCGGCATTTCAGTGATGCTAATACGACTGTTAACAATGTTTGTCTGTCCGTCCGTGCATTTGCATTTAAATACGCCGACAGTTGAGTGTGGGCGGAAAGTTATGCTTTGCTCGGATTGTGCACTGAACTATCTGCGAATCAACTTTTTTTTTCTTTTTTTTAGCCCTAAAAAGGGCACCCTCCGGGGGACATGGGGGAGGGAGGTGGTGAATGCTCATGCAGCACGGGCCCGGCCGTGCGCCTACCCACTAAACACCACCTGGGGGCTGGTTTGGTCCTAAGGACCCCTAAACCGACATCGTGAGCGACCCACCTCGATGCCGAGAAGGGCGCGCAGCGGAGCTCCCTAGGGGAGACTCCGCTTGGGACAGCTCGTCACATCGTGACCGCGGCTAGGTGAGAGTGGTGTCCTCACTAGCGGGGACGCCAGCGGGGGCGGGGGCACGAATGAACTCTACTTGCCTGTTAAGGGGCTTCAAGGTGTAACACTAGCGCCACCGACGATAAAAAATCATATCTTTTTTAACCGACTTCAAAAAAGCAGGAAGTTCTCAATTCGAAGGGGTTTTTTTGCTAGCTTCCTTCATAACTCTATCAAATCTTAACCGATTTCGACAATTCTTCGTCATTATTCGAATAGATGTAACGTCCCATTGGTCCCAATTTGGTGAAGATCACATGAATATTTTCGGAGATGGAGAACGGAACTCCTCAATGGACAGCAGTAAATGAGGCCTACTGGGGCCCATTCTTTAGCATAATATGCATAAATTATGCATATTATGCTAAAGAATTATGTTTCATAAAATGTAGCATAAAAGTTGTCCTAGGGTAATTTGGTGATGTTCTGGTGAAGACTTTCGGAGATGGAAATTGAGAGCTTCAAATTTTAAAGCAAAGAATTAAGAAGGATAAATTATGGTTACAAGGGACTGCCTCTCTCCCACTAAATATTGAAGAATATTTTTATAAAAAAAACTAATAAAAACTGACTTCAAAACACTACAGCACTAAAAATTTAGAAATATTTTAAAAGAATTTCTTTAAATTAGAAATACGTATACATGCAGGCCCTGTGGCGCCGAACTAAGAATAGCGTCACTCCATTTCCTTCCGTGGATGTCGTAGAAGGCGACTAAGGAAATCAAATACCAGGAGACGGGCAGCAGCGTGTTCCTGAGATTCCAACCACATACTGCGATCGCCAACCCGCTTGCCAAGCGTGGCGATTATGGCAAGCCCCTAGTGTTTATGAAAACCACGAAGGAGGCCTATGTCCTGCAGTGGGCGTCAAATGGCTGATGATGATGATGATACATGCAGGTATTGAAGAAGTATACTTTTTAGTCGGTGCTCATGAAACTAAATGACCAGCACATATATTTTGGTCACCGACTCCAAATAACACTTCTACAATACCTACCTGTATACGTACTTCTAACCGAAAGGTATTTTTTTAAACGATTTCTAACTTTTTAGAGCCGTAGTGTTTTAAGGACGGTTTTTATTTTTTATTTAAAAATTTTCCTATACTTATAATTTTTCCTAATTATAATAAATATTGTTTATTTTCCTGTTGTAAGTAGCTATTTTTACTGCTACAGTCTGATGAATGTTGTGTATTATACCGCAAACGGGGCTGACTACGGCGGAGAAGGCAGGTCGACCTCACAAACGGTCTGCTGGGGTGACAGAGAATGACCGGTGATAGGAAGGAGTGGTGAGCTAAAGGGGAGGCTCGGCTAAATAAAAAAAAGTTGTATGATTGTATTGTATTGTCAAATAAGTGATTTTTTCTTTTGACACACTTTGGGGGTGGCTCGCCACTTTTTTTCACAGTTCATTCGCTCCTAGCGCCTTCTTGTTCGAACCCCTTCGCACCGATTCAACGACCTCTCGCCGGCATCGCGCTCGGCGCAATGTTGACAAATGCCTTTTACATTGAATAATTGTGACCTCCACTGTCACTAGGCTGGCACAGAGTAGGAATGTTCAGACGGTTTTGTAATTATGTTTATTGATACTTACAAAACAACACGCGATTTAAACAACCAAATGAAATCACAAAAAGTTAAGAGATGATGCGTGATTTTTGGAGTAGTCTCTCGCAATAAACAACTAGTAAGTGAATAGTTTAGCTTAGAAAATACTTATTCAATTGGTCTACTCTGCTCACGTCTAACTTCTAAATCACATAATAGGTACACTAGATACTAACTCGTATAAGATAACAGGTAATAAGAAGTCTAATACGCATTCCATAATACATTGTTTTTTTTATTAGGTGTTACGAAAGTAGGCAAATAGAGCCAATGACGCAGTGGTAAAGCAATGTAAAGCAGTGATTACAATATTGCGTTTATTCGTCAAAATTGGAAAGAAAAATTGAAAAATCAATAGCAGCAGGCTGATGTGCCTGGTCTAAGCTTGCGTTGCGTTCCGCGTAGGCAACGCCCGTTAACATCCATCGTTTAATCACTGACTTTGTATAGTTTGACTTGACTTCAATGGAACAACTAAATTTAATATTTTTTTATTAATTTGAGTAACTTTGTATGTCGCATTTTTCGCGATCTGTCAAACCCTTTAAACAATGGTTGTTTGATTTTTTCCAATTTTGCCCATGCCCTCTATAGCATAAAAACAACGTCACTTTAATCAAATTTTGAGACAAGTTCCCCATTGACAACCAGACCGTCTTTCTGCGACAGTCCCGCTACGCAGCCTTGACTGTGACCCTGTCCTACAGGGTTCGCGCGGGAGCAAAGTAATCACCGTCCAGTTGAATCGGGATATAGGCCACTCGGATGCGCGTAACGTGGATACACGTTGAGTCCGCGTAGCCCGCCATCCACTTCCAGGAATTGGAGTGAAACCATGCATTGATAAACTAGCGTAGGGCTTGCGGCAAATAAGCAGAACTTAGGACGACGGCGCGGAAAAGACGCGCTCTATCTGAGGCAGATTGCTGGTAGTGGCTGGATGAGAATGGCCAAGAACAGGAGGAACTGGTGTGCCTTGGGGGAGGCATATGTCCAGCAGTAGCCGAGCATGGGCTGATCGATTAAACAGTCGGTTAAACACTTGCTTCACATTCGGAAGGTCGTGGGTTCGATCCCTGGCTATCAATATTTTCCTTGAATTCAAGCATCACGAGGAAACACGAGAGCCTGACGTGTTCACTTACATCAGCGCTTAAAAGAGTTAATAAGCAGTGGGCACACGCGGTGATTAAGCCCATACTCTTTCTGACGAAGGCCAAATAATGGGGAACTTGCATCTAAGTTAGATTGGAGTGACTTTGCTTTGCGTCACTCCATTTCCTTCCATGGATGTCGTAGAAGGCAATTAGGGAAACCCATTACAAAGAGACGAGCAGCAGCGTATTCCTGAGATTCCAACCGTATACTGCGATCGCCAACCCGCCTGCCAAGCGTGGCGATTATGGCAAAACCCTTCATGGTTAGGAAAATCATGAAGGAGGCCTATATCCTGCAGTGGGCGTCAAATGGCTGATGATGATGACGATGATTTTGCTTTTATACCATAGAAATCAAACAAAACCTAGGAAACATTTAAAAATAAAACAATAAAAATATTTTTTCTTATAAAGGTGTACATGCATAAAAACATTATTTTACGAGATATTGATAAACGCTTCATACATTATAGGCGTTACGTTAGTGAGTGCCGTCATAGTCTAAGGTCGATTTGTATGGCGCGTTTTAGTACCACGTAACTATATTGACTTTTCGACAGGTTATATTATAAAAAGTATTTGTCGCAGAAAAAAAAAACGTTTATTTATCTTTTAACGTTTCCTCTCCTACTCTATTAAAATAATTCTTAGTGCAAGTTCTCCATTGTTAAAGAGTCAGTAGTCGTAGAAGTTGTAGAGTAAAAAATATAGATAGATAGGAATTTATAAAATATATTTTATCATTTACATGAAAAATATCTAATGAAAAATAAAATCCTGAGTTCTGAAGAATATTAAGGTTAAGGTATCACACTGATTCAAAGGCTTAGAATCATAGGCGGTTTCAGAAGCTTAAGCCAATAGACGAAAAGCGTCGTCAGAGTGGATATCAAATAACATATTATATTGCTATGACTTACTTACTCAATCAAATGAATGAACGCTGTATTCATAAAGCAGTAAATAAATAAAATAGATTACGTCCATAAAACGTAAATTAGGTACATTGACGCAATTGACGCACCGAGGTAAAACCAAACTATGACAAATAAAACGTATTATCTATCTGATGCATTTGGTATTTTACGAGTATTCATTTGTTTTCTTATCGGGAGCATTTTAAATGCTCCACACAGAAAAAAATTACTTTATTGTGAACTTACCTGAAGCACGTCTTTAATCTGTAATCGTTTCCTATAGTCTATCCATCAATCCGTAATATAATGAGGACCGACAGCCTAGACAAAATTTTGTATGAAACAACTTTCAAATGTCGCAATCACTCAAAAAAACTGCAGTTATAAGGGTCTTCCACTTGCCACGATGCTGACAGATCTCTTCGCTTTATCAATTAGTCCTTGCATGCACGCACGTCGGTTTCGGGTACTTTTTAGGGTTCCGTACCCGAAGGGTGCCAAACGGGGGTCCCGTTATTACTAAGACTTCACTGTCCGTCTATCTGTCTGTCTGTCTGTCACCAGACAGATCGCAATCGCAATTGCAATCGAAATTTCAATAACTAAAGTTAAGTTACCACTTCGTTACAGTTTTTTCACCTTCAGGTAGAGGACGATGTCGTTATTGGGGTCAAAGAAATTGTAACGTCAAGTGAAGTTTCCGTGTCTCCGAGATCTAGTTGCAACGAGTTGCAAGGGCATTATACGTGTCCGGAGTTTATTAGAAACGTCTGTTTGCACGAGGCTCTTTGGCACTGAATCTCAGGTTTCCTCTTCATTCTAGCGTGCGGCATTGCCACTACGAATTTAAATAAATAATTTGGACAAAATCTTGTTAGCAATAAGTTTTATTAGTAAGTTACTGCTTACGTACTAAACACATCTCGGTCTGACTAAACTTCGCCTGTATTCAAAGAAACTATTCTTATTTGGAGCAGATTGGGAAAATTCAGTGTTTCCCCTTCGGCTGTCTACAGAACCCACCTGCCATTTCAGAATTTTTTTTCATAACTATCCACACAATTTGTAGAGATATTGCTTACTCGGACCTTCTTCGGATAAACTCACGCCTGTATTAAAAACAGAGCCCTAGGTTCGGATCTTCAGCTCTAAGAACACACTGAAAATGTAAACTGATTCCTTAAGATACAGGCCTGCTTTCAAAAAGACAAGCAGTTAATGCTTTCAAAAAGACGCCTGTCACCCCAGTCTACCGAGACCACGCCACTTGCAAAAGTACCGAAACGTCGGAAAATTGTAAAATGGAAAGGTAAACGAGTGAATATCCGTTAAAATTCAGTTTCATTATGTCTAGTGCTCGTGTTAAGGAACTATGGAAACAAAGTACTTTACCTAAACTCCAAGTGATGCAGAGTTTCATAAATAAAACAATAAATAAATAATGAATAAAAAATGTTATATCTAGGCCAGCTTTAATACTTTACTTCCTATGTTCAATACAATCAGTTTAGTTTTCGTTTTGCCGCGTGTTAGCGTTACATCAGTCATCAAGTACTTCAAGTATCAAGTACTTACATATTTAAGATGATATCGGGCAAATAGCGCGCAGTACTGGCATAATAAATAACCTTAACGTCTACGGTTAATTGAAATTATTGTAATAAGCTACGACTGTAATTGTTTGTTACAAGGTTTTTCCAGAATTATGTGACATTAAGTCGAGTTCGAATAGGTATGCGCCGCTTAGAATATTCCTAACTTGCAGTAACTAAACTGCGGGGTTTTTAGTCATCTCGTAAGGATAAAATTATGGTCTTGTATGAGTTCAAAATCCGATGAATCCATTTATTTACGCTCGCAAGATAGCAATTTATTCACTCAAATTCAATTAAATCTTAAAGAAACAAAATAATAATGGGCATCGTGAAGATATTAAATAGCTATAAAAGTACAATATTATAGTACATTATAATACAAGTGTGCTAAGTTGGTCACTACATACGTCACACGAGGCATTATTGTAAGCGCGAGCCGTAGGCGAGCGCGGTAAGGAAGTTGAGTTTGTAATTATAAATGCACACGACGATACGACGTTTTTCAACACAATTGCGAGGGAAAAAAAACAAACTTGTATTGCTAGTAACTTGAAGTAGACATTATTGATACTAATTAACCACACAGCAGCAACTTTACCAAATACCTATTACGGTAAATGGCGCGTAAGTTTTGCTCTTTTCGCGCGCTGCACTTTCGATGCGCGCGCAGCTTCTATAAAGGCACGGGAAAACCGGCTGTTAAGCCGAAGCAGCAATATAAAAAATAAAATAAACTACACATAAATTAATGTTTCTAAATACCATAGTTCAGAAACTAACATCCTAACAGTTGCTAGTCAGTGACTTTAAAACTGTAGGTAGCCAACACAATGTAAAAACTAGAAATAGACATAAACTTTCGTTCCCAAAATTTAGGCTGGCAAAGGTTAATACATCCTTTATGGGGCATTGTATACGTTTCTACAATAAGATCCCTGAGGATATAATAAGCTTGCCAGAAACGCGGTTCAAAAAATGTGTGAAGCACACTTTGTGCCAAAAAAGCTACTATAACATAAAAAATTATTTAGATGACAATGATGTCTGGAATTAAAGCCAGTTCAATGCATGAGTTTTAGAACATTTATATAAATCCTGTAAATTAAGGACTTGAAAAGACTAAGTTTGGAGATTTTTTGTCCATTTTTTCTCCAAAATGATCTAGATTTTGAAATGGACACCTAGTTTAACTTGTAACGTTCATTAAGTCGCAGTTTCTGTGCTACTTTGAATAAAACATTTTGATTTTGATTTTAAGTTTTTGTGTTTATAAATATACAATTTGATGAAATGAAATGTTAATTTGTCATCCTAACCCTAAGATAATTTGATGTTCGTAAAAATACACCGGGAATCCTAGTTTGGGAGCCAGTAACCATTACTTTTTGTAACTGTTTTACAATGAAGTTTTTCATTTTCATAAACTTTTACTGAAATTTAAAGAAAAGTTAAGTTAAGAAAAGTTTTCGAATGGAGACCACATATTGGCAAGCGCAGCGTAGGACGACCAGCCATAAGATGGACAGATGATCTCATCCAAGTGGCAGGAAGACGCTGGATGCAAGCAGCTTCCAACCCTTTTTTTTTTTGGAAATTCATGGAGGAGGCCTATGTCCAGTGGACTTCTTGTGGCTGAATGATGATGATGAAAGAAAAGTTAATATTACAGCCCTAGTACGGTAATGTTTTTAAAGCACAACTATGGTATTATGCTGAATTATGAAACTAAAAACGGTGTAATAAGAGTTAATTTGGGAACAACTATGTTGAAAAATTAATTATGAAAAATTAAAAAGCAAAGCCAATAAAACAAAACGCTTACGCTTTACACTCACGTCTTGACGTCACTATATTCAATTTCATAGCTGCAAACGGCTGAATTTATAAATTCCGTGTTCCCGAATTACCGACATCAAAGTGAATCCAACAAATCTCGAGTATCCCGCAATTCGCAGATAATTCCTCGAATTTGAAACTCAAATTAGAATTATTTATTTGTCTGTATTTTTGAATTAGTGTCCGCTTTGTAACACTGCGCTTCTACCATTGGGTCTGCTGTTCCGATCTTGTTTGTTTGCGATTAACTGTCACTAGTTTGTTAGTGATAAGCATTTTCTTTGTTCATTACCTTATTTTGCGTGATTTTATACAACAATAATAATCAGTCAGACAGGAGCTCTGGCTGTACTCACAATGATTAAGCTGTGCGTATCAGTGCGAAACACTTCCGACAAAAACAATAATGACAAGTTAATAAAATAATGGGCCTTGGAAAACCATAAGGGAGGCCTATGTCCTGCAGTGGGCGTCAAATGGCTGGTGATGATGATGATGATGATGAGCTAAAATCTTATGTATTCATCAGTGTTTAAGATATTTTCAACCCTGTCGATTGAGGCCGTTTTCGCTACTTTTTCTTGAATATTAACGCACATGCGTATCTGAAAGCTATACAGGCTTACCCTGCCCACAATTTTAAAACAGCTCCTGTCTGTTTGCTGCACACCATCTATCCAAACCAAAAGAGTACTTCTGTTATGCTGTACTAGACAGTTATATACGATACTACCTGAATAAATATAAATACTATACTATTTGTCTGTAGATTTCAACGATGTTTGCAAATTTTTACAGCATGAAAGAAGATTTTATTTCGAACACCCCAAAAAAGTAACGATAGCCGATTTCCACGTATCGCGCTAAGAACTGTGGCAAGCCGGGGCGGAAATCGCTGGAAAGGTTAAGTTGAAAGGGATCAACACGTTGGCTCCAATGGCAGAAAAACTTGCTTTGGTCGCTGTGAGCCGATCTCATTCCGTTGGTATTGTTATTGTTGTAACTAAATAATAGCTAGCGCCATCTAGTGTACGTAATGTGTACCTACCTGTCATTAAGAAAATAAATGCCAGTCTGTTTCAACTACTATTCATGCGTTTCATTAGGTCATGTGCCCAGCCACATAATTCGCGATATAGTCAAGTTATATTTCGGATTATTTACTTTTTGTGGACTATCAGTGCGCCGTTACACGTGAAATATAAAATAACGGTGGAAATCGCTATATTGTTCGTGTATTTCCGAGTGTCTGTTGGCTGTTAGTTACCGCGTGCAAAATGGCCGGTAGCTACATTGTTAACGTGCCAAAGCTAAAAGGCAGAGAAAATTATGATGAGTGGGCGTTTGCTGCTGAAAACTTTTTGATGTTAGACGGAGTGGATATTCATAAGCAAGAATCGACTGATGGAAGTTCTGTGGAAGAAAAGAAGGCGAAGGCAAAACTCATCATGACAATTGATTCGTCCATCTACGTTCACATCAAAAACGAGCAAACAGTTCAAGGTGTTTGGAAGCGCTTGAAGTCTCTTTACGATGATTCCGGCTTTACGCGTCGCATCAGCCTGCTTCGTCAGTTGATTTCAATTCGATTGGAAGATTGCGAATCGATGGGAGCCTACGTTACGCAAATTGTAGATACCGCACAAAAATTAAAAGGTACCGGTTTCCAGATAACTGAGTGGATTGGGTCATTGTTATTGGCGGGGCTGACAGAAAGATTCGCTCCTATGATCATGGCCATTGAACACTCAGGAATCACTATCAGTACGGACGTCATCAAGTCAAAATTATTAGACATGAGTTCGGAAGTCGACAGCCATAACGGAACGAACAACGCTTTTTTGTCTAAAGGTTGGCAGCAGCGGAATAAGAAAACTGGCAACACTGATACGAAGTCAAAAATGGCGTCATCGACGAAATCTGTCAAAACGATACGCTGTTACAAATGTAAACAACTCGGACATTACATGAATAAATGTCCAAATAATCAAAATAAAAGTGAAACGAACGCTTTTAGTGCTATATTTATGAATAGTGCCTTTCATAAATCAGATTGGTACATAGATTCAGGGGCGAGTTCGCACATGATAACAGATCAGAGTTGTTTACAAAATGTTAGACTCGACCACAAAATAAAGGACATAGTAGTCGCAAATAAAGAAACAGTACCAGTAATTTGCTCAGGAAATACGATGATTACAACCATAGTTGATAATTCTGAGTTCGACATTATAGTCAAGGATGTATTGTGTGTCCCTAACCTCTCAACCAATTTGCTATCGGTAAGTCAACTTATTCGAAATGGGAACAAAGTTAATTTCGAAGAAGAAGTTTGCTGCATACGCAATAGACAGGATGTACTGATTGGAAAGGCGAATTTGGTTAATGGAGTGTACAAATTGGATACCAAGTCAGAAAGTCTGGTGGCGTGCTCAGCTACAACTTTGACAAGTGAGATATGGCACCGGAGGCTAGGACACATTAATAGCAAGGACCTGAATACTATGAGAAATGGCGCTGTAGAGGGGATATCATACATTGATAAAGCAGAAATTGATAAATCTAACTGTATCACATGTTGTGAGGGTAAGCAGGCTAGATTACCTTTTTCTCATAAAGGTAAAAGGTGTGAAAATGTGCTTGAAATTGTTCATGCGGATCTATGCGGACCGATGGAACAGGTCTCATTGGGACAAGCAAGATATTTTTTGCTTTTTGTTGATGATTATAGTAGGATGGCATTTGTCTACTTCCTCAAGGCCAAAAATCAAGCTTTGAAGTATTTCAAGGAGTTTAAAGTTCTTGTTGAGACTCAAACAGGAAAGAAATTGAAGACGTTAAGGACAGATAATGGCGGAGAATTTTGTTCTGCAGAATTTGAAGATTATTTAAAGAAGAATGGAATTGTGCATCAAACTACAAACCCGTACACGCCAGAACAAAATGGTTTATGCGAACGTCTAAACAGGACAGTTGTGGAGAGAGCTCGATGTCTATTGTTCGAAGCCAATCTAGTGAAAAGATTTTGGGCAGAGGCAACAAATACTGCTGTCTATTTGAGAAATAGAACGCTAGCTTCGGGATTACAAAAGACACCGTATGAGCTGTGGAGCGGGAAGAAGCCAGACCTCAGCCATGTCCGGATATTCGGTAGTCCAGCAATGGTCCATATTCCAAAAAT
This sequence comes from Yponomeuta malinellus, assembly GCA_947308005.1. NCBI lineage: Eukaryota > Metazoa > Arthropoda > Insecta > Lepidoptera > Yponomeutidae > Yponomeuta > Yponomeuta malinellus. The sequence continues at coordinate 17,801,749 of OX371007.1, read as the reverse complement.
AAAGAGGACTAAATGGGATAAAAAGGCAGAAGAGTATATCATGATTGGTTATGCAGACAACACTAAAGGCTATAGGCTGTACAATCCGAAAACAAAGAGTATTATCACCAGCAGAGATGTTATTGTTATGGAGAAAATAAAAAACTCAGATATGATACAAGCAGTGGTGGAAAATACTGTGCCAGTTGTTCAGCAGGAAGAAAGTGTAGAAAGTCAAACCGTGGATCCCTTCGACACAACCTTGACTACTGAAAGAGATAGCTCAAACACAATAAATGATGAAACATATTTCCCGGACGAGACTGCAAATACATCAAGTTCAGAGGAGTTCTGTGACAGTAGGACTGAAAATGAGACACTTGTTGAGACAGAAGTTGCTGTCACAGAAAAGAGACCAAGAAGAGTTCCAGATCGGTATGGATATAGTAACATGTGTAAAAATAATGAAGATTTGGATGAAGACAGTCTTACATATGAGGAGGTAATGAATGGACCTGAACGAGAGCAGTGGTGCAACGCGATGAAAGAAGAGCTTAAATCCTTTCATGAAAATGAAGCTTGGGAGATTGTGAACAAACCAAGTGATGCTAAGGTAGTGCAGTGTCGGTGGGTATATAAAAAGAAGTTAAACATTGACAATACAGTGCGTTACAGAGCAAGATTAGTGGCGAAAGGTTATACACAGAGGGAAGGCATAGACTACAAAGAGACCTTCTCACCAGTGCTAAAGTATTCCACATTAAAACTGTTATTTGCCTTAAGTGTAAAACTAGATCTTAACATCACACATTTAGATGTAACTACAGCTTTCTTGAATGGCCGCTTAGATGAAACAGTTTATATGGAGTTACCAAAGAATTTTAAATGTGATTCTTATCAAAATAAAGTTTTAAAATTGAAAAGGGCCATATATGGGTTGAAGCAGTCGGCTAGAGCTTGGAATAAGGAAGTTGATGTTTGTTTACAACAGTTAGGCTATAAAAAGTCCTTGTATGAACATTGTCTGTATACAAAAACAACTGAAAATTGTAAAACTTTTGTTGCATTGTTTGTTGACGATTTTTTCTTGTTTTCTAATTGTAATAAAGAAGTAGAATACTTAAAAAGTGAGTTAAGTAAGAGATTTAAATTAAAAGACCTAGGTCAATTAAGACAGTGTCTAGGTATGGATATTAAGATACAGAAGGATTGTATTTTTATAAGTCAAGAGAGCTATATTGATAAATTAGTATCTAAATTTGGTCTGGAGAAATGTAAAAATGTAGAAACCCCTATGGAAGTTAATCTTAAATTACAGAAGGGAGAAAATTCGAATTCTAAATTTCCTTATCAACAATTAATAGGGAGTTTAATGTATCTGTCAAATTTGACTAGACCAGACATCTCATATTGTATAAGTTATCTCAGTCAATTCAATAATTGTAATACAGAGACTCATTATAAACATGCTAAAAGAGTATTGAAATATTTGTACAGTACAAAGTCATTTGGGCTAAAATATATTAAAAATAATTCAGACTTGATGGGTTATGCTGATGCTGATTGGGCATCTGATAATTTAGATCGTAAATCGTACACAGGATATTGTTTTATATATTCAAATTGTATAGTGTCACATGAAAGTAGGAAACAACAGACGGTGGCTTTATCAAGCACCGAGGCTGAGTATATGGCTGCCTGTGAAGCTACCAAGGAGGCTATTCATCTCAGAAATTTATTACACGAGCTAACAAATAGACAAAATAATGTGCCTGTAACAATTTATACTGACAGTCAAAGTGCTCAAAAACTTACTGAAAATTCTGTATATCACCGTCGTACTAAACACATTGATGTAAAATTTCATTTTATAAGGGAAGCAGTAGGCAAAAGATATATTAAATTAGAATATTTGAGAAGTTCTGAAATGCCAGCTGACTTATTGACCAAAAGTTTGTCCAAAATTAAACATTATTATTTTGTTAAAAAGATGGGTGTTGTAAAACTAGACAAATAGTCTATAAAGTGTTTGTGTTTCTTTATATAGGTATTTTAGTATTATTTAGTTAAGTGGTGGTATTGTTATTGTTGTAACTAAATAATAGCTAGCGCCATCTAGTGTACGTAATGTGTACCTACCTGTCATTAAGAAAATAAATGCCAGTCTGTTTCAACTACTATTCATGCGTTTCATTAGTTGGCGCCTCGGTAAATAAGTCCCAGTGACAGGACAAGCGCGCTTGTTAAAATTTTCTATGCGAAATGCTAATGGGACATAGTCACTTACGCGCTCTCTATGGATTCAGCCGACTCCACTTGGGACGTCCTTGGCAATCTAGTTTGAGGCATAATAAATAACAGTTGACCAGGCTTTCAATCTCACTACGGCACTGCAATGTTTTTATCAAGTTACGGTGTTCCAGCGAATTACAAGCCTTTGGAAGCAAAGATTTTGGAGATTTGGTACCGTTTATCGGTAAAAAACCGGATCTTTACTTAGACTACCTATACAGGCACCTTAACACCTTATAATGTGTGAAGCGTTTATCAATATTCGAGTTTTTCGTGAAATAATGTTTTTATGCATCTACACACCTTTTAGAAAATGTTTAGAGCTGAATGAAAAAAATTTAATCTAGTAATAATATGTTTTTTATTATTAGAGTACTTGATTTTTTGCATTTTTGGGACCCCGAAAAACCTGAAAAAAATATTTTCATCCCGCCATCTCGGAAAGAGTATTTTTGCTCTTCGATATCTGAGTGCAAAAGCCATTTTTAACCGCTAGAGGATAAAGTAAATTGTATTTAGAAATGATGATGAATAGTGCACTCGATGCACTAAGTTCGTAAATTCAAAACATCATAAACCTATTTACTTCTACCATAGTGCCGAATTTATTATACAATTTTTTTTTCACCTCACTAGCTCGTAAAAGCTCTGTTTATCATTCGAAATCTGCGTGGAAAATCGCACTTTATCCGCTAGCGTGGAAAGTGTTTTTAAAATTCGAATATTTTTATTCAATAAAAGGTTTCGTACAATAAATTACATATATATAGAACCTCATTGGTTTCGTAATAGTTTATATTCTCTACAGCCAGTCCATTGATGATTGAAATGCAAATACTTATTTCATGTCATGCGCCAGCCTCATTTAAAGAATCGCACTGGCCGGCAAGAAAATTTGATTTAAAAAAAAATTAACTTTCAATATTACCAATTGTAGTAATTTTACTTTTAATTTTTGAAATAAATAAACAGTAATTTAATATTTATTAAAACTGTTTTTCTTGCACCTAACATTTTCCTCGCTTTAGTGAGGTGAAAAGTTGTGTGTTGCGCTCGGCAGCAAAGTTATTTAGCGTCTCGTACCTTTGAAACCCTCGCTACGCTCAGGATTCTATATTTGAACCACTCGCTTCGCTCGTGGCTCAATCCTAGAATCCTTCGCTTGCTCAGGTTTCAATACAAGGTACTCGCGCCAAAAATTAACTTTGCAGCCTTGCATAACAAATAACTATTTTATTTGTTATATTAACTCAGACTCGGAACCTCGTTTGTGTTTTTTTGCATTTAGTCATTTCCTCGCTGAGGTGGGATGAAAAGTTACGTGTTGCACTAGAATGCAAAGATTTTTCACTTCGCGCTCTTGATTCCAATTTTAGAATCCTTCGCTTGCTCTGTCATCAAAATTGAGCACGCGGTTAAAAAGCAACTTTGCACTCTTGTATAACAAATAACTAATTATGGTTTTGTTTTTAAATTTTTCTTGAGTTTTTCTACGTTTTCTATGGTTTAAAAGCAATGTCACTTTAATCTAAGTTTACCGCAAGATCCTTATTAAGTATTAGTACCGAAACTTTTTGACAAGTTTCAGATTTTATCTGGTCAGGTGTGCAATTCTTCATAGCTTGCTCATTTGTACGGAGCTCATATTTACATTACATAACATAAACTCATGCCTGTATTCCGAAGGGGTCGGAAGAGACCAGAGTTTACACTTGCAACGATCCTGACAGACCTCTTTCGCCTCATAAACTTCCATTAGTCGCTGTATGCACCCATGCCGGTTTCGAGTTCATACTTAAACCTACTTAAATTACATGTAAGTATAAAATGAGAATCTTTATAGTAAAATAATATTTATAGTAAGTCTTTAAACCAAAGGTGCAGGGTGCAGAGGAGTTTCATTCATAAAAAAAACTTGTTTACCCTTCTATATCAGTTGGCGCATGTGTTTTACACGTCCAAACACCGATCGGACCAAACCAAACGATAAACCTATTTACTACCTATCACTTTATGATTCCTAATAACGTGTGGGATCAATCGGGACGCGTTGCACTAACAAATGCGGGGTCATTATTGTTTTACTACTTTATAACGGGTTAAACTTTATTACGAGCTCTTAATGTCTTAATTTGTTTCCTTGATCCAGCAAATCGTAGGGCGCTTTTTATGGACTTGATCGATTTGTTCATACAAGGTGAAATAAATCATTTGTTTTTCAAACATTTTACAAGACATACACATACGTTTCATAAACTCACGCCTGTATCCCAGAGGGGTAGGCGGAGACCAGTTAAAACAAAAGTAATAGTAACTTCAAAAAACAACTTAACACAATTAAAAGCGGATGGCTTTTATATGTTGTCGATTGTACATACAATGTTAATGTTTTTATTGTGCAATAAAGTCCAACTACAACAATATCTATAATCTACTGGCCCTACGACCGTCTCAGCCGGAAGATTACATAAGACTCCTAAATTAAACAACAGTCCTATAGGTAATGCTTGTAATACAGAAAAATTATAGGAATGCTTTTATTCTAGAAAATATATCAATATATTAGGGGTTAAAGTATGAAATTGCCGTTTTATTGCAATCGAATTTTCGCAGTATCCATCTTTCTTGTCTAAATTGAATAACAAAAACAATTGAAAGTCGATATTCAAATGTTTCACATTTTTTAAAAAAAGAATATCATAGAAACCATTTGAAAAAAGTTTCATTCGAAAACCTCAAACCATGAAGATTCTATGTCAATTCAAAGAACCTATTGCAATAAAACGGCAATTTCATACTTTAACCCCTATTATTATAAAATATTTCAAGAATATTTTCTTAAAATATTGTTTTATATTTACTGTACAGTGTGTATAGCACTAGGTTAAGATTCTGTTATAGAAGTACGCATGTTGTGGTTCATGGAACAGTCCAACTAGGCCGGTCCAACTTCGTGAAAGAGGTCAACCGTCGAATCCAACTCGGCTGGGCAGCATTCGGGAAACTTAGAAAAGTCTTTTCGTCTAATATACCTCAATCGATCAATTCAAAATTATACAAGGAGTGTGTGTTACCAGTGATGACTTATGGCACTGAAACGTGGTCTCTCACTAAGCTTGGCCTCATAAGAAGGCTCAAGGTCACGCAACGAACTATGGAAAGGGTTATGCTCGGAATTTCTCTACGAGATCGAATCAGAAATGATGAGAATGAACGAAAGTCGTCGACATAGCCCAGCAGATTAGTAAGTTGAAGTGGCAGTGAACGGGGCACATAGCACGCAGAACTGATGGCCAATGGGGCCGAAAAGTTTTCGAATGGAGACCACATATCGGCAAGCGCAGCGTAGGACGACCAGCCACAAGATGGACAGATGACCTCATCCAAGTGGCAGGAAGGCGCTGGATGCAGGCCGCTTCCAACCGGTCTCTTTGGAAATCCATGGAGGAGGCCTATGTCCAGCAGTGGACCTCTTGTGGCTGAATGATGATGATGATCTTAGGGTTATTATTTGTATATCGTACACTCATTTCTTGTTCTGTTATAACTAATAAGTCACTAATTACGAAATCGTATGACTAATCGCTGAGCGACTTTAAATTTGTGGACCAGCCTCACACGTTTCGGCGACGGGTAGGACGCGCTGATTGAAAACTTTCGTCTTGAGACTCTGTGGGATTGGCGATGTGAAGACTCGACGTAGTTTCCCAGCCCAGCTGTATTCTTCTATTGGCCCTTTCTCGAAGTTTTCTCGACAGAAAACCAAAGCCACCGACATAGCTCACCGAATTAGCATGCTGAAGTGGCAGTGGGCCGGCCATATCATCCGAAGAACTGATAACCGATGGGGTAGACGAGTTCTTGAGTGGACGTAGTGTAGGACGTCCTCAGACTCGGTGTAGCGATGATCTCCGCAGGGCGGCTGGCAAGAGCGGGATGAGAGTAGCCGAGGACCGTGCTCATTATCACATACAATTGTTTTTCTTTATTTCATCGAAGTCAAAATCTACTACTATGTTTTTGTTTTTTTTTTCTTATTTTTTTTTCATCTTTATTTTTTTTAGGGACTTTTGTACACAAAGTGACGATGACAGTCCCATATTGCCCATTTACTACTATGTTTGGTAAGGCCTTCAGAAAACTACAAAATTATAATCTCAGGAGGAAATAAAGACTTTTCTTCATAAAGTTGCTAATATTCGAAAAAATCGATTTATTCGAATGATTTCGAATATTATTCGAATAATTTTGAATAGGGTTTAGTACTATTATAAATATTCGAGAATAAAAAAATCGGCGAACCCGTCTGTTTGGAAATCCATGGTGAAGGCCTATGTCCAGCAGTGGACTTCTTGTGGCTGAATGATGATGATGATGAAAATTACAAGCCCTAAAGTTGCTTGACTTCCACGCCAAGTCGTCTCCTCATTCTTGATAGCTCAGTGGTAGGTATTGTGTCAAGATCCTAGCGAAGGATCCAAACTCGGTTGTTCATTCCGTAAAAATATAAAGCAAACGATATATTTTAAAGATCATACATAAGTAATATTGGGGATCCTCTGTTTCGATGCACATTAAAATTGAACCCCAAATGCACGATTTATCCCTGGTATCTTTTTATGTGTAAACGTAGTGACGATTTGGTGATAATCAAATTAATACCGTAATAATGTATAGGACTGCCCAATAAAAGTGAGGCTAATTATCACGTTTCACACTCCACAGTGAGATGGTATAATTACTGACTTTCTCATACGCGTTTCTACGTCCATTTTCGTGTCTGTCAGTAAGACGTGTAGGTACTTGCATCATGCGGTTGAAATTTCTCTTCTTTCGTGTCGTCGTCGACCAGCGTTGCCAGATACACTGTAATTACAGCAGATCTACTGTATTTTCACACCATCTACTGTTTACTGTAATAACAAAATTACAGTGTATGTAGAACACTGTAATTTTTCAACAGCTAAAAATTGAGTTTCTTTAATGTAAACTGAGACGCAACTTATGGGAAAAAAAAGAAAATTACGGAACGCAACCGAAACAGTAACGCTCACGATCCACCTCCTCTCACACAACCCTTGTTCTTATTGGAAAAATATTTAGCCGGCATGAGTACCGGCGCCGCTCCGTGGAATTCCCCGTGATAGACTAGAAACACTTCGTAGTATTAACCGCCCAAATTATATCAACCGTGTGCTAAGTAAGTTTTCAATCCTATAACAAAATTTTAATTAGCAGTATAAATTGAATGTTTCGTTCGTTTCGCGCGCAAAGAACACAAAGCATTACAACTTTACTGTATTTGGCTTCTTTAGTTGTGAAATTGAAAAATTAAAATGCCTAATTCTTCTAGTGATGACAGTGATAAAAATAACCAAAGTGGACCATCGACTCCTAAAAAACCAAAAAAGCTACATTACAAACAATAATTTAGAGATGAATGGTTAAAAGATAATAGTTTCAAAACTTGGCTGCAACGTGACCCGAAAGATCCTTACCGTGCAGTTTGCGTTCTATGTGATGCAAAAATTATAGCTGACAGAGTGGCGACAAAGAGGCATGGTGAAGGCGCTAAGCATGTAAAAAAAAACTACAGCAATTGCGCCAGCACAAACATCAATTGCCACTGCATTTGAAAAGTTTAGGCAGTCCGATGATGACAAATGCAAAGCATCAAAGATTAAGTTGGCCGCTTTTGTAGCAGAACACAAAATTTCTGTTATCAAAAATCTGCTGTAAAATACACTGTATTTTTTTCTTACATTTACTGTATTTTTGTTAGTAACACTGTTATTTTGATCATGAAACACGGTAATTTCAATTTCCTCATCTGGCAACATTGTCGTCGACTCCACCTCAGACATCACGCTCCCGAAGCCTTGTCACTGCAATTGCGCTGGGTGATGCCTCCGGTGACGGCTGAAGTTGAAACTATGCTATCCCACCAAAAGTGTTTACATAGTAAACGGAAAAATATATTGAGACTAAAGTGAGATTTTAAAGAACAATGGGTATTCTTTTACGGACTCCGTACCAACCCATGTAGCATTTTAGACTAGGTGTCATTTAAAAGTGGTATGTTTGAAATATTCTCAAATGAATGGACGAATTAATGAGTTAATTAGAGAAAGAAGTTACTGCTATTTTTGTGTAAAGCGCGCGCGTCGATGGCGCGAGGGGTGAATTCATAAAGGATATCGACACATATGAGTGTCAAATAACTTTTACCTTCAGCAAGCTACAAAGTAGCCATACTATAAAAAATAAGTATTTTGAAAGACTAGTAGGGTAAAGTCAATGGTTAGGTCTCAAGTTGCTACAAAGGTGGGTTTTGTTAGGACCAAACATTCTTTATACTGGCAAGTTGTTACAGGATTTTGAAAAGTTCTATGATTAAAAGTTGCCGAGTGTCATCTTTAAATATGAAAGTTATGCAATATTTTTCCGTCTTTATGAAAATACTGTTAATTCCGTGTTTATCAAGTCATTCGAAAATATTGCTCTTACGTGACCCTCGCATACTCATCCCGAATTTTTCTTCAAGTTATCTGCCGTGCATTATTTTATTTACCTTCATTCCGAAAACGGCTTCTCATATTAACAACGGAATCCCAATACGGCATGATTATTAAAACTCGATCTTCAGCCATGACATTCGCCGTCCCACTTCTTTCCGCCCAAAAGAAAGAGGCAGCCTTCTCGTTCATTAGCAAGAATACATACAGAATGAACTGGCTAACCACAAGGGATGCGATCTATTGTATTCACAGCAGTTGTAAAGTTTTTGAGTGTGCTATAAAAATAACCGTCAAATCGGAAGTTCGTGGGAATAGACTTATTGTGTATAAAGGCTTGCATTTAAAACGCCTACCAAAATATGTACAGTCAATAGCACGTTTATTTATACGCGTGCACATTACTCAGTTACGTTTCGGGTGACTTTTCAACAAAAATGTAATGATTATATTCTTTTTGTTGCACTAACCCGTGCTGAGGACAATTTAAAAAAAAAACAATTTAGAGGCTGAAAATTCCACCCATGCCGGGACTTGAACCCGTGACCTCTGGCGAACCGTGCCAGCGCTCTCCCAACTGAGCTAATGGGCGAGTGCAGGCATCTGCGAAATTTCGAACCTCTTTAACAACTTCTCTGTATTACGTACAGGCAGCGACATCTGGCAGAAGCAATTTAAATCACTAGCAGCCCCGAGCAACCATTTCCCCTCTACTTTTTTACTCTTTTACTTTTTCAGCCTCTAAATAGGTTTTTAAAAATGTAATGGTTGACTGTACCTATCTTTCATTCTACCAAAAAAAAAAAATAACAAATCTACAAACCATACCAAAACCAAAATGCATATGTTCGTGATTCGGTCGTGGATTCGATTCCCGCAACACTCACGCCTGTATCCCCGGAGGGTTAGTTATTATTATAGCCTCCACACAACACAATCACTTATAGTAAACCAATCTGGTATCCTAGTTTGGGACTAACTCGGATACTAGCTTAAAACCAGGATTAGTTATTATGTTGTGTTTATATCATAATAAAAAATAATTACCCCTTCGGGGATACAGGCGTGACTTTATGTAATAAATAAATATAGGTTTCTTTTAGAACTAAGAAATAATTTTCTCGCCTAGGAAGAGCTACGTTTATCTATAAGTTAATTACATGTCCTAAGGTGAGAAATATCTAGAAATTATTACTTTAAGAATGTTTTATTGACCAGTTTGAATTACTTTAATTGCAGCCCATTGAATATGCATCAAATTTATTGCAAGCGGAATTTCCTACCTTATAAAGAGAAAATAAGCAGCCGTTTCTTAATTTGACTAGTTTTCCAGCACCTCCATAAAAAGCCAGGGAAGTCGATCTGTACTGTGCTTTTATAGAGAGCATAGTCTTTAAGGTGCTTGCATACTGTAGAAGTTGCCGCCGAAACGGAACGCGCCGCGTCTCACTCAAATTTTGCTACGAACCTAACGTTTGCGATTTAATTTAATTTTTTAATTTTATTTTATTCAAAAAACCAACAGCGTTACAGAATTTCTTAACTTAAAGTGATGACTAATAAGTAAGGCCAATAACAGGTTCAACTATTTAAACTGATATGATACTGAATGAGCTTCGCGATACCAATTAGTATGGAATATGACGGTAAGATGATTGGGACCGTTCAGGATTTGGGGCGCGTAATATATAATAGAAATGTTGATATGCCTCGGGAAATATTTCCAATTCACAGAAATTTTATTTTAGTATTTCTAGCCATCCTGCCTGGCCTGCCAAGCGTGGCGATTATGGCAAAACCCCTCATGGTTTTCATAACCATGAGGGAGGCCTGTGTCCTGCAGTGGGCGTCAAATGGCTGATGATGATGATTTCTAGCCATCGTGCTTTAAATTCAAGCAAAGCATCTAGATATTGAAATATAATTCGATATAAACAAATTTAGCATATTTTAGTACAAACTGAAGTGTCTCCACCTATCTATGCAACATACCTACTCCAATAGACTTGTTTCAGAAGAAGTGAAAATTTTGTTTGCTTTCTACTTCTCTCTCTCTCTTTCTCTCCATCTCTCTCTCTCTGTCTTTCTCTTTAATATATAGAGTGTGATTAATCACAGCGATTTTAAGCGTTGAAATATGTGAAGACCTGATATACTCAGGTATTACGATGTTTTTCCATTAATATCAAATTATGGTGAAGCATTATACACACGCGCGCTATACAAAGTATGTCATAGTGCGACATAGGTGCATAATAATTTGGTGCAAAGCTTCCATGCAAAATCCAAATATCGGGCGCTATACTACACGCCTTAAAATCATACACGTTTTATGTACGCGCTCGTGTGTGATGGGCTTAATCCTTAGGCAGCTAAAAAGCGTAACATTATTACGTTTGCAATGGAGCGGGCGTGTGGAGAGACGCATTAGTACCTTAAGACGTCGGTGGTGAAAAAAATTCGTTAACACTTTAATAGCTACATTGAGCAATTTGTATTTCAATCGATAACCTGTATAAACTTGTACTATAAACGTAACAAGTTGATAATTTATTTCTTTGGTGCAAAAATGTATAGAGATAACGCACGTATTCACATGCGTTCAAGCGAACGTTATCGTCAGTTTGAGAGTGAAAATGCGTCACTAGGTATATGCGTATGCACAAACGGTACGTCAACAGCTGATTAGCTTTTAAATTTTACAGAAAATGTGAACCTATTTGTATTAAAAACATACTTGTGGTGTCGAATTCTTTTAAATTAATAGTACCGGGGTAAGTTTATGTAGACAGATGACATTTGTGGGCTCATGATGATGATGATGATGATGTTTATGTAGACGGTGGTAGCGGAGCACTAGAACAAGACAGTCCTAAGACAATTCATTTATTGATTCGTGAGACACAAGTACATCAGGTGTTATAGTTAAAAAATACAGTTTTTTTTTGTGCTCTACCTAAACTGGCATACAAATCTCAAGTCGGAAGTATTAAAACATTTAAATAATCTCGTACAATAACAATTAAATACAAAATGTCAAAGATTTTATAATAAAAAATAAATCTAGGATTCCGGATCAATCCTAAGACTAGTCGCAGCGACAATCCACTGCCTGCCTGTCACACAGAGTTCTACACGAGAATTTCGACCGTCTCAGTCAGTTATTCGCAGCGAGTAAAATTGAACATGCTCAATTCTAGTAGCGGCGACTTCAACTCACGGTGAGTGAATCTACTCGCAGCGATTAGTCGATCACACACAGCGAGCACTCGCGGCAAGTAGGCACTCGCGGCGATTAGTGGCCGTGTGTGACCGAAGCATAAGCCAACGGCCACACAGAAGGGACGGAGGGCGGCTACACATGAATGTATGTACTGTGTTAATGCCCTACATTTTAAAGGAATAGGTGGTATATTTAATATAACATAAGTACACTGTTTAGGTTCCCGATAAATAAATAAATTATTACTCTGGTAGAGTCGCCACTAATCGCCATTTTATGTTGCGTTAAGACAAGCATTAACATGATTATTATAAAGTTATTTTTGCTATTCTGATTATAATTAGGAATGAATTGGTGTTAATAAGGAAATTTCACGACAAATACGTGCATATGAGCCAGCTATCTGGTTGTGCGATGAAAGGAATGTGCGATGCCAGGATAAGTTACCTCTTTGCAAACTCTCCAAAAAAGCATCATATAAAAGACGGAAAGGCAAGAGACCTTACAACGGTGCTCCAGTGGTCATATCTTGCTTTCATCAGTTCCGTGTAACGGGTCACTTTTAAGTACTATATTATTTCATCGTCAACTATACTATAGTTGATTAACAGTCCCGACATGGCGCCTAATCATAATTCCACGCTGTAATTGAATCATGCGGTGGCCAATCAGCTGACAGGTAAATTGAGACAAGCTTGCTACTTCATGCCTGCACGTCATAACGCCCTTTACTAGACCTTCGCGCTTATACATGACTGACGGACTGGAAAGTGATCTAAAATGGAAATGTTTTTTAGGGTTCCGTACCCAAAGGGTAATGGACCCTATTACTGAGACTCCGCTGTCCGTCCGTCCGTCCTTCCATCTGCCCGTCTGTCCGTCTGTCACCAGGCTCTCGTAAACCATGATAGACAGTTGAAATTCACACAGATGATGTATTTCTGTTGTCGCTATAACAAAAATACTAAAAACAGAGTAAAATAAATATTTAAGGGGGGTATAAATATTTATACAACAAACTTGATTTTTTGCCGTTTTTTGCTCGATATTAATAACGAAAACAGGTAGACGCTTGAAATATTGAAAATGTTGTATAGATAATGGTGCGAAGCCCTTCGTGCGCGAGTCCGACTCGCACTTGGCCGGTTTTTGAGTTGGGCTCTACGTGGTAGTCAGTTGCAGGTGTGTACTTTGGGTCTGGCTCTCTTGATCGCCGTCTATCAGCAGGGTCCCATTTCATAGAAGTACAGTTCGTGGTTTACTATGACAGTTCCATGTACACTGCCTGGCCGATTAACCCACAGATTAACGATTCAGGAGACTAATTGTACTAATCGGCTACGCAATTTATACATAATAAACTATGAATTCCAGTTTTATGGAACGTGTTATGGTGTTATGGGTATGTAGCCACTGCTATAGCCCAAATTGCCAACCTCAAACAAAAATATATATTCCCCTTTCAAGTTCCTCTAAACCATTCAATTGAATTTCTGATTATCTACCTAATTTCCTTCCGCAAATTTCCATCGTAAGGTTGTCTGGGAGAAATTGATTTGTCCAATAAGGCCGCCAATTGTACTATGTAACTTTGTATTTATTTTGTGTTTCTTGATTTTTCTGGTGTACGATAAAGAGTATTCTTATCGTATCCTACTCCGTGAAAACTAGAAGGCATTTGAGTGAGCACGTTTAAAATTGCTCGTATTCACCCGCTTGTCATCCACCTACCCATTAAGGCTCTATCGTCATCACAATTCTGCATTCAACTGTGCTGTCCGAAGCAAAAACGTGCGCTTGACCATAAACGATATTATGAATTCAAATTATCGCACAGACAACTGTAGCGAACGACGCAGCAGGGGCCTTTTGCATCACTCTCGCATTATCTCTTTAACCAAATTCATCGTTAACTTCTTTATTGTAAAGCTCATTATCGTTCAAATACAAAATTTGCACTCGTATCGTCAATAAAACTAGGGGATTCATCTTTATTTGCTAGTAACATTAGATGCAAAATCACTTGCTCAACTCCCCCTTCGCGGAAACACAAGCTAATGCAATCCAAACATTATGATTTGTTATAATTACACTTAATGCCAACATTGGATGCATGTAATGCATTCATAAATCTAAAGATAAACAAACTCGAGGAGTTACACACAAAGCGATTGACGTGGACAACGTCACTGCTACTCGACCTGAAAGGGAATTATTGCCAACTGACCATAAATAGGATTTCAAAATTAGGTGATTATTTACTGCGATAATTTTACGATCTAATGTTATGCTTGTTTTGAAACGTTTCTGTAATTGGCACATTAGAGAGGCCATAGAGATCGCTCTTTCAGAAGTTCTTAGGAGGAAGAGTACCTATTGGCCTCATCGGTACTTATGCACGCCGCGAATGGCTGTGTTTTCCTTAATTATTAAAAAAGGTAACGATTTAAATTATCAGTAAATTAATTATAAGGCATCTTAAATAATTAACGTGCAACGACAAGACTATTGTGCAATAGATTTAGCACCGAACGATAGTCATTTTTTAATGTACTTTTGGTTTAACAATAAACAAATTATGATTATTATATCACTAGTCTAGCTGTTGCCCGCGACTTCGTTCGCGTGGTAATTTTGATGTGTTTTTTTCCGGGTAAAAAATAGCCTATGTGCTAATCCAGACTATAATCTATCTCTGTGCAAAATTTTATCTGGATCAGTTCAAGAGTAACAAACATCCATCCATACATACAAACTTTCGCGTTTATAATATTAGCAGGGTTTAGTATTTCAACAGGAACAAAGATCAACAAAAAAAATCATTCAATCACCCAACAATTATTTAGTCCACCAATTGAATGAGCAGCAACACGTGGTCACAAAATAAATAAAACATAGTTAGAAAATTAATTTAATTAATCCAATATTATAGAAAAATATCGTGTCACTGTTCATTATTGAATTCTTCCGAATCCGCTTCACCGATTTTTATGATTTTTTTTTTGTGTCTTGATAGGTGTGAGAATACTGAGAATAGGTCGTCGGCTAATTAATATGGCAAAACAACGTTTGCCGGGTCAGCTAGTATTATCATGATATCGTTGATATGAAGCAACAGAGGGCTTTCAGGATCCTGGCAACTGGAACTCTGGCCTTAGAGCGGAGCTTAGTAGCGGAGCGGTAGAGCGCCGGCTTCTCATTGGGGAGGACATGGGTTTGAATCCCGGCATGTACCAATGACTTCGTTTACTAAGTTACGTACATTTGTGAAGTTGTAGTAGCAATACCATTCGCTAAGGAAAAATATCGTAAGGAAACCCTAGCGTCTGAGGTATTTACGTCCTTAGCGCTTGCTACGTACAATGGCCCAACTATGAGGCTAAGTGCGGAAATCTCAGGTCTAACTAGAACTACTCCTCCACGACACAGGCGTAAGTTTATGTTTATATTATATTTTCGGCGTTCACTACTTGTTGCCATAAAAAACACCGCCACGTAATCAACATTCTTCTTCTTCTTTCGGTGCATCTCAGCTATTAGCTGGACGTCAGCTCTGCGTATTCATCTTATGAAAATGAAAAATGAAAATGTTTCTGAACTAAAGATACCATTAAGCAAAATACTCAAAATCATCAGTTCATCCCTCCAGAATTCCCAAAAAAGAACGAAACAAAGATCACTTAGTTAACCCAATAACCCACTTATCTATGCCAATTTTTGTTGGCTGAATTTCAGATGCTGAAATGCTTTATATATATATATAAATAATTGCTGTTCGTTTGTCTCTCTACAACTCTAGAACGGCGGGGGTTTAAACGGTGAGAAGAAAAAAAAGATTGATTTAGGTGATACAAAGTTCATGGGGTCATCTATAGTGTTGAATAAAAATGGTCATCGAAATATTTACATCTACTATATATTTAGAAATTAACCTCTGAAATAATCTCAGTATCAACGGTTTCCAATGTCAAAGGGAAGGACGCGAACGTCGCAAATGAAAGGAGTGGAATCGTTAAAGGATCAAAAACTGACCAGAGATTACACAAAAATCCCAACCAATTACCACATCTTTTGAGCGTTAAAAGCCGCCTTTGTGGCATGGGTGTAACTGCATATAATCGGAGGGGCCCGCTCTGTTTGGGATCCTCAATTTGTTTGCCGGATTCGTTACCGCGCGGCCGCTCAGTCAAGCTACGAGAAAGCAGTAACGAGTTGTACAAACCATAGTTTTATTCCCCCTCTATTGCCTGAGAATCTCGACACAAGGATTCCGTGGGAACGGCTCAATGTAAACATAAGGGCTGGTAGATACCTCGGTGAACGACGCCTGAAGTGGAATTGCCGAGCATAGTCGAATACTTCCGAGCGATATTGCATAGAACTTTTTTACTGGTCACTCGCTTTGTCCACATGACAAGTTGTACGATATCGTTGGCCACCTTCGCTCGCTTGGTGTGACCCCAGCATTGTTAGGAGCTAGTTTTTCGGTGGTCTCATCAAACAGTGTGGCTTTTACACCTACAAGTGTCAGGTTTGTATTCGTCATTATGACTTGTCGCGGAATGTTGAATAGTTGAATAATGCCTTGGGTACATAGTGCGGGTTAGTTTTGTGAATGGATAGGTTTTAAGACCCTCGCGGGGGTTGGACCACTCTGCAGCTATACTTGGTACAATTAGGGTGTAAATTGGGGCAGTCTCAATGATGTATTATAATTTCAATCAATGACTCGTACCACTTGTCATATTTTCAGCTTAATCCTTTAATATATAAACGTATCGTGTCACAGTGGTTGTTATCAAACTCCTCCGAAATGGCTTCATGGATTTTCATGATTTTTTTTGTGTATATTTCGTAGGTCTGAGATAAGTCGTAGGCTAATTAATATGGCAAAACAACGTTCGCCGCGTCAGGTTGTGACAATATAAGCTATATGTGTCCTCCAGGACCTAGGTGTTCTCTCAGAGAGATGAATCACCCACCGCGCGTACCCACTCGTAATGGCGAATTTAAGCGCTGAAGTTTGTGAACAATTCAGACACTCAGGTTTCGTCGCAATGTTTCCCATCACCGTAAGCGAGTGGTATTGATACAACAAAGTCACAGATAACTCCTTCGGAGCTGATTATTATTCCAGTTAGACTTTACGAAGCTACTTTCTGGCTATTCTAGAATTCACATAAAAAGTACGACTATACCATCTTGTATCGTATTTTCTTCGGATGTATTGTGCACTATAGATATATTTCTATCAAGTCAAGTCAAATAAGTCAAAAAAAAATTATTCAAAGTAACACAGAAACTGTGACTTATTGAACGTTACAAGAAAAACTAGGTATCCGTTTCGAAGTCTAGATCATTTGGAGAAAAAACGGACAAAAAACTACAAACTTAGTCTTTTCAAACATATTCCTTAATTAACAGAGTTTACATGTCATATCTTCTAAAAAGCTAGTACTAGGATGCATTGAACTGGCTTTAATTTCACACATCTTTGTCATCTAAATAATCCTTAATGCTATAATAGCCCTTTTTTCATCAAGTGCGCTTTACACATTTTTTGAACCGCACTTCAGGCAACTTTATTATATCTTCAGGGATCTTATTGTAAAAACGTATACAATGCCCCATAAAGGATGTATTAACCTTTGCCAGCCTAAATCTTGGTAAAGAAAGTGTATGTTTCCTTCTAGTATTTACATCGTGTTGGCTACCTACGGTTTTAAAATTACTTATATTTTTCCTGACGTACATAATATTCTCATAGATATACTGACTAGCAACTGTTAGGATGTTAGTTTCTTTAAAGAAATCTCTTAACGAATCTCTACGGCCTAGCTTATAAATGAATCTGATCGCTCTCTTCTGTAAGACAAAGATGGTCTCATGTCTGCTGCCCGACCCCACAGTAGTATGCCGTAGGACATAATACTGTGGAAGTAACTAAAATAAACAAGCCTAGCAGTTGCGACGTCAGTTAATTCCCGGATTCTTTTGACTGCATATGCTGCAGAACTAAGCCTATTGGCCAATTTGTTTATATAAGGTCCCCATTGAAGCTTTGCATCAATTGTGATACCTAGAAATACAGTTTCTTCTACAATTTCTAGTTTGTCATTCCCCAATATCTGCAATTTACATTCTGTTAACCATTTATGCATATGTAAATACTCGTAACATAACAGTTGACACAATATCGAAAATAGGTACAGCTGCTCCATCTATAATGATCTCACGTTTTTCTTCTTTTGTTGTTTCAGATGCACCAACCAGGCGGTTTGACTTCATAAGGAGTACAAAATTATTAAGGTACGGGACCAAATACAGAAGTAGATTGGTATGACGTCAATATTTCACCAATTATTGACTGACAATTGACCGTGAAAGACGTTTAATTAACGCTGTCAGGTCGCAAATATGTCTTTATGAGTTTCCAATGAATTTCGCATTTTGTCTGCTCACAAGTGTCAAGAAAGTTTAATTTTGCGAAGAATCTGTCTCGTCGGTTAATTTAAATACACTACGCTGCTTGTTGATTAGGTCAATATCATAGACAGTACTATTTCAGCGCCTTATAATGTTTCAAACCTGATTTGAACAGATGTCCTCAGTTTAGGTGTATTTGAGACCAAGCCAAGTGGTGGTGTTGTGTCGAATTTATTAATTTTCTTATTCAACATTTAGAGGAATCGAATATTAGTTGGGTGGAATCATTTTTTAGGATTGCGTACCGAAGGGAGCTAAACGGGACTCTATTACTAAGATTTCACTGTCCGTCTATCTGTCTGTCTGTCTGTCACCAGGCTGTATCTCATGAACCGTGATAGCTAGACCATTGAAATTAATTTGCACAGATGATGTATTTCTGTTGTCGCTATAACAGAAAATATTAAAAACTGAATAATTATATTTAAGGGGGGCTCCCATACAACAAACGTTGTCTAAAGACAGCGCTCGCCATCTAGCGGCCATCTGTGTAACCTTCATAGCGGCGATATCATGTCGTTAAATGTCAATGTTGAACGCTTTTTGTTGGTTTCTATATAATTAGGCGTAGTTCTCAAATTCGATCTTTGTCTAATGTTGTATAGATAATGGTACGCAACCCTTCGTGCGCGAGTCCGACGTTGGCTCGTATTGGCCGGTTTTTTTCGTTGAAGCGGATATCCCCCTTTTTCTTTCCTATGGCCCGTTAATTTGGCAAATATAACGACTTACCCTCGGCTTCCCGTACACTTACGTCTGATCTACTGTTAGAAGCTGTAGTTACTGCAATGCATGCAAAAAATGCTACTGACATCTGTTAATAATAGATTTACAGATTGTTAATATATGAGAAATTAGGAGTGCGCCATTTATTTAGGTTCTACACCGATATTGAATGATTTGTACAGTGTCTAGTCTAACTAATAATAGGTAACTCCTAAATAAATTACGCGACCCCTCAAAGACATATTTTACAGATGGGTTAAAGTAAAGCTTGCTTGGATATAGAAAAGAACAGCAAACTAAAATATCACATTCATGTTTCAAATCACGTTGAGGTTCCTGAAAATTTAAAAGACTCCTCTCCAACCTCGGCTAATCGGCATCCCAGCCAAGCCGAACGAAAGCAATATTTCACAATTCATAATAACAGCTCTCAAACTAAATTGAGACATAATGAAGAAAGCAGGCGGCTGTCTCTCTTAATGAATAAGTGAGAAAAACAAAAGAATGACTAATGACACGGTTTTAACGGACGTCATCGTATCATTTGTCAGGCAGGGCTAAGTGAGATGTAAACGGCGGCGGCGTTTCACTGGTTGATGCTTTTTACTTTATTCTGAAATGTCTGTGGTAACTTGTAGCACTGTATTTTTTAACATGCTCCTATTATCTTCTTCGTGTGGTGCCATCTTTATCGCATGTGGCGACTCGGAACAAATCGATGGTGCCTTTTTGAAACAATTCAGCCAGCTTTTGTAACCTGTGAGTTATGCTACGGTCTTCGGTGGCCTTGTATTTTTCCCTCCATGGTCTGGTGTACCTTCATTTGTTTGTATGGTAACTAACGAACTAAGTCCGACTTGCACCACTTCTTAAATGTCGCTTAAGTCGTCATTTAAATTTATTAAAGCATTCGTCGTATCGAAAGTCTGCGGGATTGTGCTGAATTCCTTTAGGTAACAAAACTGACTTAGTTGTCAACATGACTGATTGCTATCGTGCATGGCTTATGAAATAAAGATTGGTAATTTTCAGGTTTGTTGAAATATAAATTGAAAAAAATATTATAAATGTCGGTGGCTTTGAAAGGGCCAGCCTTACAACTGACAATGAGTCTGATATATTAGGAATTCAATCGTCTGAACGTGAAGATTAAGAAATTTTGTACGAATCCGTTGAATATTTAGTTCTGAATGTGATGATTGATAAACAATTACTAAGATTATGCATTTGTGAAGGGTTTTGTTTACTGGATTTCAATTATTTTAAGTTATATTTAAAATAATAAAAAGTTGCTTATCTACTCAGTTACTCTTTCTTAATTAAATGATACCTTTGTGAAAAAGTTATTAAATTATATATTTATTACATAATTATTACCATATGTTAAAATTTCCAATCCGCGGTGGGCACGCGTGGTAATTAAGCCCATACTAACTCTCTACGAGAATGCATGTGCCCTGCGAATATGCAATGGGACGTATATAGGCTACATAAAAAAAAGTAAACCGTGTGTGTATGTGTAATTTTTTTTTCTAACTTTGAAACCTCTACAACCGTGTCCTCACTGAAACTTGAAAGTGAACCGCCATTCAGTCCCAACAGCGCAGGCGCAGTGTCACGACCACTACCAATTTGCACCAATCAAGTCGCGTTCAGTGCTCTCAGAATCTTGACCTTAGTTCAGCCTCTCTCGTTGCTTGCTATAATGCGTGACATCTGCCAGGTCGTAAATGAATATTACGGTTATGTTATTGACATTCTAGTTTTCTTTCTCGCTACCCTCCCAATGTGTGATGATTGGCGGCCTTATTGCCCATAGCAATTTCTTACAGGCAACCGACGATAGAGAGTTGCTGAAGGAAAAGGGAGGTGCTTTAAAGATATTCAGGTATCAAAATAATGCACTTTCACGAAAATAGGTACCACGCTTTTTCATGTAGTTATGATTGTGTCCCATTGAATGCCATTCAGAAATCCCTAAATAGCAAGGAAACAACGAGGTTTTCATGAACAACTCTCCATCAAAACACAACCCTCAGCTTCTTCTCGCACATCTTGCGTTCTCCCCGCCATAGATTGGAGAAGCTGACGATCACTGGTCAGGTGGATGGCAAACGTTCTAGAGGCAGCGCACAAACAATATGTTCGGATGCCATAAAAGCGGCGGCCGGTGACAGCATGTACCAGACGGTCCACATGGCAGAAAATCGTTCGCTGTGGAAACGAGCGACCTATGATCGCAATCCTATGAGAGAACGATGATAATGAGGAGAGCGATGATGAAGAAGAAGAAATTGCATAAAATTATGAAAACATATCGTTTAATGAATGAACGAAGGAAAAATAAATTAACGTCTACGCACTTTACTCCGTTATGTTACGGGTAATGTTGCAACAAAAATGTGAAGATTGGTGTGTTGTCGACTGGTTTTTTAAATCGTAGAACAAATGTAGTAGTAAATAACGAACGTGCCCGACATGTTTCTAGAATGGGGAACTTGCGTCTAACTTAGATTGGAGTGACATTGCTTTTATACCATAGAAATCATATAAAAATTTAAGAAGAATTTAAAAGTAAAACAATAATAATATTTTAAAAAACCTATTTAGAGGCTTAAAATTCCACAAAAACCTATTTAATTTAAACCTATTTCATTTTAAAAATTAAATAGATTTTAAAATTGTCCTTAGCACGGGTTAGTGCAACAAAAAGAACATAATAAAAATATTTGTTTCGGGGTTTTCGGGGTCTCAAAAAATGCGAAAAATTAAGTTACTCTAATGACAAAAACCTTATTACATTTAGTTTTCACATCGAACTCTGAACGTTTTCTTATAAGGGTGTACACGCGTAAAATCCATTATTTCACGAGATAACTCAAATATTGATAAACGCTTCTTACATTATAAGGCGTTACGTGCAAGTTGTGATGTCACAGTTTGAGCCCGATTTGTGTGGCGCGTTTTTGTACTACGTGACTATATTGACTTTTCCACAGGTTATATTATGAAAAGTATTAGTCGTAGAGAAAAAAAAAATACCACGTTTATTTATCTTTCAACACGGTCTCTCCGATTGTATTATAACATTTTTAGTGCAAGTTTTCCATTGCGCTTTTTATAAATAACCCTCTATTTGTAAGCGTCTTCAAAACTACTAAACCACCAAAGAAGTCTCATAATATTCGGTTTCATTCATCACTTCATATTGGAGTTGCTATAAATGATTCGATCACTCATTTAACTCTGGGCGGTCTGGAGTAGGCGTTGAAAGACTTCCATCGTTAGAGACGTACGCAGCGAATGTATAACGTTTTGTTTCTTTTAGCGATCCGCGGTGGTAAATGGTGAAGATGCCGCAAATTTTTTTCGAACTACAACTACAACCCAAAACTGACTTGAATTTTGGTCGGTAAAGTCTGCCCAAGTTTTGCTCCAACTCGCAGAACTACGCACCATAATTAAGCTCTGCGAATCAAAGCGAAACTTGGTCAGACTCTACCGACCAAAAATCAAGTAGTTAAGTTTTATGAAATGCGGTCCTGTTCACTGCCTACCCTTCTTGGATACAGACGTGAGTTTATGTGTGAAAGTATATTTTTGAAAACCTGTTTTATTTCAACTAATGGAACTAAGGAACCCACGAAGTTTTCAGTCGGGTTTCCTACTTGGCCACTATTTTAATGCAAAATTATTGCTCTCCCCCGGGTGGTCCAACTCAAGTGGTTTCTTGAAACCATTGTCTTACTATGGTGTTGGCAGAAATGTTAATTTATTGAATGAAGAAACAAATGGATTGGCGTCGTAAGGAAATGTTTCTCTTTCAGAAATGAAGGTTACGGTTACGGTCAAGATATATTTATATTGAACTCTTTAAAAATATACAGTATGCTCCCAACAGGTATTTTGAAGCAAGAATACTTTTGAGGGTGATAGGATAGACTAGAAAATTCCTTATTGCACACTAAACATATTTGTACAAAGGCGAGGTTAATACAAAGAATATTTTCTTCCAGCTAACAGCGGTGATAAATGATTGTAATAAAAAAACTGACCAAGTGTGTTCCGTCCGGCAGACGCGCAGTGTAGCTTTCCGTTGATGGCCGTCAAAGTATGCGGATTTTAAGGGTTCCGTGGTCAACCCTTATGGTTTCGCCATGTCTGTCCTTCTGCCTGTCTGTCCGCGATTTAGCACAGAGACAACTAGTACTAGAAAGCTGAAATTTGGATGATGAAACGGTAGAATAAAATCTTAAAAAAATATGTATTTTATGGTACCTCCCCTACACCTAAATTAGGGGTTATTTTTTTTTTTTCTCGCCTACAAAATAGTGTGAGTATCGTTGGATTAGTCGCTTAAAAATATTGTGAGTGTAGGAAAACTATTTTCTATTTAGGGATCCGTTTGCGAAATATTAAGCTTTAAAGCGCAATTTTTGGTTAGAGCAGGGCGTCCCCCCCCCCCTCTCTTTCTCCTGGCTAAACGGTTCATTGTAAAATCGTGAAAAAATTCAGGGCAGTGGCACATAATTATCATAATGAATTTAAAATGAAAATTATTGCGACTTTACAAGTTACCGATTATACATAAACAGCCTATATACGTCCCACTGTAGGGCACAGGCCTTCTCTCAGGGAGAGAGTTAACGAGTAATAGGCGGCAAACTTATGAAAGGATAACTTCGTACAAATTCCATTGAAAAAAACTGATGAAGTTCTTAGTTCTGTAAAGCTGGTAAAAACCCCTCCTTCTTTGGTACGCTATACTGCGCATGGCCCGACACGCACTTGACTGGATTTTTATTCATATTTTCAAAATATTAATTGAGTTCACGTCTTACCTAATAACGTTTATTTCTCTACTATTCGTCGTTAACTTGTAAAGTCTCTGTGATAGTCTTCGTTTTATCTGTTGCTGCTCTAAATCCTTACTCAAAGTTCCCTACTCCAGCACCAAGCTATGTCGAAACCACAAGGGCAGTCGCACACACAATGCGTAGAAAGAGTATGCGTAATAAAAAGCGGTCGCCTTGCCGGGTCCACCTGCCGCTGCCGGTCGATTTGTTCGGAATCTGCGCCAGATACCATCGGGGTGTGGCACTGGCGCTGCGTTATGGATTGGGTATAGTCGGGGGCAAAAGTGTTTAAGAGATGTGTTTATATGTAAAGTTTAAAGTAAGAAAGTGATTTGTATATCTGTGTTTGAAAAATTACTTTAAAATAAACGAAACGTTCTCTTATACATCTATTCGATCGTCGTCTATTAAGACGCTGTTTCTGAGGAATGGGTTAAGCGGTTAACAGGCGACCTGGTGCTAATTATCGCCACCAATAGAAATAAAATTATATCTCTTCCTTTCTAATACGTTTCTGCGGAAGTGAACAAAATACAAATCTCAATAATTGCGATAGCAATTTTAGGAAACTGCGACTTGCTGACAGCTGTCACTCAGGCAGAAGTATATGCAGAAGACTTACAACGTCCTCCGCGTGCAGTACAACAATGTATTCAGGATGCTGATGGGTCTTCCTCGGTACTGCATCGCGTCTGGTTAGTTCGCTGAAGCCAGGGTGAATGATTTCTTTTCTATTATCAGAAAGTGAACTGCTTCAATACTGCTCAGAGTGCAGTGGAGCCCGAACAGCGTTCTGAGTGTAATTGGAGACAAAGTTAACTCCCACATTTTCAGGCACCGGAAATGCACCCATGTGCGCGGATGCACTAAATATTTAAATTAAACTAAGCCTCTCTATTACCTAGGTTTAGTTACTAATGTAGACTAAGTCTTTCTGTTACTAATACTATTATATGGATTTATTCTGAAACTTGTATTCTATTTTAAAAAAATGCACACAAAAAAAACCCTGACAGCTGTTTACACTTATTATGAAAATAGTTTAGTTAATTGTTAAAGGTTAATTTTAAATTACAATGCCAATTGTTCTTGTTACCTCTTTGGTAAGTAATTATATTTATATTCTTAAAGCTGTTGTGCTGCGGGTTTTTTTTATCAATAAGTAATAAAAATTATTACGTAATAATAATTTTGTAATTCCAACTGATGGTTTTGAAATGAGCAAATATAAAACATTAAGTTATGCAATTCAATCAATCAACATTCCCGTGTTCATCCAATGTTGGTCATGTGCACGCCACTTCTTTGATGTGGAAGTTTATCAAATTAAAGAGACGGTAGATATCGTATGTCCAGTCAAAGAACTTGCCTGTAACAAACAAGATTCTAACTCTTAAATATGATGTTGTAACGGTGTAACCTTTTTACTTCATCTTTCATTATTTCTTTTTCATACTATCTATCTATACAGCCCATGAAAGTCGCCCAATGTTGGGAAGAGGCCTCTTCACCGTCACGCCAACCTCGCCGGTCCCCCGTTAATCTTGTCCATTGTCCTCCTGCCGCCTTCTTAATGTCATCAACCCATCGGGTAGGGGCCTACCCACCGAGAGACGGCCAGTTCTCGGCCGCAATTCTTCATTCTGTTTTGTGTATTTTTTAAAATTAAATTTTCACATTACCACCTTTCAACGAATCAGTACTATGGACATAATAAATTTCGAAATTATGTTGTATTCTGTTTTTGTTTATTCATTTCTCCGTTTCATCGAAATAACACACAGTTTTTGGAAGTTGTAAAAAATATAAGTAGGGTCAATGGTGGTGTAGGTGGAGGATGAGGGTATACGTATGTTAAATTGAATGAATTTATTCTTAGAAGGTAAAATAAAAATTATAATTTAAAAGATGGGCGATGGTGATAATTTGATGGCATTACTATAAGTCATGTCATCACATTATATTCGTGCATATTGGACAATTTTAACCGACTTCAAAAAAGGAGGAGGTTATAAATGCGACGCGTATATTTTTTTTATACCGTTTTTTCGCGAGTGTACCAGGTACACTAACGCCCGAGATTCAGATCGAAATACACTGAAGTCAATGTCGTAATTAGCCTTTTTATTGGGCAATTTGCATTACATCTTGCTGGAGGAAAAATAAATCAACCTAAAGTGGCATTGTAACTTCGTGTCCATGGTTAATTTCTTCATTCGATACCTATTTATCAAAATACACTATTTTATTCCACTGCCTTAAAAGTTGCACAGGAGTAGGTGTGGTTATGACTTACGGGAAACGAAAATCAAGTTATTTTTCTCGACCCTTTTTAGGGTTTCATTGTCAACTAGGAACTATTATAGTTTCACAGTATCAATCCTTCTGTCTACCTGTCCGCCACTTAGCTCAGAGTCGCTTAGTACTAGAAAGCTGAAATTGGCATCGATGTATATATAATAGGGGTTAAAATATGAAATTGCCGTTGTATTGCAATAGGTTCTTTGAATTGACATAGAATCTTCATGGTTTGAGGTTTTCGAATGAAACTTTTTTCAAATGGTTTCTATGATGTTTTTTTTTTTAAAATGTGAAACATTTGAATATCGACTTTCAATTGTTTTTGTTATTCAATTTAGACAAGAAAGATGGATACTGCGAAAATTCGAGTGATTTTTGAATACGAGTTCCGACGCGGAACTAACGCGGCAGAAACAGCCCGCAATATCAATGCTGCGTTTGGAGAGGGGTCTACTAATGAACGCACCGTGCGATTTTGGTTTAAAGGCTTTCGTGATGGAAATTTCGACTTAAAGAACGAGCCACGAGGAAGACCGCCCACACAGGTGAATAACGATGAATTAAGAGAGATAGTGGAAGCCGACCCTAGTCAAACTACCCAGGAATTAGCGGCATGGTTTAACGTTACCTTACCCACAATATTGACTCACTTGCCTCAAATCAATAAAATAAAAAAATACGAAAAATGGGTGCCTCATAATCACTCGAATTTTCGCAGTATCCATCTTTCTTGTCTAAGTTGAATAACAAAAACAATTGAAAGTCGATATTCAAATGTTTCACATTTTAAAAAAAAAGAACATCATAGAAACCATTTGAAAAAAGTTTCATTCGAAAACCTCAAACCAGAAGATTCTATGTCAATTCAAAGAACCTATTGCAATAAAACGGCAATTTCATACTTTAACCCCTAATATTATATATCACGCCGACCATATTTTTCCCTAAAAAAAAAATACAATTACATAAACTCACGCCTGTATCCCAGAGGGGTAGGCAGAGACCAGGGACTGCCACGATCCTGGCAGATCACTTTCGCTTCCTCAACGTTAATTAATCAAAAAAAATAACTGCTCCATTCGGGTTATAATCCCTAATTATACACCTGCAAAGTTCTTTATTATCGATAGTTTGATCACTCCCAATCAGCAAAACTTTAAATATAGTTAGAATTTTTTATACTAATACATCTGTATAATTAAAAATTAATTTCAAATCACATAATACTAATAGAGTGTAGATATTATGTATGTGTGTGCAAATTGAAATTAATTTTTCATCTAGCTGTCCCGGCGAACTTCGTACATCCACACCATCCGTAGGTATATCGGCACAACGCCATCTATTTTTAAAACACAACGTTCGCTCGCACAACGCCGTCTATTTTATACTCAACATCAATATTATCCCACGGGAACGCATTACCGGGATATCAAGTATGTCTCAATTCAGGTCTTTGTCTATCTACACGCCAAGTTTCATGTAAATCCGTTCAGCCGTTAGTGCGTGTTTGAGTAACAAACATCCAAACATCTTCACAAACTTTCACATTTATAATATTAGTAGGGTAGGAAACGGTCATAAGTATATAGCCTGTGTCACTCACCAGCCCAGCAAATACTTGATTGCGCCAATAAAGTCGTGGGCAACAGCTAATGCATGGTATAGTGCAAATGAGTCCACAGGTGGTCCCTCGCTCCAGTCATAATGTGGTGATTTGCATCCAGCCACTCGGAATGCAAGACGTGTACCCTGATTCGAGTTCCTGCCGACTTGGGCGGAATAGAGAGTGTTGTGATGAATTATTAGAGCAGAATACTCCCAGATAGCGTGGAGTTTAACGAGCAGAAACTAGGTAGTTGGATTGAAACTTAAAGCAAGTTTATAACTTCATAAAACTATAACTTAAAGTGTACCATGACAATTCTTGATAACTAAGCCACCTGCCTAGCGTAGCGATTACGGCAAAACCCCCTCATGGTTATGAAAACCATGTCCTATGTCCTATGTCCTGCAGTGGACGTCAAATGACTGGTAAGGATAATGAATGAAATAATACATATAAAAAGATAAAAAATACGTATTTTTAAAGAGACTTTTAGTGATGTTTAGTTTTACTATACCAGAACTTCGCGTAATAATCTACTGACAACGTGAAGTAATATGCGACTGTAGTACATGTTTCCTACCTAATCTAGTTTATAAACTAGAGTGACCTACTTACAAACATAATGGATGTAACGATCAATTTGAGCTGAGCCTATAAAAATTGGGCGTCTGGTCCATTATCCTCAAATGTGTCGTATTACATCAATTATTTGAATCCAAATATTGGCTTCAATTGATAAAGCCAGTACAAAATACTATTAGTAAAAATAATGATTACATAAGCAGCCTATATATTATACGTCCCAATGTAGGGCACAGGCCTTCACTCAGGGAGGGAAAATTTAATGAAGGGCTCCTACTATTAATGAATGGGTATTAAAGATCTATTCAATTCAATTTCAATTCAAATATTTTTATTCATTGTAAAAACAGAATGTTTACTTAATGAACGTCAAAGTTGTTAGTTTCACAATTAATGGATTATGTGGAGAAGAAACTAACAAAGAAACTCCACGTAAACAAACTCTAAACCTACCTACCTAGCCCACTCCATCTAAAAAACAATGTCCCAGGCACGGCAGCGTCCGAGTGGTCCCTTCACGCATCTAGTGTGAGTGAAGGTGCCACTGGACGCTGTATAAATCATCTCATTACGTAGATGCAAAGGACAAAGTTAAAGTTATATAGTGTCGCTGACAAATATGTGAAAAATAAACAACTGGTTCAGAGATTGAAATAGCGTAAAGAGTTGATGATGATAAGCCACGTCGTTGGATATTTCAATGGTGCATACCTTAGAAGTAAGTGCATTTACGCAGAAACAATTATTTATGGGGTGAGGCCCTACTTGATCTACTACTACAAAACTCACGCCTGTATTCCGCATCGGTAGGCAGACACCAGGGTTTGCCACTGGTCACAACCCTGATAAGCCTCTTCCGCTTCAAATTAGCAAATCAGCGCGCAAATTAGCAGTGATTTCCCTTTTTCAGTTTCTGTATTATCAAGCATTAATTAATAACTTTCATCATCATCAGCCATTTGACGCCCACTGCAGGACATGGGCCTCCTTCGTGGTTTTCATAATCTTGGGGGGTTTTGCCATAATCGCTACGTTGGCGATCGCAGAATGCGGTTGGAATCTCAGGAAGACGCTGCTGCCCGTCTCCTGGTTGATTCCCTTAGTCGCCTTCTACGACATCCACGGAAGGAAATGGATAACTTTAATACCCCCTCATTATGTATCTAGTAGGTAATCATGAAGCCCTTACCTCTATGCTTTATGATTAACAAATACAGCACTGTATTTAGTGGCATCACTACCTAGATAAGATAAGATAAGATAAGAATATTCTTTATTGCACACAAGAAGCGAGACATAAAATATGAAACCTAGTTAGGTTAGGTAGTCAATACGAGACGGCTGAAGTGGTTGTCAATTCCATCACACATCTATTTTAAGTGTACCTACTTACGTAACATCTTTTGTATTTGAACCGCAACTTGAGTGATGAATAAAGTCCGATTAATTAATTTATTTTATTTTTAATTCACCGTGAGAAAACCCGCCCCTCGTCTCGCTTCTGACAATGCCAGGGCAATCAACGCCATCCACGTGCAGTAAA
Source organism: Yponomeuta malinellus (assembly GCA_947308005.1). NCBI lineage: Eukaryota > Metazoa > Arthropoda > Insecta > Lepidoptera > Yponomeutidae > Yponomeuta > Yponomeuta malinellus. Next base: position 17,771,637 of record OX371007.1, on the reverse strand, counting down.
GTCCGTGTCACGCCGTTTTACTATTCATAGTAATCCACAGCAAATGATCCATCGACAGGTTGACAAAGTACCAAGCAAAGTACCGACATGCCACGGGTTAGCCTATGCAAATCTTTCACTATGCTTTGATCGGTCAACAGTAGAAAATATCTCCTATTTTCAAAGAAATAAGGGTCATAGTTACTTAACTAAACTGCTCTTAGATTGATGTACATAATCAACTCAGGACTTGGACTAAGTAATTATTTTTAGGAGTTAATTAAATACAACGTTTGCCATTATTGCATTATCCGGTCCCGCGATACAGGCTTACCTAGTATGGGGATCTCAGTTTCACATCTACCCGGTCTTTTTAAATCTGTTGTTAATTTTAGTTTGTAATTGTAATTTGTAAAAAAGCATAAAAAAAATTAAAAAAAACTGTCGTGAATTTTAATTTTAATTTAACCTCCGTTTACTTCGGGGGCAATTCATTCCATTGGCAGTCATAAAATAAACGCTGCTATTATATAAGTACAGACGACGGCACATCCACCTTTACATACGTGCACTCTAATCAGTTAAGTTAACGACGACTGTGCAATAAAAATATAAAGGTTGACCTGCTGTCGCCTGCACGTAATGGAATGAAGATATTTAGTGTGCCCCAAGTTGTTGAGCTCTACAAGGTTGGCAATACTACAAAGTTTACTTCTGACAAAGACAAATGGTTTTTATTCAATGTAGTATAGAAACTGCGAATTAATCACGCTACAAATTAAACATAGGTCGATTGCCGACGTACAACATTATCATTATCTATACAACATTTGAATATTTCAAGCGTCTACCTATTGCCATTATTAATTTCGAGTAGTTGTATGAGAGCCCCCCTTAAACATTTATTTTATTCTGTTTTTAGTATTTGTTGTTATAGCGGCTACTTCTACTGTCTTGCTATCACGGTGCATCAGATACAGCCTGGTGACAGACAGACGGACAGTGGAGTCTTAGTAATAGCGTACCTTACTCTTTGGGTACGGAACCCTAAAAAAAACCTTTTGTTTGCCTTTTTGTGTTTATTAACTATCACTAGCAGTGCCCCCGACTGCGTTTGTTTAACGGGTTAGTCTGCAGCCTATGTCCACACTGAAGGTACAAGTTTTTGAAATCGGATAAGTATCTACTACCGAAATTTACCCCATACATACAAACATATGAACTTACAAACTTTTTCTTTATAGTATTATGATACTAGCTTTTGCCCTCGACTTCGTCCGCATAAAATGAGTAATTTCTGGGATGAATAGTATCCTATGCCCTTCCCCGGGACTCAAACTGTCTACATATCTGTGCAATTTCTTTTTTTGTGTACAATAAAGTGTTGTCTATCTATTCATACCAAAATTCATCTAATCCGTTCAGTCGTTATTGCGTGATTGAGTAACAAACATGTAAACATCTTCACAAACTTTCACATCTATTGCAGTAACAAAGTAACAAAGTCTCGGCCACAATCGATCGACGAACACCTAACAGGTTGGTAGGAAGAAGCGGACTATTAGATCTGAGCCGAAGTGGCGCAAACCTGATGGGACTAGAATCGGACTGATCGACCTAATGTCACGGGTAAAGACGGGACAGGGTCGGAATGTATAGAGGCCACAGTATGGATGGAAATGCTTGTGGAAATGCTCACGTTGTAGAAGTACCGCCTTTTAAGTCCTTTTTTATTTATTTATCTATTGCACTTAAAAAAAATCGTACAATGCGGCGGAATTAATGCCATAAGCATGGCATTTTTTACGTGTGAATGTAGGAATATGTAGTGTGGTGTTCTGTTATCAAGCATCACGTTGAAATATTGCGGTGGCTTTGGCCGGAACACGTTGAAACACTGCGGTGCCTTTGGCCGGAACGCGTTAAAATACTGTGGTGGCTTTGGCCGGAACACGTTGAAACACTGCGGTGCCTTTGGCCGGAACGCGTTAAAATACTGTGGTGGCTTTGGCCGGAACACGTTGAAACACTGCGGTGGCTTTGGCCGGAACGCGTTAAAATACTGCGGTGGCTTTGGCCGGAACACGTTGAAACACTGCGGTGGCTTCGGCCGGAACGCGTTAAAATACTGCGGTGGCTTTGGCCGGAACACGTTGAAACACTGCGGTGGCTTTGGCCGGAACGCGTTAAAATACTGCGGTGGCTTTGGCCGGAACACGTTGTAACACTGCGGTGGCTTTGGCCGGAACGCGTTAAAATACTGCAGTAGCTTTGGCCGGAACACGTTGAAACACTGCGGTGGCTTTGGCCGGAACGCGTTGAAACACTGCGATGGCTTTGGCCGGAACATGATGAAACACTGCGGTTTGTCTGCTAGATAGAAAAATAGATAAATAATTTATTTACAGAAAACACACACCCGTATACAAAGCATTACAAATCTTATCACAAGTAACAACAGGAAGAAAGCATAGAGCAAAACAGTTGCAGTCGGGAATTAGAAAAGTACAATACAAATTTATGGTTTTGAGCTGACTGGCCCCAAAACATGAACAGACGTTAATTGACGCATAAAAAAACAAAACATAAGAAAAGTATGCAAGAATAGCTGGGGACAGGGAGAGATAGAAAGCAGGAAGTAGGGCAGCATGGGCAGTACGATGGCATGAATCACGCATTTTATGGCACTAATATGTATTATTTAATACGAGTACTTAATAGATCGCCAACCCGCCTGCCAAGGGTGGCGATTATGGCAAAACCCCTCATGGTTATGAAAAACACGAAGGAGACCTATGTCAGATCTATGGAGGCTATGTATGGCATTAAATGGCTGATGATGAAACGAATTATTTAGAAGAAGAAGAAGAAGAAGAAGAAAGACATTTATTATACCAACAAGATACATCACAGAAACAAAATAAGCACATAAGTAACATAATATGCACAACACAGAAGGAAAACTAAATACACAACAGACAAAACGAATAAATAAAACAGGACTATAGATGTAGCCTGTGGTGTATCTACATTGCCACAAAAGGCAGCTGACTCAGCGTTGTGCTGAGGAAGTGATCCCTCATAATAATAGCCCGCGGCGCTTCCCTCGTGGAATTCAGCAATTATATAAAGCTTATGTCCATCCTAAAGGTCCATTCTTGATATTGGTGATTAATTTTTTGAGTAGACGATTTATACATGCAATCGTAAAATATTTGTCTCTTTACATGGTTTTTATGATACATGTAACTTTGTATTTATATAAGTAGGAAATTTAAATGCATTAAATACCCCTTAAACACCTCTTTGTTATTGTTATAAATTAGTATTTCTTTATTGCACAAAGTTAATATAATTTTCTACGGCGTGCGGGAAAGAAAAGATAAAAATATTAATAAGAACCTGTTCTCTATTCAATATCCCCTTTAGTTTGGACTGTCTTGTCTGTACATTTACAGCTCTGCAGGCAATCAATCATCAATGATCAAGGAATCATATGACTACAGTCGCCAACCGTCCGCTCACTTGACCGCTACTGATGATAATGAAGTCCTCCGAGTCGTATCCGCCAACGGCGACTCTTACAAATTCCTTAATGCCTTGCATGAGCTCAGATGTGGCTGAAAAAGATGATTTAGTCTTGAGGACTCAGAATACCTAGTGGGCCATAGAAACTGCTGTGCTAGCGTTTGGCTTCAAGGACGTAACCGAGCTGCCCTTTTTGGGGTTCCGCACCTCAAAAGGAAAAAAACGGAACCCATGAGGGTTCATAAGAACGCGTTGAAATTAAATTAATGTTGAAATTAAAACCAGATTCGGTCAACAGTCACTTGAAGCTCAGATACGGCCGTTTGTGCCGCAAAAAACGCATATTTCGATTCTCAAGGAAATCAAAATTTATAGGGTACTTTGACCTAGAACTATGAAATTTGGCAAGTGATATCATCTTATACAAGTACAGGACAAAATCTGAAATCATTTTTAATTAAATCATAAAAAAATGTTTTTAAGTTCGGGAAAAGCTCTGAAAAAACTGCAAGACTCGCTTCCTGAATATTTATAATATGTAAGTAACTACAAATTTGTACGGAACCCTCGGTGGGTGAGTCCGACTCTCACTTGTCCGGTTTTTAATAGCGATATGCCCTACAGAGGCCTAATTATGCGCACCAAATCCTGTCAGAATCCTGACGTTTGTCATAGCAATTAGTATCAAATTTGACAGTCAGGCGATTGGAATCGTTATAGAAGCAGGTATCATAAGCGCAATAATAAGGTGCTATACCACTCGCAACCAATCTATGCTACAGGGCGTCCTTTTTCTCAGATAAGATAAGATTATTCTTAAGTATACAATTAAGAGCACCACCATGAGAACGGACACCACCACATCCGAAGAAACTTATTAATAAGTTTACTGTGACGATATGAAGAGGAAGAAGAAAGAAGAAATTAAATTTATTTACCGCCACAAAAGGGGTCATAAAAAGCTTATCACACAAGCTTTACAACCATGTACTCTATTCGGTTACATAACAGGCGACTTTGCAGCTGAATAATAAAGATCAATGTGCTGTGGACTGTATTCGACATAACACAATTACTCAGGGACATTTAAATAAAAAAAAAGTTAAAAGCCTACCACAGCCTTCCAATCAAAGCAAACCAACAAACAGCCGTTGCAATAACGAGTCGACAGTAATAATTCTGTCATTGGCGTATTATATCGTTACGCCGCGGCGCGTCCGGGGCAGGCAGGCCTCTTAGCCTATCTGGTCCGCAGCTGAGATTTGTGGCGACGGGAATGCTAATCTTTACTACTGCTTGGGTACTGTCAGCAACGTATGAAAATAAATACTTCAAAACGAATTGGTAACTGAAAAATAAATTCTGCTACAGGAGTATGTGTGGAAAAACAAGAGTTTTTAGATTCCATTGTCAAATAAAAATCTTTGAATAATACCTTTTATCTTGCCCTTTGCTAATAGATCCCCTATTTGGTCGAAGTATGTCCGCCTGGGACGTCCCTTACCGGCCCTTCCACCCACATTCACTTGATAAATTTGTTTCAACAATCTTTCTTCCTTCATCCTCTCCACATGTCCAAACCAACGCAACATTCCTGTCTCAATTCTAGTCACTACATCCTCTTTCAGTCCACAAAGTACTCTAATCAAACTATAGCGTATCCTGTCATTCAAAGTAACACCAGACATACTTCTCAACGTCCTCATTTCTACTGCATTAATCCTAGCCAGGTCTCGCTACCATACATAAGTATCATACCATACCGGCGTGCGTGCATGCAATGACTAATGAATGTTGAGGAAGCGAAAGTGATCTGTCAGGATCGTGGCAGTCCCTGGTCTCTGCCTACCCCTCTCGTATACAGGCGTGAGTTTATGTATGTTTGTAATGTATTACGTAAGTACTTTAGTTTATAAGTGTGAAAAATCTTTGTTCTTGGCAATAAATGGTTATTCATTCATTCATTCATTCATTCAAATACTGGTTGTGATAAGAAATTAATGTAATGACGCAGATACCAGCCATGATTTAATTTTTGATAAGACCGTCTGTTTGTTCCCCTCTTTCTGTCGTTGATTGCCTGGACGAAATTATATTCTTAGTATTAAGTTTGCTGACTTTGAATTCAAAATATTATTTTATGGGCTTACAGCGTTCTTATAGAACACGATTCCTCAAAATGGTCTTTTCTTCATCGACTCCATGAACATTGGGAATACTTCAGTTGAATCGTGTAGAACATTCTGTACCAAATACACGCTAGGAATTAAAAAAGTACCTACAGAACTTACAGTACAGCGAAAGCGGGTCGACCGTTGCATTTTAGTTACAAAATCGCTGTCGGCTTTATTTGTCTATGAAGAAAAGACCATTGTAATTGCATTTTGGGGGTATTTTGAGGAATCGTGTTTTATAAGAACGCTGTAAGCCCATAAAATAAAAGTTTGAATTCAAAGTCAGCTACTTGATCGGCTATCACCTTGGCAAGCGCGGAACAAGCTTCACGAACACCAAAGAATGCAGGAACCGCAGAAAGTGGTGAACTTATGGATTTTACAGATTCTTCTATTGACTGTACCTAGGTCGCGAAGGCTCTACATTTATTACAAGTATCGATTGAAGGCGCCAGGCAACCTTTTCAATTCAAATGAAACAACTAAAGCTACCTATTCACTGGTGTACAAAAAATGCTTTTAGCCTAGATAATTATAATTAATTGAAGTGGCAGTAGGCGGGGCACATAGCTCAGAGAACTGATGGCCGTTGGGGCGAAAAAGTTCTGACCTGGCGACCGCGGGCCAAACGACGCAGCGTGGGCAGGCCCGCCACCAGATGGTCTGACGACCTGGTGACCGTGGCGGGGAGTCGCTGGATGCGAGCGGCACAAGACCGAGAAGCTTGGAAAACCATGAGGGAGGCCTATGTCCTGCAGTGGGCGTGAAATGGCTGATGACGATGATTATAAGATAATTATCAGTAAATAAGTCTCAAGTAATGTAAGCGGCATAAATTTGTATATTCCTACATAATAAAGCTTATTAAATCTAGTATGGTGGTGTGGAAAGCTCACTCTAGTCATCGATACAACAATCTTCAGTATGCCTTTGTATGAAGCTAGTTGCCTATCGATGCAAGCAACTTCAGAATGCAGTATGCCTTAAAATATTTGTGTACCTACCCACAAAGGCAAAACATGCAGGATCTACACTATTTCTCACTGTACCACCTTTTTAAACTTATTCAAAATAAATATCGAATGGTTTTATTTATAAAAACACAATTCCTTACAACAGCCGATAAACGTCGATTACAATAGTGGAGATTTTAAAAGGAAAGACGTAAACACAAATTAAATAAACTGACCCTGAAGAGTGCTTTAGAGGAATCGTGTTTTTCTATAAGTAAGACCATTAATCTTTAACTTTTTGAGATCAATATTTTCTGGACAGCTGACATTTTTATTAAGCCGCCAAAAACTATCAGTTCCCAAAAACATGATGCCCGCTGTAGAGTGTCCAATGGCTTCTGAATTAAGAATTTCATAAGCATAAGCAGCCTATTTACGTCCCACTGTAGGGCACAGGCCTTCTCTCAGGGAGAGAGTATGGGCTTAATCACCACGCGTGCCCATCGCGGATTGGCGATTTCAAGCGCTGAGGTGTATGAATAGCTCAGACACTCAGGTTTCCTCACGATGTTTTCCTTCACCGTTAGCGAGTGGTATTGCTACTATAACTTCACAAATGTACTTAACTTAGAAAACAAAGTCATAGGTATATGCCCGCACTGGGAATCGAACCTGGGTCTCCCGCTTCCGAGTCCAATGTTCTACCCACTAGGCTACCACAGCCTTTTTTTAGGGTTCGGTACCTAAAGGGTAAAAACGGGACCCTATTACTAAGACTTCGCTGTCTGTCTGTCCGTCCATCCGTCCGTCCGTCCGTCCGTCCGTCTGTCTGTTACCAGGCTGTATCTCAAGAACCGTGATAGCTAGAGAGTTGAAATTTTCACAGATTATGTATTTCTATTGCCGCTTTAACAACAAATACTAAAAACAAAATAAAAAAAATATTTAAGGGGGGCTCCAGAAACTTGATTTTTTTGCTTAGATAATGGTACGGAACCCTTCGTGCGCGAGTCCGACTCTTGAGCCAACAATTGAGCAACTTCATCGACGGTACACATACTTCATTAATAAATAATAAAACACAAAAATACCTGCAAAATTTTTCACTCTTGTAATATTTCTGAAGTTCTAGAACATGATCTAAAGCAAAACACAAAAACTACTAGCATTCATCAAATACCACATTATCTCTTCATGACAATCTTCTGACACAACATTTACAAACTAGTCTACTTGTATATTTTACATAACACCTTGTAATACAATCGGAGATACAGATCGCAATACTGTAAACATCAATCTGTTATGATTAATGACCCCTAGACTTCACTTATGGTGAACCATGGCTTCGAATTAACAACACTACAGCAGGGGTCTCCAGACACAATTGAACTTTCATAATAGTCTTTGTAACTATTAATTTGATGTTATTGATTAGGGAACCTATTGGCGATCCGAACGTCGAAACTAATAATATTAGGCTGCAGATCACACAACTTTAACCGTGGTCATAAAGATACACTGCGATGATAACTATGGTGACTGTTGGTGATCCTTACATTCTTACAATTGTAAATAAACTGCAGATACCCAAAGGCTATGAAAGCTATTAAAATATCATCTTGAGGTGTGAAATGATAGTCAAAACAATCATTATTCCGAAAGGAATAATCAATTCATTGGATCGATAGTCGATCAGTGGGAATCAAATGGTCGGCATTGATAATGAGCTGCGTCGGCGCTGCTTGACAACGTGCCTACCACTTGCTGATTATAAATGAAGATTTGGACCTCAGCAAAGTATAAGATGCATACTTTCATTTCCATTTCTCGTAAAGATACGAGGTAATACAATCATGGTCATCTAAACTATGAAAATAACACACTTCACGAGGAGTATTCAGCCAAATCACGTTTCTGTATATATGGAAAAGCATCGGTTTTAAATCACTACCTAGAGATACGTCTTTAATTAACTTGTAATGGGTTCTATTCTTCGGGGATTATGTAAGGTTATAGGAGAAACTTAAAAGCACCTAGTGACTGTTAACTATATATTTGCTAGAGCACAAATAGCATAGTCGACAAAATAAAAGAAGACTGCATTAAAACACCCCCAAGAGGTAAGAGGAATCACGTTATCATAATCCTTGTGACGATAGCTAAGCCGTTAATAATTTTAGCCTCAAAATTAAATTGATAGCTGGCCACCTAAACACACTCATTAAGGGGGTCCAGGGAGTAACACTAGCGCCACCGAGGACAAAAAAACATATCTTTTTTTACAGATCAAATTTGCAAAAAATCTCTCAAACATGTTAATAGTGATTTTTAGAACCCATGGCCCTGAACCTACGGCATAGATAGCATTAACGCCAAAAACGGCCGTTTTTGGCATAAATGCTATATCTAGTCCCAGGTTCACGATCCTAGGTTCTTTGTCGTGGGTCCTAAAAATTTTGCAAATTTGATCTGTAAAAAATTAATTTTGCAAATTTGATCTGTAAAAAATTAATTTTGCAAATTTGATCTGTAAAAAATAAATTTTGCAAATTTGATCTGTAAAAAATAAATTTTGCAAATTTGATCTGTAAAAAATAAATTTTGCAAATTTGATCTGTAAAAATATATATCATTTTTTTTCCCTCGGTGGTGCTAGTAATACTCCCTTGACCCCCTTAAAGCCCTAAGGGGAATCTTGCAGTAACACAGGCGCCACACGATGTTCACGGCCATGGGTTCTAAAAATCACTATTAACATGATTGAGAGATTTTTCTGACACTGCAAAAAAAATCTGTGATATTATTGGCAACCTCGTGGCGCAGCGGTAGTGCATCTGCATACCATGCGAGAGGTCCCGGGTTCGAATCCCGGCTGGGAAAAAAAAAACCCCAGGTCTTGGATGTTTACATGTTTGTGATGTCGTTGTTTCTGGTTCCCACGACACAGGGTATCCTAGTGTGGGGCCAGAAGCAATGTATGTGCCGTATGTAAATGTTTATGTTTATTTATTTCTATTGGGAGCGCTAGTGAAGCCCCATAATAACTTTTCCATGGAAGAAGATTTAGTGCTCACTGTATTTGATTATACGCCTAAGCGATAAGATTATGAACACACTCAATTGCTCAGTCCATGCATCAAAGTCACTGAGTGCAAGCTCGTGTTGGCGCTCGATTAGTTTTTAATCAGCCGAGGATTGGTATTTTAGATGAGATTAATATTTTTGCTATAGATGGCAAAAGGGATGGGCGGATTAACCTCACAGTGAATAATAATATTATTCAATGAATATTTTATATCTAATACTGATCTTCCTGAAAGAGAACGATATGGGAGACGTCTCCTGGACGTTTTGTCGTTCGTGCCTGCCTCTGTAGCTCTCTGATAAAACATAACATAAACTCACGCCTGTATCGCGGGTGGGTAGGCAGAGACCACGGTCTGGCACTTGCCGCGATCGTCACGAATCTCTTTTACTTCATCAACATTCATTAGTGCTCGCATGCACGTACACCGGTTTCAGGTACTTTTTATCTAGCCTTAACCTCCTCAGTCCTGACCTTGAAAATAACAATGGATTTCGATTGTTATTTTCAAGGCCAGGACTGAGGAGGTTAATATATACCCTATTTGGTCGAAAAACATAAGTAGCAAGAAATTCTGATTTCGTTTTATAAATACAATCGACAGCTAATCGCTTTTGGGGATTGGACCTTTCACCTGAAGCACGGTAACGCAGTGTTTGTTATCCCCGGGCGTAAGCATAGTCTGCCAAGTGTACGACACAGAACGGTATTGAGTTAAAAAGTCGACTGTGACTATTGCCGCCATGGTGCCAAACCTAGCTAAACCACTCCATTGCGTTTTCTTCATTATAAATTACCTTGCTATGTGCAATAAAATGTTATCTGCCTAACTTTCTGCCTAAAGTAGCTGTTTTAAAGACTTCATAGTTATTGAAGTGAAAGTAAGTAAAGTAGAAAACATTTATTTAAAAGGACACAGCAGAAATTGATGCACAGATACAAGTTTATCGTTTACCTAATATCTAGGATTCGCCGACAGCCCCCAAACTAGGCAAAGCCTGTATCTTGGGGATTACTGTTTTCGTTTTAACAAATGAAAACAACTGACGACTGTTTTTGGGGCATCAAATCATACAACGTTTTGAACAGAAGTACTATCAATACAATTACAGTGCAAACGGTTTATTCAAATAGTTTGTTGGAAACCTATCTTTAAGCGCATTTATATAAAATACTCCCTATCCATTGACATGAACCAGACATTTTCTTCTGAAAAGCGAAGGGTGCCAAACCCAAAAACACCCGCACGCTTGTTAAGGCTGTAGGTACCTAATTGAATAAAGTCATTAGCTATACCTAGTTGCCGATTTTGATCAATATTAATCAACCCGTACCTGGCAATTTAATAAGATTATGAGCGAGTGGCGCCAATGCGTCAATGCCTGACTTGACTGCTCACTGCTAGGCCCCTACTCTCTATTTTTTGTGGGCAATAGTTAGAGCTTTATCTACTCGAGTCTTATTCTTGGTCATCGCAGTCTACTAATACCTATAACAGGCGGGGGAATAACGTCAAATTCTTAAATTAATTCCGGAATCGCTTACTTGAATTTTTGTCGAAACCAGATCTGACTGAAAAAAATCATTCCGGAATTAAGCTAAGAATGTGTAGTGCTAACGTAAAGTTGGTCAAATCACCAAATATTTAAATGTATTTTTCTTAAATCTTGAAATCCCGGGTACTAAGCTATTGCATAGTATTAGTTATTGAAGTAAGGAGTGCTTTAAGCCAATAATCTTTAACGTGTTTAGAAATAATGTCTGCCGACCCCCCGGGATTTCAAATTTGTCTAGAGTTCTATGAGGTCAAACAAAATGTGTAATATTGAAATCACCTGCTTTACTAGCTAAATATGTCTGGAGGTTTTGACAACTCTATATTCAAAATAAGTAGCTGCAAAAAACAAAAACATAATATCACTAACAAATACAGTGGACTAACTAGCGCTACCAAAAAAAAAAAACATATCTTATTTCATAGATCGCCTTAGCAAAAAGTGTCTGTACTATCTCTCAATCATCTCTCAAACAGTAATTTTTAGGTCCTAGGATCATGAACCTGGGACAAGATAGCATTTATGCCAAAAACGGCCGTTTCATGTGTCCTAGTTATGACTATTAATATTATTATTATTCGGTGGCGCTAGTGTTACACCCTGGAGCCCCTTAACTAATTAAACCGCCATGAGACATCAGACCCAAAGTTACCTATCACACACTAGCAGCATAATCACGCTGCGCTGGCCATCAAGTATGCCCTAGAACAACAACTATGGCAATTGTGGCAACTTGTACTATGTGAAAACGAGAAAATTGCGAAAAAAATTACACCGCAAAAACGCTACACCACACTAAAATTACCACTTGCGGCATTAGAATGTGCATACACAGCAGATATTGTTTTCGCGCTTTCAAAGTTTTCCCCATAGTAAAAGAGGTTTGAATTGACAAGTGGAACACCCGTAAGTAACCCGTAGTAAACGGCCATAAAACAATCCATGATCAAGAGTAGGCCCCGTAGCATAGATTACGGCGGGCGTTACTGGCTACAAATTGACACTTACACGCAATGTCATGCGCAGACGTAGGTAACAGTGATTCACGGCAAAAATATTGTAGGTAGGTAATTGATAAAAAATTACACGACCCACCAGGGTTCAATACCACCGACCGTAATAACAATTTGTAGATGAATTAATTATACCAGTTAATTTATTTAAATTCCCTTGCGATATTTTCCTTCGTTTATTTGATGTATTCGAAATTTCCTCACAACTTTAGGCCTTTTGCCTAGTTTTAAGGCGGAAACAGATTATGGAAACGCGACGCGACCCGACCCAACGCGACGCGTGTTGAGTCAAATCAAATCTTACTATTTTCTATGATCAGAATCACATTAGAAACATCCGACGCAACGCAACTATTCATGCAAGTTAGGTGGTCGCGTCGGGTCGCGTCGGGTGGCGTGTTATTAGTGTGTCGGAACCTTTAAAGATTTTATCTTGCCCTTTGATCATACATCCCCTATTTGGTGGAAGTATGTTCGCCTGGAATTTACTATAACGTGCGCGCACGCAACGACGAATGAATGTTGAGGAAGCGAAAGTGATCTGTCAGAATCGTGGCAAGTGGCAGTCCTTGGTCTCTACCTACTCCTCTGGGATACAGGCGTGAGTTTATGTATGTATGTATGTAATTTAAAGATTTTTTAATTAATTCTACTGTATTAAATTTTTGTTGGCAATAAAGACAATTTTACTTTTATTTATTAGCGATTTATCCTGCCGCACGGCTTTCGCTCATTTCATTGGCAAAGATTAATCGCCTGGACTGGTGCCGTTTTTGAACGTGACTTTGTAGGAACTGTCTGGGTTCCTTCGGCTTAGGGTTACTTCCGGGGTTTTTTTATTCGCAGGTAATTAGGGTACTAGGGAAATAACTGAACTAACTTTGACGTGAAACGTCTTTCAGAGGGTCTCTGGCTAAAACAGCGTGCAACGAAAACATGTCGCCTCGGCGAGGGCTGTAACTCTGTGAATACGTGCCGTGTAAAATTCATTTAGCGTATATCGTTAAGCAAATCAAAGTAGGCTTTACTTAGGTGCTCTTGACTCGTGCCGCTAGATGGTGCCAGTGCCGCGTAACACATTTCGCAGTTGGAGCTAAAAATTAACGCTTACTTATGGACGTTTCATGTTCAACCAACGGTCGTGTAACCATACACAGCCGCACCCGCTTTTTAGGGTTCCGTGCCCACAGGGTAAGGGACCCTATTGCTAAGACTCGGCTGTCCGTCCGTCCGTCCGCCCGTCTCTCACCAGGCTGTATCTCATGAACCTTATCAGTTAGACAGTTGAAATTTTCACAGATTATGTATTTCTGTTGGCGCTATAACAACAGATACTGACAATCGAATAAAATATTTTTTTAAGGGGGGCTCCCATACAGCAAACGAGATTTTTTTAGCCGTTCTTGCTCGATATTAATAACCGCAACAGGTAGACGCTTGAAATATTTAAACGTTGTATAGATAATGGTACGGAACACAACGTGCGCGAGTCCGACTCGCAATTGGCCGGTTTTATTTAATTTTCTTCAAACTAATTATACTAAACAGTCCTAATACACTGATCAGAACCGCAGTATCAGTTAAATTAAATTAAATACAAGCAGTATCTCAAAGGACCACGAACATAACTGGGAACTGTAAAACAATTTAAGTTATAGTTAGTTTTAGTGTCATCTGCGTATTGGATTTTATAGGCACTTGATTCTAAGGAGCTATGATGGACGAGTATCGTTGAAATTACGACTCAAAACATTAAACTAAATCAGTACCAATGAGTTTAAAAGCCGTACTATACCAGTGGTACCAGGAAGAAGGCAGCACCATTCTTACATAAGCAGCCTAAATACGTCCCACTGTAGGGCACAGGCCTTCTCTCAGGGAGAGAGTATGGGCTTAATCACCACGCGCGCCCACCGCGGATTGGCGATTTCAAGCGCTGACGTATGTGAATAGCTCAAACACTAAGGTTACCCCCGGCCCGATCCGCCATGTGGACCCGGCGTCTACATGACGGATCGGGCCGGGGCACATCATCATCATCATCATCATCAGCCATTTGACGCCCACTGCAGGACAAAGGCCTCTTCTTGGTTTTCTAACCATGAAGGGGTTTGCCATAATCGCCACGCTTGGCAGGCGGGTTGGCGAGTATGCGGTTGGAATCTCAGGAAGACGCTGCTGCCCGTCTCCTGGTAATTTATTTCCTAAGTCGCCTCCTACGACATCCACGGAAGGAAATGGAGTGACGCTATTCTTAATCCGGCGCCACACGGACGCATCGCAACGCAAAACTCCTCCTGCCTGTATTTATTCACTATTGCGCTGCGGCCTGCCCCGCACCAACCCGCTGCTAGCAGACGCTATTTCATGTAAATACAGGCAGGCGGATATTCGCGTTGCGATGCGCCCCTATTGCTTTCGTCAACTTTACTTCCTTCATCCTTTCCGTATTTCCAAACCACTTACTGTTACTTTCTCGATCTAGTCACTACTTACATCCAATTTTTTACAATAATTGTGCATATTAGTACGTGCGATTAGAGATGGACGCCAAACGCAACAGTAGCTTAGGCCCTGGCCACACAGAAGGGACGTGGGGCGAGGGTGCGGAAAATACGCGTCGTCCTTCCAATTCACTTTCATACCAAATGTACTGAAGAGACGGGACGAAGCCCACACAGAAGAAACGGGGCGAGGGCGCGAACTCTACGCAACGCGTCTTTCCGCGTCCTCGCCCCACGTCGCTTTTGTGTGGCCAGGGCCTTAAGGGCTTGACCAACATGCGTGCACAGCAGATTGACAATTTCCGTTTATATCTAAGCCATTTTATCTTCATAAATCATCGTTAAGTGACTGCATTAATCACTTTTATTTACATGTATTTACTACCCTATTTAACTTGAAGTAAAACCTAGAATTATATTTTCTTGTCTAATGCCTTATTGGTAATCATGACACGGTTTCTATTAAAATAATGTGTAATTACTATTCATTAGTAATAATACGCTAACATAAAAATAACCTTTAATATCGATCGTAATGTAAAATTAACTGAGAATTTAGCAACATTTTAATAAGCTACATGACTTTATGTTAAAAACAATGTACAGGCGAAAAATAAACTGTAAGTAAAAGAAAAATAACGAACATGTTCACACGTTCATATTGATTGGTAAATATATATATTGTATGTACTCAAAAATTTGTAGTCTTATTTTTATGAAAACACGATTCCTTAAAACATTGCTTAGAGGCAGTTTAAATAGTAAATGGAAAGACGTAACCACAGACTATTTAATCTGCCTCTGGGGAGTGCTTCAGAGGCATCGTGTTTTTATAAATAACACCGTATATCTTTATCTTTCTTTTCATATCTTTTGTTGCCTCTTTATCTGAGAGAAGGCTTATTCCCTGCAGTCATTGCGACACGTCATCTTGTAATATGCATATGCGCAGTATATTTCAACTCGCGGAACTATTAAGCCAAGGGCTTTGACCTTAAGCCTTAAGAGTCCCTTAAGGGTCTCCGATGACCACTTACCTTCGGCACATTTTGCGCAGTTATAGTTCCAAGATGGAAACTTTACGTTATGGCGGAAATAAATAACAAAACAATTTTAATAACTTCATTTCAAGTACGTGTTACTTCGCGTCATAATTGTCCGGCGATGGGTCAGATAACAAGTTTCCATTAACCTCTATACCCACGCCAATTTTTGTAACACCTACACCCGCCCTCGGTCTCGTAGACCGAAACTCCAGAACCATATTTGTTATGATTTTATTAAAAAAACACTATATACCTAGATGTTGTTTTTCATTAAAACTATTGGAATATAATAAGTATAATTTAATTTTAATAACCTATTTAGAGGCAAAAAATTCCACCCTTCATTCCACGACCTCTGGCTAACTGAGCCAGCGCTCTCCCAACTGAGCTAATCTTTACAAACTTCTCTGTATTACGGGTTCAAGTCCCGGCATGGGTGGAATTTTTAGCCTCTAAAAGGTTTTTAAAATTGTCCTCAGCACGGGTTAGTGCAACAAAAAGGATATGCCTAGTTATAATGTAATTATTTTATTATTATTTATTTTACTGACTATCGTTCTATTACAAAACAGCCATTCCAATCTGGGTTTTTTTCTTAGGAGTCACAAAAACTGAATTTCAAAAACAATGTTTTCTTATGAAAACCAATTAATAATACGCGCGGGTACCGGGAGTTTCAGATTTGTTGTACGCTCTATATCGGCGTTTCCTAAGCTTTTAACCTTTGGTGTGCGGGAGCGTGCCCCTTTAATAACGACACTGTTAAGTTGAAAATAAAACAATTTTAAACCCTATTGTAATAAGTTTAAAGCATAAACAGTCTAAAATATGAAGTTACTCTCATTGGTGCAGGTCTGCTCTTCAGCTTACAAAAGGTAAAGGCTGTGAAACACTCACCTCTTTTATTTTACGGGACAGCATATCAAAATCAAGACTTGATTTCACTTCAGCTTCTGAAGGGATTTCCACTGTCCCTTTAAATATGAAAATTAATCGTTCTGAAGGTGCCGCCACTGTCCCGCTGCGTTAGTAAAAAAATGTAGCTAAGGAATTATTTACCAGTTAATGCCTGGTTACCATAGTACAGGGTATCCTAGTTTGGGACCGGGTCAAGTGATTGTGCTATGTGGAAGTTGTTTATTTATTTAATTAAAAAAATATATATTATTCAGTGACAAATTCGAGGTATCACAGAGACTTTTCAACGGAACTCGGAGTTCTGCGCGTCTTACGTCGACCTTTATAAAAGTGCACTTTGCATAGTTATGTTATAAGTAGACGATTTTGCAAAAACTATTTTTTATTATTTTTATTATGTTAAAAAGTTTCTTTTGCTGTCGACTGTATAATGATAGAAATCTCTCTATCCCCACAGTATTCCACATTACCTTAGTCTATCAATCAAATGTCTAATTTAATACTGCACCAACATGGGAATTACAAGATGAGATACTTAGCTAAGTTTAGAGAAAAACAAAATACTTACTAACATACGTATTAACTATAATCTTTTCCATCAAAAATCTACAATTAACATATTTTTATTAGCTGTAAGTAAGACTGCGAGTTATAGATATTATTTAAAAACTTGTGAAACGACAGCACATCAACCTTTACATACGTGCACACTTTCCCCTTTAACGGGCGACTTTGCAACTAAAATGTAAAGGTGTAGGCGCTGCCTACTCTACGGAAATTACATTTAAGGCGCCTCAGCAATATTGCCAAAGACACTCATACTAGCTTCTAAAACACACACCGCTTACTTCACTTAGAGTTGGGAAGTAACACGTTAATAATATCATCAGCGCAGGTTAACACGGTGACTGACAAACCTGTTGCGTGTGTAACGACGTGTCGTAAAATAAATGAGCTGCTAAGGGCGCCACTAAGTCGCCGACGCGGTGGGATAAATGTCTGTTCACATTGCAACGAGCCGAGGACGTGGCGGAGACGAGCTTTGACGGACGAGGCACGCACGCGGCTCGTTGGGTGCTCGGACGAGGCTCGGGGCACGGCAGCGGCGTCAGGCGGTCGGAGCCGAGCTGGGCCCGAGTCAACCGAGCGGGGACGTGGGAAGCGGGCACGTCACAACGGACGTAGCGAAATTTTTTCATCGGTCTTCAAGTTCTAGCCTGTAACATTATGACAATAAATGTTATTTGAGATTGAAATAATAAAAAAATGGAAATTATTCATTTATAACAAATAAGCATACAAGATAACTAGTGGTTTGGTTAAACATGATCTATCATGCTTTAACTTGTCTTTGCCCGCGACTTCGTCCGCATGGAATGAGTAATTTCCAAAATGAAAAGTATCCTATGTCCTTTCCCGGGACTCAAAATATCACCATACCAATTTCATCCAAATACGTTCAGCAACGGCTGGCGTGATTGAGTAACAAACATCCAAACATCTTCACAGACTTTCATATTTATAATATTAGTAGGATGGTATTATAGTCACTAGCGTAATACCTCGAACTGGTATTGTGAGATTGTTCTAAAGAACCTAAGTTTGCATCGTTATGCCCGCACATCGCCAGCCCGTTGTAATGTGCATAGACCTCTATGTTGTACTGACTTAGGGTTGATATAAGCCGACGAACGCTTCCCATGAAGAACCTCACCATCATCATCATCAGCCATTTGACGCCCACTGCAGGACATAAGTCTCCCGCTCAGAGCATTGAAGATATCGGTGGCCTCGATCATGGTTTCCCAAGCTACCCGGTCTTGTGCTGCCCGCATCCAACGACTCCCCGCCACCGTAACCAGAAGAACCTAATTCCCATCAATGAGTAAACAGTGTTCACCCGCTTCATTGTGAAAAATAATAACTTTCAGAAAATTAAAGAAAATAAGAAAGTTGAGGTCGAATCTCGAAACTCACGTTTCTTAACTGTCGCTCGAAAATTGAGTGCAATATCGATAGGTATGTCATTTACCAAAATGTACATGTTAAAATGTACTTAAAGTGTAGTTTGAGGAAGTTGCAATCTTTCATAAAAAAGCCTATTGAAAATGGAAATGGATGACGTTTGTATGACGGTCTAAAAGCTATGCCGCTATGGGAAAAAATGAAAAAGCATTAATCCAATACCATTTTATAGTTGAATAAGGTAACCTAGAGAAACTGCTGACAGGCTCTGATACTTCATCAAACAAATCTGATATCTATATTCAATACAATGAATCAACACACTTCCATCCACTGCTTAAAATAGACCTTCCACGCCATGCCTGCTTTACTGTCTCATACTGCGTCTGCCAAATTGGTAGACTCTACTTTTTACGGTTTCTATCCCATTGAGTGATGCATACATACATAAACTCACACCTATATCCCAGAGGGGTAGGCAGAGACCAGGGACTGCCACTTGCCACGATCTTTACAGACCACTTTCGCTTCCTCAACATTCATTAGTCGTTGCATGCACGCACGCCGGTTTCGAGTACTGAGTGATAAGTGTAAAAAAATCTCTTCGTTGTTAATTATATCTCCAGTAATAATGGTCTAATGAAACTGATTTTTAACGGATATTTACTCGTTTACTTTTCCATTTTAAAATTTTCCGATGTTTCGGCACTTTTGCAAGTGCCGTGGTCTCGGCAGAAAGTGCAAAAGTCCCGAAACGTCGGAAAATTGTAAAATGGAAAAGTAAACGAGTAAATGTCCGTTAAAAATCAGTTTTATTATGTCTAGTGCTCGTGTTAACCTCAGAAAATACTATAATAATGGTCTATTTCGCTTAACACAGAGATACTAGTAGTCACAACTAATCTCAATCACTTACCAACAGATCACAGCAACGAATCAACTCCGACATGCGCGTCGATCATCGTGCCAACTCTAAACACATCAACGTTTCGTACTACTGTGCTCAAAATACCAACTCAATTGAACATCTACTCAGAACCTCAATAGTCCTTAACGGAAAGTTATAGTGTTGTTTTTTCTACGTCACTGGGTGAAAAGGGAGTCTTGGCGAGTCGGTCGGCGCTTACCGCTATCGCCGTACTCATTTAAATTAATTGTAACACGAGGAACCTGTATTACGACTGGTTTGTTTCTGATGCTGCTTTTCTTGGATTTTGTGGTTTTACTTGATTCTACATCGGGACATCTTAGTGGTTTCACACTAGGTTTTACAGCCTATAGAGTCTGGTTCTACAGAAACTAAGTTGCCGTATTTTTTGTTATGCAGACATGAATGTAAATAAGATGTTTCAATTACGTGGAAATCTTACAGTCTTGATGCGCTCTTTATGACGTGTACTCGTCTTTAATTTATGTTAAAAACCTTTAACTCTTCTTTTTGTCGATATGCTCTTTATAAACAGAACTCAACTCAATACGGTAAACACTTTTTTTTTTGGACGATTGAGGGGCCTTTTTCACTTCGCGAAAAGATAAGAACTTGTTCGCTTTCATTTAAAATATTGCATTCAATATCGTATAATTTTTTCCAAATTAAGTTTTTTTTATGTACCCTCTATACGTCCAACTGCAGGGCACAGGCCGTCTCTCAGAGAGTAGGGGCTTAATTACCACGCGTGCCCACCGCGAATTGGTAATTTTAAGCGTCTCATCACATACCTCAGATGTGATCAGACGAGTTAGCGAGTGGTATTGCTACTATAACTTCACAAATGTACATAACTAGGAAACAAAGTCATAGGTACATGTCCGCACTGGGAATCGAACATGGGTCTCCCGCTTCCGAGTCCAATGTTCTACCCACTAGGCTACCACCACAACGCTATATTTGCTCCTCAAATAAGCTGCAGTGTGACTTTCGAAGACTGAATTATTATGACTAACCGTCGGCTCTGCGATAACGATTTTACCTACCTAGCCCTTCGGGGATAAGCCGTGATGGTATATGATTATTCGTGGTCACGACTATCAAATACAATAAATCCAGACCTAAGCTTCGTACTTCAAAACCTTATTAGATCACAAACCACCTACTTAAAGACTGCACGTGAAGTTAAAATGGATTAACTCGGATACATCGAAGTTGCAATCAATTTACCTATAAGCAGGGCACAGGCCCTCTCTTAAAGAGAGATAAATATGTACGTCCTTCTGCTAAAAAAAAAATATTACAACAAACGATCTGTTTTCCATAAGCAAAAAAAATATTTAAATGTAATACTTAAGCAGAACTAGGGAAAGCTAAATAAAAATAATATTATTCGCATTGAAAACGGATTTTTTTGGTTTCATTGAAAACATAGATAGGAGACGCGGCTCACACGTCGACAACAAATTCATCTTTACATTTCATTTGCAAATTCACCTTTACATTTCAGTTGCAAATTCACCTTTACATTTCAGTTGCAAATTCACCTTTATATTTCAGTTGCAGCGTAACTAAGTAAAATGCATACATAAACAGGAGACGCGGCATACACGTCACCAGCAAATTCACCTTTACATTTCAGTTGCAAATTCACCTTTACATTTCAGTTGCAAATTCACCTTTACATTTCGGTTGCAGCGTAACTAAGTAAAATGCATACATAAACAGGAGACGCGGCATACACGTCGCCAGCAAATTCACCTTTACATTTCAGTTGCAAATTCACCTTTATATTTCAGTTGCAGCGTAACTAAGTAAAATGCATACATAAACAGGAGACGCGGCATACACTTCACCAGCAAATTCACCTTTACATTTCAGTTGCAAATTCACCTTTATATTTCAGTTGCAGCGTAACTAAGTAAAATGCATACATAAACAGGAGACGCGGCATACACGTCACCAGCAAATTCACCTTTACATTTCAGTTGCAAATTCACCTTTATATTTCAGTTGCAGCGTAACTAAGTAAAATGCATACATAAACAGGAGACGCGGCATACACGTCGCCAGCAAATTCACCTTTACATTTCAGTTGCAAATTCACCTTTATATTTCAGTTGCAGCGTAACTAAGTAAAATGCATACATAAACAGGAGACGCGGCATACACGTCGCCAGCAAATTCACCTTTACATTTCAGTTGCAAATTCACCTTTACATTTCAGTTGCAAATTCACCTTTACATTTCAGTTGCAGCGTAACTAAGCAAAATGCACGCATGGAAAGGTGATGTGCTATCTATTGTACATAAAGGATTAATTGTTCAGTACGATCATGGCATTTTAGATATAATAAGTATAGTAAAAGTAACCGCTGCTGTCTTGCCTAGAGGCTAACAGGGCCCTATTTCATCAAATTACAATTCGTGGTTCACTATGACAATTCGATGAACATTGCACTTCCTCGTTGAACTTGTCGTTAAGGCGCTTAGCTACCAAGACAGAGGTCATGGGTTCGATTCCCACTGGGGGCCGCCGTACATTTGTACAAATGGCCTCAGTCTGGGTGTTATTTCCATGTTTGTGATGTCCTTGCCTGGTGACCATAGCACAGGGTATCCTAGTTTGGGACCAGGACAAGTGATTATCTTGTGTGGACGTTATTTATTTATTTACTTTACAAACTTTGTCGCGGTGTGTCTCTGCTGCTGCAAATGGCAGCTGACTCAGCACAATGCTGAGGGTGTGAACCCTCAGCGCTGATTTTCAGCCAGTACCGATAGCCCTAAATGCCCTAAAAGGAACACTAATTGTACTAATCAGCTACGCAATGTACATCGAATATCATAATAAACCTTGAATTGTAGTGTTATGAAACGCGGCCTTGATGAAATTTATATACTACTCATAAATATAAACATATTTTATTATGGGGCATTACGGAAATTGCCAAAAAAATCACCTGTTCTATAGATATATAGATAAATAATAGGCCGATAACTCTTTGTCACACACCAGTCATTTACAGAGATAAGGTAATTAATATCTAGTTCTTAACAACATACAATCGGCGGTCTTATCGCTAAAAGCGATCTCTTGCAGACAACCTTAAGATGGACAGGACCGAAATAAGCTGAGAGTGAGTAGGTAGGTGTATATAAGACAGCGAACACATCAAATCATTGTATAACATGTGATTAAATATAATATGTCTTGATAATAATATAGATACACATTTAGGCAATTGAATATACTACATTTCATTTAAATATTTATTAATATTTTTAATGCGGCTTAATTCTGTTCAAGCTAATGTGAGACAGCTACGAATTCAGAGTTGGTCTCCTATTAACGTTTGATTCAATAGAATAAATTTCACGAGCACACTTTCCCTCAGCACGCTGGTAGATATGAAATTTATTTTGGTCATTGTCTTTATTTTCTAAATTTTATTCTGTTTATTTTTCGGTCAGGGTTTTTCTTTCATTAATATCCCTGACGTTTTAAAGTTTTCGACTAATCCATCTTCTGTTCTTCTTCTATCCATCAACGATGCATTCAAATTATGCATTCTATTAGCATTTTATCATTGAAATTGTAAACGTTACTACAGCTCAGCTATTCGCGCGATTCTGATTGGTCAGTCACGCGCGTGTCACGCGTTTCCTTATTTATGATTGGTCAGTTGTCCGTCTATGAATTATGTACGAACCTGGAGCTTAGAATTGCCTACCGTCTTGTTGGATTAAAATAATTGCAAAGATAAAGGTATTGAGTTAAAAATGTCTGTGTAGGCATTGTATGTTTGATATTGAAATTTATTTGTTATTCGACGTTTTGATTGAATATTTTAATTAAATTTAGATAAAACTAATGAATTAATGGCAGTTGATCGCCTCGAATCAAACTAACTTAACAGAAATGGTGCTGACTACGTCTTAAAATAAACTCTATCTTACTAACAGTATGTAGAAATTCAAACTTCCAGACCACCCTCGGTTATTAGCCCGGTTCGGGAACATTTTTTGATTGACTTACGAGTATATCACCCAGAGATTAATCCGAAAGATTTACGTTTGCTGATTTTTCTGTCTAATAATAATAATAACTTACACACAATACGATCACTTGACCTGGTCCCAATCTAGGATACCCTGTGCTATCGTAACCAGGCAAGGACGTTACAAACATGAAAATATACCCAGACTGAGGCCATTTGTACAAATGTACGGCGGCCCCAGTGAAAATCGAACCTAAGACCTCTGTTTCGGTAGCTAAGCGCCTTAACGGCTAGAACAACGAGGCAGTCCATGTGTCTTGCGATCGGATTATAAATTTATTTTGTAAAAAAATAAATCTCTTTTGTCTCGATGGCATTAATCAAAAAAATTATCTAGGCAGTCTAGAACAAGATAATCTGTCCATTCCAATGATGCTAAAATGACGGGTTTATAATTCAGCTAAATTACAAAATTGATACCAGTGTGGCCTCACTAGTAATTGAAAGAAATAAATCTTGAGTTTATTGTCAGTTTCATCTTCATTGTAATCCTGAAACTCACAATTATTATTATTTAATTAGATAGATAGATAGATAAATAATTTATTCACATAAGACACACACACGTATATAAAACAAAGTAATACAAATCAATTCAAAAGTCACAATACGAAGAAAGAATATAACAAAACAATAACATACAGAAAAAAGCAAAAACACACTGGAAATTAGCCAGACACGGTGCGTGCGACAGGGGTACAAATGTGAATGGGCTCCGACTCAGCATGTGCTGAAAGTCCAGGAAGAACTTCAGCGCTGATATTCTGCCGGTACCCGGTGGGAGCGGCATGCAGCGCTAGGAGATGAACTTAGAATTAAATAAACTCACGCCCGTATCCCGGAGGGGTAGGCAGAGGCCAGAGTTTGCCGCTCGCCACGATCGATACTGACAGACCTCTTTCGCCTTATTATTATTACCTACGTGAAATTTTTGTTTTAATTTTTTAATTTTATTTTGTTGTAACTTGGAGATGGCATTTAGGGACAATGGCCTATACCCACCAGTGGGCAGCCTACCGCTGAGTAGCTGATGATGATGATATTTTTCGTCATCATTACCTGTTTTAATATCTTGTATAACTTTTCTCGTCAGATATGTTGTGTATACAGAAGATCGAAGATTCCATTCCATCTATTTCTTTCGTGTTGTTTGGCCGATAAGCAGTGAAAACCCGAATGAGTCAACACCACAGAACAATAATTCTGTTCCGTGGTCAACACGACCTAATAATCACGTGTCAGTAGTGCTAGCCAGTGACGAGCCTGTCGGCCAGAATCAATATTAGAGTGTTTGTCTTCTGACAAGACGAAATACCTGATTTTGGTACCGTAACATTGCAAGATACCAGACAAATGGAGGCTTGGAAGACTTTAGAAATATCCTTGTTACACATAATTTTGCCAATCCGGACTTGGCCCCCGTGGTGGAGTATGGCCTATACCTTCCTCAGGGAAGAGACCCGTGCCCCTCGGTGGGGACATAATGGGTTGATGATAATAATAATAACATAATTTTGTAAAATCGCGCTTATGATACAACACTAATGCCATGTTCACCATCATCATCAGCCATTTGACGCCCACTGCAGGACATAGGCCTCCTTCGTGGTTTTCGTAATCATAAGAAATTGATTTCCTTAGTCACCTACTACGACATCCACGGAAGGAAATGGAGTGACGCTATTCTTTATCCGGCGCCAGACGACTTGCCATGTGCCGATCTTTTATCTATCACACAGCGCCACTAAGCGAAACCGAATACCGTAAATACATCTTTTTTTCGTTCTTTCTTTCTTCCTAAAACCACAAAAATTTAAATAATAAAAGTTTTATTGAAAATAATCAGGTCCTAGAACAAGAATTGTTTCTATGACAAACCCTTAGGTGAAAACTATTGATGTGATCGAAAAATTGAGCATTTCAAAAATAACCCTATATACCTATTTTCGAACTAAAACTTTCGTAAGCACTACACATCCGACAAAAAAAAAACAAGTACGTTAATCCGATGTTGAGTTAATAACCCTATATATTTTAAATAGTTTAAAACACTGTTTAAGTTTACCTATATGTTTCTTTATCAAAACCTACTTTAAATGTTGTGGCTATTCTACCTAAACTAGATATGCAAACTCAGACGTAGGTCCTAAAAATCTCTACCTACTATGTAGTAATTGGTGCCAAATGGTAGTATGAACCATAACTAATACCATTATTGTAGGTATAATCATAAGAATGTTACAGAAACAGCAATGACAAAAGAAAAGATACAATTGGCGGCCTTATTGCTAATAGCAATTTCTTCCAGGCAACCTCATATCTCTCTGAATAAGGTTTATATCGTAATAATAAACGTTATTAATCTCTAGAAAACGCCACTGGTTGTACAATTACATATATATATCACATTACGTATTTTAAACTGTTAGTTTCACAGTTCTGCATATTTTATAAGGAGTGGGTGTATTAAAATGAAAAATATTCCTTATTTTACACCAGAACACGCAACACTCTTGTCAATTTTCGGCAAGGTGTATTTATCTCCAAAATTGTACTTTTAGTTAAGCTTTCCTGTAATGACTGTTTGTTGCCAAAATAAAATATCCGTTTAAGATTTTTATCTGTATTGTAACTATATTGCACAATTGTTTGTTTTCGTTCAATAAATAAAAATAAAATGAAAAATTCATAAGCAGCCTATATACGTCCCACTGTAGGGCACAGGCCTTCTCTCAGAGAGAGAGTATGGGCTTAATCACCACGCGTGCCCACCGCGGATTGGCGATTTCAAGCGCTGAGGTATGTGAATAGCTCAGACACCCATGTTTCCTCACGATGTTTTCCTTCACAGTTAGCGAGTGGTATTGCTACTATAGCTTCACAAATGTACCTAACTTAGAAAGAAAAGTCATAGGTACATGCCCGCACTGGGAATCGAACCTGGGTCTCTCGCTTCCGAGTCCAATGTTCTACCCACTAGGCTACCACCGCTCTAAATATAAAAAAATGCACCTCCATTTTTAACCTAAGAAGATCATGTTTGTCATTCGTTAGGAATTTAGTTATGGTCTCACACTTACTCAATCGCCTACGTCATGTGAACTCGCCAGTGTCGTCATTCAACTTGACTAAGTAATCACTGTCAGCAGTCATTTAATTTATTTTATGGTTCTGCTACTGTGTGCTGCTGTCTTGACCGCAAACGACTAAGTTCCAAGAATTTTGAAGATTCTTCCGTGTATCGCTATCAGTAATGGTCGTTATCATTAGTCTCAGAGTTGGATAGGCAGAGACGGTGTCACAATAATCATCACCAGCCATTTTTATGCCCACTGCAGGGCATAGGCCTCCCTCATGGTTTTCCTTAACCATAAAGGGTTTTGCCATAATCGCCACGCTTGGCAGGTTTGTTGGCGATCGCAGTATGCGGTTGGAATCTCAGGAAGACGCTGCTGCCCGTCTCCTGGTAATTTATTTCCTTAGTCGCCTTCTACGACATCCACGGTATGAAATGGAGTGACGCTATTCTTAATCCGGCGCCACACGGATATATATTCACAGTAATAGACTAAGATAATTCTTTTACTATAGATTCTAAACTACAATGTTTTACTTTTGTCATTATACTTTTTAATGTTTATTGTTCTTCATCGTCTTCTTCAGAATGTTTGTCTATATTGTCTGTTGGACGTTTTCTTTTTCATTTGTGCCCCGCCCCAATCGGTATGTGGATAGTGTCGTCCTGTTTGACTTTTGTTACCGTATTACCAATTATTGTAGCTTTATGAAGCAGGATCCTGCCCTCCTATTACGTAATTGTCTACTGGACTAGGTTTTGATGTATTTGATAGGACGAAGTATTAAATCGTATTCGTAGTAGTAGTCTACTAGCTATTGCTCGCGTCGTTCGCGTGGCAATTTTGATGTGTATTTTTCCGGGATAAAAAATCCTATGTACTAATCCAGACTATAGTATATCTCTGTGCAAAATTTCATCCGGATCCGTTCAGCCGTTTTTACGTGAAAGAGTAACAAACATCCATCCATACATACAAACTTTCGCCTTTACAATATTAGTGAGGATACAGTGCCTCATCTGAATGGAGTTACATAGTAGCATCCCTGGTGGCATCAGACGCCCAATTATGCGCACGAAATCCTGGCGTAATTTTCCAAAACTTCCATAAAAAGCCAGGGATGTTGGCCTATACAGTGTTTTTATATAGACCATAGTCTTTAAGTGCATGCACTGCGCATTGTAGAAGTTATGCGATGCGCCGCGGTTCCGCTCCACCATGTACGAAGGGTACACAGAACGCGCCGCGACTCACTCAGATCCTGTCGGGAGCCGGACGATTGTGATAGCATTTAGCAAGGAATTTCATAGTTAGACGATTGGAATCGTTCGATTTGGGCGCGTAATATTGAGCAGACCATTGCGAAGGTAGACTGCTCACTTCTTTCCTTTCCTTCCCCTTGCCAAACTTCCCTAAACTATCTTTCCCATTGCTCTTCACTGGTCACTCTTTACTATGATCTACAACGAGGGTTCTCTCACACTGGTTGTAGATCATAGTTTAGTGTTCGAGGGATTAGCAATCCATTGTAAAGATAACGTGAATTCTTTTAGTATTGTCATAGCAGAAGTATTGCAATTGCTGCAAATCCATTAATCATACCAGATTAATATAATAGTTATTATGACACGTACTGTCGGTGATTCCGTCATGCGAAGTTAGTGACCAAATCATCAGATCGGAATTTGACTAAAAGAGGTTGGTGTTTTTTAGGTAATACGTACTTTTCAGGTGCGCACGTACTGTTATCGCAAAGATAATGTCCAAACTACTTCACATTTACCAATTTCTAGATATTTTCGTCGAAAATGACGCGATCAGGCGCCACAGAAGTGAGGTCATTAAAGTAAAATGACATTTGTCATGGAAAGATAAGGTGACTGAACGTTGACCCCCAAGTCATAGGTGGGTTGGTTTTCCCAGAACATTGCTGAAATGCATATGACGATAAATAAGTTGGATAAACTGGATGGGGGTGTGGTTAAATCACCCCTTTGCACATGCGCAGTTGGTAGCTGATCCACCATTTTGTTTCACATAGATGCTCAAGCCCTATTAAATGCTTCTGATTGGCTAATGGTCTGAGAAACCCTAACAATAATTGAACAGACCCAACCGGTTCACAAATGCACCGAACCTGCACTATCCTTGCGCAATTAACTTAGTATACTACGTATTTATTTTGTTTCTATTATTCTTTAACGCATCAACTTTACAAACTACTTCATACTTTACTTTACCAGCCATTGTTTTGAAACTAATCAACCAATGTATGTGCCTACATGTAAACGTTTATGTTTATGTGTTTATGTTTAATTCGACCTACCTGAGATAAAGCAGACGGTCTTGAATATCTACTTAATTTAACGCTAACACTATTGTGGAGTGGCAGGAAAAGACTGGATGCGAAAAGCCCAAGACCGAAGTAAATGGCGTGCATTAGAAGACACCTGCACTCAGCAATCAGGTTGCATTCCCAGTGCGGGCATGTACCTATGACTTTGTTTATCTTCAAAGTTACGTACATCTGCGAATTCGTAGCAGTAATACCACACGCTAACTGTGAAGGAAAACATCGTGAGGAAACCCGCGACTTGGTTGGCTCCGCACGTATTGACTTGTCTTTTCTGTGGGCTAAGCCGACTAAGCTGTCAGGATGGTATAGGTGCTGGGCAAGCCTACTAAAAAACTAATCTATCTAAAAAACGATTTGCCAGGCACTGCAGCGTCCGAGTGGTCCCTTCGTCTAGTGTGAATGAAGGTACCACTGGACGCTGTATAAATCATCACAATCATCTACGTAGATGCAAAGGCTATATATATTATATACCTATGTATAGTACACTCAGCATTGAGTGGCTATAGGTTGAAGAAGAACTAGATTGCTATAGAAATAGAAATAGAAAATGTTAATTTGTCTTCAATATAGTAAGGCACAATAATCACCTATAGTAGCCCATAGGGACTGCAAGGGAATTTAAGTCAATTTTATCCACTTTTGCACCCTTCCTCTCCCCTAAGTAAAGGAAAGTAACTGTAATATTAAATTAAAGGTAGAAAATACTTGCCTTTTCTGTTATTTATTCACAATACAAATTAACGAAATTGGTTCGAATAAAGAGAAATAGAAATTATTAACTGACACGGTATGCTAAAGACACGAATTCAAACTCGTTTCGACCCGATTTTTTTCTTTCTATGTGAAGTTAGTGTGGAAGGCAGCTATCATAGGACTTACGTGGAAAATGAATTGAAAAATCACAAATGAAAAATTTATGTCAATGTAAATAATTTACATTCTGTTTGTTGAATGTTGAATGTTATTCGCTGTCTTCGGTCGATAAAAAAAACTATTTATGTACAGTGTGCAATAAAGAGTATTAATCTAATCTAATCTAATCTAATAAAAAAAACTCATACATAAGTTACAAGTACTTACCTAACAAAATCTCATTAATAACTTAAGACACACTATTTCTTTTTCTTTGAACATATTACTTTATAATCTGTGGTCAGTTCGGCTGTCTTAAAAATTAAAACAGTAAGGGACATTTTCTTTCAAAATCGAGTTATTTCCACTATTGGTTACTAGTCGGTTCCAGTATCAAAATAGTGGTAATATCTCGGTTTTGAAAAAAAAAAATGTCCCTTACTGTGTTTATTCATGGGACAGCCGAGTGGCCTTTTGATGGTCTTGTGGGAATACCTTAAGTCTAAGCTAATGAGAGTATTTGTTCTGCCCCCAGGAGCGCAATGAAGTGGCGGCGGTGGTAGTGGGGCCGGAGGGCGGCCGGATGCGGCCGGCGCGCGCCCGCCCGCCCGCCGCCTCCGTCACCTAGCGCCCCCGCCGTTACTATGCGCAGGTCCGCCGCCTACTGCATACTGCTCGCGGTAAGTCTTACATGCATAGCGTCCCCGCCGTAACTATGCGCAGGTCATCCACCTACTGCATAATGCTCGTGGTAAGTTTTACATACATAGTGCCCCCTCCGTTACTATGCGCAGGTCTACCACCTACTGCATACTGCTCGCGGTAAGTTTTACATATCTATTACCCCCGCCGTTACTATACGGATGTCCGCCGCTTACTGCAAGCTGCTCGCCTACGTTCGTCGCCTACTGTGACAAACTAATTGACTCCTTTGATCTCCATTGTATTCGTTACCTATGGAGGTCAGCGAATGCAAACGAGAGCCTGTAGCTTCCTGTCGTGTGCGTTGCCAATCGATGAGTGCCTTAGATCTCAATTTTTTTTCAATCACTGCAGCTTTAAAGCCCGATGAATAAACGAAAGTGAAGGAATCAGTGTAGAACAGAGCAAGCATAAGTATTATAGAGGTTTTCGTTATTTATTTATGTACCGGCTATATTTTATTATTTTTCTTTATTTAGGTACAGGTTAAATAGATTCGGACCTCCTAAAACCATAACTGGTTTGTCTCGAGGTCCGTGGTATTCTTCTTAAAATTTTCTCCGTTAAAAGGTTGTCTGAAAGGAATATCCAAACGACAAAACCGTCAATCGCATACTAATAATCACTAGATCTAACAAAATGTATATTTTATGAAGTGATCTCTGTATGTCTCTATGTATTAAATAAATGATTGGCGGTAAATAAATGGAAACTTATAACTGGCCTTCTGTATTTCTAAAGTTTCTGTTATTCATTGTTATTTGCTGTTAGTCTTCCTAATATTAAATAAATTAACATTAAAATATATAAATACCATATTATACTTGGACCTATAATAACATATACCGACTATACCACCTGATATTAATATAATTTTCTTCAGCCTCACTTTTTTTGTATGAATAAGTATCACTTATTAGGCGGTCCAGATACATTCAATAGTTTTTTTAAGGAAAAATCGGATGATTTAGTTAGAGATAAGTAATGGTCAAGATCACGTGTAACCGTCATCTGGCCACATGAAACCTCTGTCACACAAATGACATGATTAACAGTTAATTAATTACAAACATTAGTTTTTATACGTTTTTAATGAGATTTTGCTGTCGCGATAAGTTACCTGTGGTCAAGCAACATCTTGTTTAAATCCAAAATTAAATGAGGAAGCATCTGTCTATTTTTTCCTAGCACCCAATAGAAAATTGTTTTCGTTTTCCCAAAGACATTTACGATTAGTTTTCATCATCACAACATCGGCATTTCAATCGAGCTGTACGTCAAAATAAACACGATTATTTATTGTTGAAAACCGTTGAGCTTCTAGCGTGCTTGGCAGTGTGGCACTGATCGCTGCTCAGACTAGACGCTCGTGAAAAAAACGTGCCAGCCTCAAAGCTTCGCTCGGAAAATCAGCGCTGCGTTTGAATTTAGAAAACAGTTTTGTTTTTTCATTTCATTTTATTCAAAGAAAAACAGCGTTTGGCCTGTAACAGATTTTGTTTTCTTAATTAAATTTAATGTGATCCAAATATAATGAGCGTGTTGCGTGATCTATGGAGTTGTTCAAAAGTGGTTGAAATATAGACGCTTTTTCAAATGGACGGAAGTGTTGACCTCCAATTTTATGTATGATTTATTCAAGACCTTGGACTGCAGTAATTTTGCTTATGGCAATTAAAATGGTGAGTTTATTATTATTGATAAAAACTTTGTCACAACGCAACTCGTTTCTACGTTCCGTCTTATAAAATATGCATCATTTTCATAAGCAGATATTTTTATTCATCAAGAACGGTAAGTATTTTTGACTGTTTCATAGAACTTTCTGTCTGGTAGCAGCTCTAAAGAGGAATAAAGCCAAAGACGATCTCCAAACACATTAACAAGTCCCTAATCTGGTTTTCTCGATATAGACGTACTTATCTGTACCAAAGTTCGATAGCCGATGTGCGGTAAGATATTGCTTGGCTTAGATATTATTAGATTTGATTCCTTGCATCCCGTAGCCCTAAGTGGCTGAATAAAACTAACCTTAACCCAATAAAACTGGTTTGCTAATCTTTACCACACTTGCATCAGTACAATGTCGACTTTATAGGCCTGACATCTAGACCCATGTCTGACAACACCTCTGTCAAAACCACGATAGTCTAAATGTTCAGGTGGGTTCACGCGGAGTGGACATTTCATAGACAAACTAAATATTTTTTTAATTTAATTCCTCTTCAATTCCTATGAAGCACTGAATTGAATAAAGTTATAAGATAGAAATTTACAGCGGTGGTAGCACGTTGGTGGAACGTTTGTCTCGTATTCGAGTGGTCCTAGGTTCGATTTTGGCATGTCTGGTCTTTGGAAAAGGTATTTTCTCTGCAGTAGAACGTGTAAAACTTTGGCCTTTGCATCTACGTAACGAGATGATTTATGCAGTGTCCAGTGGCGTTTTCACTCACACTAGATGGGTGAAGGGACCGGAAAGGGCCGCTGCAGTGCCTGGGACATTGTTCTTAGATGGAGTAAGCTTGCCCAGCACCTGACTCCACCGCAAAGACAAGTCAATAAGTGTGGAGCCAACCGAGCCGCGGGTTATCTCACAATGTTTTCCTTCACAGTTAGCGTGTGGTATTGCTACTACAAAGTCGCATATGTACGTAACTTTTGAAAATAAACAAATTCATAGGTACATACCCGCACTGGGAATCGAACCTGAGTCTCTCGCTTTCGAGTCCATTGTTTTACCCACTGGGCTACAACCGCTTGCGTGGCGGCACGTTGCGAACGACAGCGCCAACTGCAGCCGTCGACACTCGTCGACGGCAGGCGTCTTTGGCTATTCGTACAAACAACCATATGTGCAAACCTTTGAATTTAGAATTGTATTTTAATAATAGTAATATACAGTAACATTAAGTGGGTGGATAGATAGACATAATATTGTTTATTGTTAGTACACCAGAAATTACATAGTAAGGGTAAGCGAGCGAAGTGAGTAAGCGGAGGTAGCGGAGTGGTAAAACGCCGGCTTCTTATTCGAGAGGTCGTGGGTTTGAATCCCGGCATGTACCAATGACTTTGTTAGGGTGCCAAACGGGACTCTATTACTAAGACTTCGCTGGCCGTCTGCCTGTCTGTCTGTCACCGGGCTGTATCTCATGAACTGTCATAGCTAGGCAGTTGAAATTTTCACAGATGATGTATTTCTGTTGCCGCTATAATAACAAATACTAAAAACAGAATAAAACAAATATTTAAGGGGGCTCCCACTAAACAAAGTTTTTGGCTCGATATTGATAACGGCAACAGGTAGAAGCTTGAAATATTCAAATGTTGTACAGATAATGCTACAGAACCCTTCGTGCGCGAGTCCGACTCGTACGTGGCCGGTTTTTTTAAGTTAAGAACATTTGGAAGTTATAGTAGCAATACCACTCGCTAACGGTGAGGGAAAACATCGTGAGGACACCTGAGTGTCTGAGGTGTTCACCTCAGCGCTTGAAATTGCCAACCCGCGGTGGGCACGCGTGGTGATATAGCCCATACTATCTCTCTGAGAGAAGGCCTGTGCCCTACAGTGGGACGTATATAGGCTACTATACATACAATATTATATTTATAGTAAGATTATTCATGGCCTCAGTCCGAGTTTATTTCCATGTTTGTGATGTCCTTGCCTGGTTACCATAGCACAGGGTATCCTAGTTTGGGAGCAGGACAATTGATTGTGTAGTGTGGAAGTTATTATTATTTTTAATCTTCGCCCAAATAGGGGATGTATTAGTAAAGGGCAAGATAAAAAGAACCCAAAACCGGCGTGCGTGCATGCAACGACTAATGTTGAGGAAGCGAAACTGATCTGTCAGGATCGTGGCAAGTGGCAGTCCCTGGTCTCTGCCTACCCCTCTGGGACACAGAGGTATGGTTTATATATGTAATTATAAAGACTTATCGTCTTTTCCTTCTAACAAGAGAAATCCAGGAAAGTTCACGCCCCATTTTTGTTACAAAACGATCATCTTATCATAGTTATCATAATCACTCGCATTCTTACGACCGATAGCCCTCTCCAGCCAAACACTCAAGCATTTTATCTACCTATCGGTCTCAATTACAATGGCCGATCTTCATAAAGATATTTTCAGTAATTGTTTTTATTCTTATCTGTTCGATTACATTAATAGCTTTTTTAAGTTATTGTCTGTAATCCGTGGCGTTTCGTACGTCACCAGACGTGAATTCTTGGTTGGTATGTGTATAAACATCATGATAAGTTAATTTTATTTTCATTTATTTGGTGTACGAAACAAATCACAACCATTACACGACAAATTGGTAATAATATGATATACCTAAGCAATAATTTGTGGCCTGCAGCATGCACACACAACATCGCCACAATGTCATTTTGAGTATCTTAATAAGGTAGGTATTAAATTTTAGGGGTAAGCATAGAGTGAACAAAGGCAAGGCTGAGGAGGTTTTGTAAAAATATTTTTAATAGATTTTAATTTCTGATATTTGGATAATATAGGTAATAATATAATATTTATTTCAGACTCGTACAAATCCATAGTGAAACACAATAACAATACACAAGAGTTCGTAACAGAGAAAAACAAAAACATGCTTACAGAAAGTTATAATGTTAGTACTTATTATTATTATTCACATGTATTAGGTTAGGAAGCGACCATCAAAACGTTCTTTTATTTGGCTATTTCTTGCCTAACACGTGACATTGGCGAAATTGTACTGCATAATCAGAGCAGTGAGTCCATAAAGCAGGATTGAATTGAATTGAATAGGGATAAGCATTTTTGATAAAACCATACCATTCGATAAATTCAGGATTGATTGAATGGGGACCATCTCACTTAGCAAAATGCGCGTTGAAGATATCGTCTTCCGAGCTAGTGGCGACAACTTCTTTGTAGAGTATACACATACTCACTATCGGATTTTTAAAAATCATTAAAAAAGAAAGGCCTTTAAGCTCAAGACTTGCACTGAATATTAATTTATTGTCAGCTCAGACAGTAGAGACTCGGAATCCACGCGAACATGTAGGATTTTATGTAGATATATTAGGTCTAGCTGTTTACGCCGGATTTCCAATGGCACGACGCTAAATTTGGCAATAAATTATTACCGATACATTTGTTTCGTTTATTAATAAATACTTTTATTGCACTCAAAATAAATGTAGAGTATGAGGCCTAGTGGGCGTCAAATGGCTGATGATTATTTTAAAAAAACACGTTTCCTTAAAACACTTCTTCAGAGACAGTTTTAATAGTCTGTGGTAAAGGGAAAGACTTACCCATCATTTAAACTGCCTCTGAGGAGTATTTTAGAGTGTGTTTATAAATAACTGACGAGAACTAAATTCCCAGGTTTGCTAAAGGACATTCAGCAAACAGAATGTGAATTTACGTTGAAATAAATTTTTGATTTCTGATAACACCGTTAGCGTATAAAATAGTACTCATTTGTACAAGTTACACGTTTATAAATAAGAAATTAACATAACTCTCGCAACATATGAATTGTATACATTGACTGACTATACAGTGTATAATAAAACCCCAATACCTACATATCCATTTTTCTCGGCAATACCGTAATAAATGAAAGGAATGTGTGCAATTTATTATTATTATCAAATAAGTACGTAATATTAATATTAAAGGTGGTACGGAACCACCGGTCCTCGAATCCGACTTGCACTTAGCCTGTTTTTTTTTTTAAAACCAATTTTTTTTTTTTTGTTACCACCCAAAAGATATTTCGTACGTCTAATAATAATGGTATAACCACGTCATAAGTCGTAAAGAGAGTCACACCACACCTCGCCGATATCGATCGAAATCTTTATGCCGCACAATAACGTTAATCTGGCGTATCGCTGGAAAATTTAAGGAAACTCCAGCGCTAAGTTTTATTTCCGACCTAACCCGTAGGTCGAATTTTTATTGCGTCACATTAATAAAATATTGTGTTGAACATTGTGGTGGCTTGGTCGAACCAAATAAATTATACTTCGGTTTTACAGCGCTTTCTTATAAAAATCTCCCAAGTGCGATTCAGACTCGCGCACGAAGGGTTCCGTACCATAATCGGAATAATGGTATGGTGGTCTGGTATTTAAATAATGTTAACGAAAAAATAATGTTAATAAAAAATGCGAATAAAGGGGACGGGCTGAAAACCAGCGCTACTGACTATGCATGCAGTCATAGCAATAAGCTGAGCCCCTTCCCTTTTGCCATAAAAATAAAAATACTCACTGATTTTTATGATGTAAAATTGATTTTATGGTAAATAAATATTTTCACTTTCACTTTCACTTTCACTTAACGGGGACGATTGTACAAGTATCTAGTGTAGTGTAACGTGTATGTTGAAAACTCTGTTTACTAAACAAACCTGTTTTGAAAAGAATAAATGTGGAGTTTCTTTGTTATCTTCTCCGCATAATCTATTAATTGTGAAACTAACAGCTTTAACGTTCATTGAGTAAACATTTTGTTTTATAGTGAAAACATTTTTTTTTAACTTTGAAATAAGTTAGTGCTTACATTATTTTAGATAAATAAAGAATAACTTTCACACAACACAATCACTTGTGTTAAACTAGGATACCCTTTGCTATGGTAACGAGGTAAAGGCATTACAGATATTGAAATACGTCCAGGCTGATGCCATTTTTACAAATGTATGGCGGTCCCCAGTGGGAATCGAACCCACGACCTCCATGTTAATCAGACGTAGTACCGCTAGACCAACCAGTCCTCGAGGCAGATTTGGCATTAGTGCGGCTCTCAGCAGGATATTTGTTTGTTTATTCCCTGTTAGGGTTTGATTCCATTCGACACTATTTAGGTACGGAACTCAAATCATGTACCTACAATTAAGTCCAGTATATCAATAGATTTACATCCCATTTTATTTGTTTAACCATCAGAAGCCCTTCGTCTAACCTCCGCAAATGAGTGTCAATAAAGCCTAGTTGACATTTGCTTCGTCTTTATGCTTCACTTATTTAGCATGCTTTATGAAATCAGTCTAAAAAGCACTTAGCAAGCGTGAACAAGCTATGAGTTTTAACGTGCTGAAAAAAATCAGGTTCATCTCTTAGCACAAAGCACCACTAATCTGACAATTAGTGACAATTAGACAACAAGAAGACCTACGAAAATATTTGTAGATTACGAGAAACATGAATGCTGTTAACATTTTGACAGCTACATACATAAAACAGAATTTTGAGAGAAAATAGTAAAAATTTTAAAAATCTTTAAATAGTGAAAAAAAAAATTGTATGTGTTGAAAACGCTTTGTCAGGACAAAGGTGCAAACCCAGGTCTCTGCCTACCCCTTCAGGATACAGACGTAAGTTTAAGTAATATGATGTTACAAATACGGTTGTAGTGTTCGCTTATTTGTTTATATTTCGAAAAATTGTAGGATGTAGACTAAAAACCAAAAACTTAAACCAGGATAAAAGTGTACTTTAATTCAGCACACTGTCACTCAGCACGCTAAAACAGACTGCTAAATAGCATAAAAATAAAGCGAATGTGAACCAGGCTTTACTAATAGATTTTGTGTGTCAATGAGTAAAAGTTGCACGTCGCGAGTTATGTCATTTCGTACTCGCTTGTTTATTCAATTAATTGACAGCCTTGTGTAACTATGAACCGATACAAGGACTTACTTACGTTCTTTACATATCAATTAATAGTATTAAAAACCCCTTTTCAAAACAATATTTAGTAAACATCTATGGTGAATAAACTAGCTTCTTTTCCTCGCTGGTTTACTGAGTCCCACTGGGCTACCGCCGCTTCAATATGGACTCGGAAGCGGGAGACCCAGGTTCGATTCCGAGTATGTACTGACTGTTTATTTTCAAAATTACGTACATATGCGAATTTTTAGTAGCAATACCGCACGCTAACGGTGTAGAAAAACATCGTGAGGAGACCCGCGGCTTGGTTGGCTCCGCACGTATTGACTTGTCTTTCCTGTGGGCTAGGCTGACTAAGCTGTCAGGATGGTATAGTTGCTGGGCAAGGCCTACTCCATCTAAAAAACAACGTCCCAGGCTATACAACGTCCGAGTGGTCCCTCCACCCATCTAGTGTGAGTGAAGATGGCACTGGACTCTATACAGGGCG
Source organism: Yponomeuta malinellus (assembly GCA_947308005.1). Classification (NCBI taxonomy): domain Eukaryota; kingdom Metazoa; phylum Arthropoda; class Insecta; order Lepidoptera; family Yponomeutidae; genus Yponomeuta; species Yponomeuta malinellus. Next base: position 17,732,757 of record OX371007.1, on the reverse strand, counting down.
TCCCAAAGTTATGGGCCATGAAGGGAAAGTACCTTAAATATCGTAGATAGGGTATTTTGCTGAAAGAAGACTTTATGTTATTTTTAAAAGTTAGTAATTCTGCATTCAAAGATTTTCTAAAAATTACTTGCCTTGTCTGGGTATCGAACCGACTTAAATGTAAAAAAAAAACACCCCTAATTTTATGATGCCAATCGAAAGAATGGCCAAAAAATAATAACTCTTCTTAAATAACATAGTATTTTAAAAGAAAGGAACAGCGTGAAAATAATCATTTTAATCAAATTAAAAACATACATGAAACTGCCGTAGTCAATTAAGTGGGTATTTTTTTGTAAATTAATTAATTAAATGCTCAAAATGTGATCCCTCTTGTCTTACGCAAATCGCCAATCTTTTAATGAGTCCGCTGCCTGTTGATTTTCTTATCTTTTTATGGTGAATACTCGATATGATATGGCACAATCCTGTTTGTAACTCGCCCACGTTCTCATATCGCTTTTTGTATAGCATATCTTTCACGTATCCCCAAAAGAAGAAATCTAATGGTGTAAGGTCCGGGGATATGGCCGGCCATCTAATCGGTCCATTCGTACCAATCCAAGTAGGAAAACATTCATTTAGAAAATCTGCTACTCTCTGACTATTATGAGCCGGAGCTCCATCTTGTGGGAAAATTAAGTTTTCTTGCTCCGCAGCGGAAAGATTTCTTATCTCATCTCTTACAATTTGAAGTATTTCTAAATACTTTTCCGTGTTCAAGGTTCCATGGTAAAAATGAATTAAGAAAACCCGGTTTTTTAAAAGTCCGCACCAACAGTTGAATGAAAAACGCACTTGGTTATTCGTTTCAGTGATTCGTAGGGGATTTTCTTTAGACCAAATACGATTATTGTGGCGGTTATACATACCGTTATTGCTAAAGTTAGATTCGTCTGTCCAAATAATATTATCCAAAAAATTTGGATTTTCGAGCAAGCGTGCCTGGATATCAAGACAGAAATTTTTTCTCCTTTCTGTATCGCCTAGAAGTAATTTTTGAACCAATCGTCCTTCAACATAACTCTTGAAACCGTGTTTTTTAATACACGATGTATTTTACTTTTTGAAACTCCAATTTTATTTTCTCCTTCTCTCACCGATGTTTTCGGAAAAGCCGAAAAGTAAATTAAAATATCAAGTTCTTCGTCGTTGATCGTATGGTTTTCTTGCTGTGGTTCTCTTGAGCGTTTATCGAAACGTCCCAGAGTTTTCAAATTATTCACAAGCCTTTTCAAAACCTTACGAGACGGTGTTTGTCTGTCAGGATATTTTACGCTATACCAGCGCAAACTTCGAGAGATATCTTTATCGTTCAAAAAATATGCTTCCATTAGATCAAAACTTAATTGATATGCCATGTCCGCAATAAATTAACACAATAACACGCGTGTAAGTGAATTAAAACTAAACAGATAAATATCGGAAAAGCAAATTCTTGCACAGACTGTTCCATTTTCAAATTTAAGAACAACAAGCAAACAATTGCATAGACTGTTCCATTTTCAAATTTAAGAACAACATTTAAAAATTTGTCTTCTTTTTAAAATATCTTAAAAAGCATGCATTCAAACAAACGCTCTCATAAATTGTTACATTTTCAAATTTAACAAGAACATTATTTTTGTTTTAAATTTGGCTTGTGTCTAGCTTACCAAGGACGTATTGAAATACTAAATTTTATCATTTTATCTACACTTCCACTATAATAAGGAAAAGTATGCTATAAAGTATTTTATGAAGTGGGAATTTATTTACGAATAATCAATGCTATCTATGGAATGATAATATCGCTACTTTTCGAACGTCGTCGTCGGCAATAAAAAACTTTCTTGAAATTTGACTCAAACATTCTACGTTGTTCCTTTCTTTTAAAATACTATGTTACTTAAGAAGAGTTATTAGTTTTTGGCCATTATTTCGATTGGCATAATAAAAGTAGGGGTGTTTCTTTTTTTATTTAAGTCGGTTCGATTCCCAGACAAGGCAAGTATTTTTTAGAAAACCTTTGAATGCAGAATTACTAACTTTTAAAAATAACATAAAGTCTTCTTTCAGCAAAATACCCTATCTACGATATTTAAGGTACTTTCCCTTCATGGCCCATAACTTTGGGACGCCCTGTATAAATCATATCATTCTCTCTCTTTCTCTCTCTCTTCTTCAACCTATAGCCACCCAATGCTGAGTCTAGGTCTCTTCTAATGCACGCCATTTACTTCGGTCTTGGGCTTTTCGTGTTGGATTAAGGCGAAGAAAAAGAGAAATACTTCGAAACTAACAAAGATTATATTCAGTTTTTGCGACAGAGCAAAAAACAACAATGATATAATCCTAATACAACGAATGACAGCGAGAGAACCATAGACAATTTTAGTTTACCTTTTATAACAGTTCGCATCCAGTCTTTTCCTGCCACTTTGACCAGATCGTCAGCCCATCTCATTGGTTGCCTGCCAACACTTCTGCGCTCATCTCTAGGTCTCCAGACTAGCATCTCAATACGTAGATGCAAAGGCCAAAGTTATCTTTTTTACTTAGTCCTTTTATAAAGCTCATCAGCCCACCACCCGGTCCGCTGTATTGGGTTATTCATTTTAACGTTTCTGAAATATCAACATATGTATGTTTTTGACAGATCGGAGTAGGTTATACTACTGTGGGGTCGGGCAGCAGATATTGAGACTATCTTCGTCCTGCAGAAGAGAGCGATCAGATTCATATATAAGCTAGGCAGTAGAGATTCCTTAAGAGACTTCTATAAAGAAACTAACATCCTAACAGTTGCTAGTCAGTATATCTATGAAAATATTATGTGGGTTAGGAAAAATATCAGAAACTTTAAAACTGTAGGTATCCAACACAATATAAATACTAGAAATAGACTTTCGTTTCCAAAATTTAGGCTGGCAACGATTAATACGAGTACATCCTTTATGGGGCATTGCATACGTTTCTACAATAAGATCCCTGAGGATATAATAAGCTTACCAGAAATTCGGTTAAAACAATGTGTAAAGCACACTTTGTGCCAAAAAAGCTACTATTACATTAAAGATTATTTAGATGACAATGATGTCTGGAATTAAAGCCAGTTCAATGCATGAGTTCCAGGTTTTAGAATATTTATATAAACTCTGTTAGTTAAGGGTTTGAAAAGACTAAGTTTGGAGTTCTTTTGTCTATTTTTTTCTTCAAAATGATCTATATTTTGAAATGGAGACCTATTTTAACTTGCAATGTTCATTAAGTCGCAGTTTCTGTGCTACTTTGAATAAAAAGATGTTGATTGATTGATTGATTAAATTGGACGGAGCGGAGAAATTACGAAGTAGCCCCCTGGGTCACGTTTCATAAAACTACAATTCACTCAATTTGGCAGACATTTTAAACGCCTAAAAAGACTTGACGTGTTTGTGCGAGCGAAGTTGAAGCAGCAATGCAATAAAAATATCCCTCATATATAGCGGCTTCAAAATGTACCTTATGCATTAATTGGGCCGATAAAGCAGTTGCCACCCGACACATTACTGCACTCAAAAGTCGAAATACCAAGAAATACCCACCGACAAACATTCCAACAACCCCTTTCTAACCGGTCTATAGGTAGGCTCTGTAGGCAGTGTCCAAACATAGGGTGTTTTACATACTACGATACATCCCACACTCGATGTTGTCTAGCCGACCCTTATCTTTGGCAAACAGGAAATGGGCAATCAATCCCTCAACTAAAAGTCGGTGTACAGTGCGCCCTCCCGGTGGAGAGTTCTGTGAATCTGTTAAATAACTAGCTGTTGCCCGCGACTTCGTTCGCGTGGTAATTTTGATGTGTATTTTTTAGGGATAAAAATAGCCTATGTGGTAATCCAGACTATAATCTATCTAAATTTCATCCGGATCCGTTCAGCCATTTTTGCGTGAAAGAGTAACAACCATCCATCCATACATACAAACCTTCGCGTTTATAATATCAGTAAGAATGATAATCAATATCATGCTGTAAGAGGGTGAATGCTTAAATTTAAGCCAGTCGAAGTTTTTTTTTATATAGAGCCTATTTATACGATCCACTGCAGGGCATACACCTTCTCCCTGAGAGAGAGAGAGAGAGAGAGAGATAGAGAGAGAGAGAGAGAGTATAATTACGTCACCCGCCTACCGTAGATTGGCAATTTTAAGCGCTAAGATGTAAGAACACCTCAGACACAGGTTTCCTCACGATGTTTTCCCTTCACAGTTCATCCAAAGTGTATCAAAGTTTAATTTAAAAGTATCGATATGTATCAAAATAATTACTCATCGAGGTAATTGAAGCGTTCCGGTCACCGACTTGGGACAGGCGTTTTATTTTTTAATCTTAGAGTTATTAAAGATTAAATTAGACAGATATTACATTTATTTAACGGCACAATACTATGTGTTTACACATGTAAAGCAACTCAAATGCGAATAAAATAAAAAATATATGAAATATAAAGTAGATAAACTATTTTTTTTCTTTTTTTTTTAGGTCGCTACGAATTTTGTCATTCACTCCCAAATTTTTCGATCGACGGACGCAGTGTAAATGTATCCTTAGGGCTGAAGTGTTCGAACCAATGTTTTTGTTGTACCTGTTTGAATACCGTCGGGAGGCTTTGAAGGTGTTCGGAGGTGGTTATGCAAACAATAGGAAATTGAGCTATTGGAGATACCTAATATTGGATTTTTAGGCTTAACTTGGAGAGTAAGAACCTACCTACTTAAAACTAATAAGCTCAAAGTTCTGATATGAGTTAATTATGTAATTAGGCGGCAGTGATACCAATTAAAAGGGGTCGGAACCGGGATTAATTAAAACAAATCATGCTGTATTATAAAAAACTGGCCAAGTGCGAGTTGGACTCATACGCCGAGGGTTTCGTACCTCTGTACAGTAAATTTTGGTAATTCAATAATAATTTACCCAACGTTTAGATTACGGAAGCAAAAAAGATTTGAGTGACCAAAACAAGCATTTTTTTTTTATTTAGTTCCTTAGGTATATAAATATGTTTTATTGAGGTAATAATCTCCATAAAACATATTTTATTATATTCTAGTGTTAATCTAGATTGACACCCAAAGTACAAAATAAAGAAAAATGAATTAAGTTAGTCCTCATGTTTAGTATTTAAGAAGAATTAGACAAACTGTACTTAAAGATCATTTCGCCGTCGTCTGTACCAAATTTCAAGTTTTTCCGACCAGTAAATTGAGAGAAAATAGGCTGTGATTAATAGACATATACTCCAGTAATCTTGTAAGAGTTTTGATTTGCCATCGGTACGATACGGATTTACGGAACCCTAAAAACGTGATACGGGTCGATATTTAAAAAAACAAACATTTTTAATTGTGCTTATCTCAGATACTTACAATTATTTTTTACAATTGACTATGTCAAAGTCAAAAATTTTTATTCACTATAAAAACAAAATGTTTACTTAATGAACGTCAAAGCTGTTAGTTTCACAATTAATAGATTATGCGGAGAAAAAGCTAACGAAGAAACTCCACATTTATTCTTTTCAAAACAGGTTTGCTTAATTAACAGAGTTTTTAACTTAAAGTTACACTACACTAGATACAATCGTTCCTGTTAACATTATTTAAATACCAGACATCCTTGTTTTCCAAATAATCCTTAATATTATAATAGGCTTTTTTGCACAGAGCAAAAAACTCTAATATATCTTGAGGAATCTTATTGTAGAACCGTACACAGTGCCCCATAAACGAAGTATTAACTGTTGCAAGTCTAAAACGTGGAAATGACAATTTATGTTTATTCCTAGTATCAACATTATATGTTTCTTTAAAGTCTTTTGTCGAAACTAAACAATGCATTTCTTCATCTGATACATTCTAAATGATGAAATTATTATAATGTTTAAACGTTGCAATGTTTGACTTCTGACTTTCATGGCATTTCATTGGCCTCTGGCCAGTGACAATTTTCATAAGAAGTTTGTGTAGATGTGTATTTTGCACGGGTCAGCTCAGACTGGTGAATATTTGCAAGTTTAGCGCAATACAGTCATACATATTGTTGGTGAAATTATTTATTCCGTGACTGAGCTTAATATTTGTACCTGGTCGGAAAGTCACTCGAAATCGGAATATTAATAAGTAAGTCATTTTCAAGCTGGGCTATGTACCATTGCAAACAAAATAAATCAACAAATTACAAAGCATTTGGAATGAAGAAAAACCGGCCAAGTACGAGTCGGACTCGCGCACGAAGGGTTCCGTACGATTATCTGCACAACATTTGAAAATTTCAAGCGTCTACCTGTTGCCGTTATTAATATCGAGCAAGAAACGGCTAAAAATCACGTTTGTTTTATGGGAACCCCCCTTAGATATTGATTTTCGGTTGTATTTGTTGTTATAGCGGCAACAGAAATACATCATCTTTGAAAATTTCAACTGTCTTACTATCACGGTTCATGAGATATAGCCTGGTAACAGACGGACGGACTGACACTTACCCTTTGAGTACGGAACCCTTAAAAAATAACGTGGATACTTTTCTGTGAAAAATTCCATAGCAGAAATAAAATATGGGGAAGTTAAAGCAAAATAAATTATTAACTTAATTCCGGATTTACCTACTTACTTGTCTTTTTTCGGAAGAGTCCGACTATGTTTCGCTCTGATTCGCAGAGCATTCGCAATCATGGTAAGTACTTACTTAGTAGAGATGGAGCTCGCGTCGTCAGTTGCTCGTGACTAACTGATTCATCATCATCAACCCATTATGTCTCCACCGAGGGGCACGGGTCTCTTCCCTGAGGAAGGTATAGGCCATACTCCACCACGGGGGCCAAGTCCGGATTGGTGGAGGTTTGTAGACTAGTGGCTCGTCTACTGTCAGAAGTTGTCAAGCCGCCCTAAGGCCTCTGACTTGGCTTAACGACTGCCATCTATCGACGGCAGCCGGCACCAACAGCTTAACGTGTAAATATATCATATTATTATTCCAAAAATAGACAGTTTGTTACTGTGACTTTATGGAAGTCGATCTCTAATTACAATTGACAGTTTCAGGAATTTCGCATAGCCTTCCTACATCATAATGTTATTATTCAAAGTAGCGCAGAAACTGCGACTTAAACGGCGTTATATGTTAAACGTGTTCATTTCCATTTCATTTCGGAGAACAGATGGACAAAAAAAATTTAACCTGGACTTTTCAATTTGGGTCCTCATTTAACAGAGTATAACATAGCCTTTCTTTATAAAAAATATCGAAACTATTAAAAGATACTTAAGTAGACAGGTAAAATAATTACGAAATACTTAGGTTGCATAAAAAATATCTAAACGCAATCATTGCTTACTGCGTTAAGATATTTTATGCACCGACAACATTATTTGAGAAATCGGTTCCTGACAATCGTATTGAGTTGTCAAAGCATATGTTGTACTGTCAACATGTAACTTATTGCTTTACAAGCCACCTTAACTGCACCATGGTATCATCAGCCCTAAGGCGGAAAAGATAAGGTCTCTTATGTCTTTATCTTGCTCAGTGTACTTGCTAACCATATTTCAGTTTTTGTCTTAAGTTATGTGTTACGCTAAGGCAAAAGGCAAGCTTAATGTATTCGTACACCACTGATTTACTAGCGAGATATACTATTGCAATAGTGACCATTGCAGAGACATTTCCTAGGTTTTTCCTGTCGAGTAACTACAACATTTACCCAGGACAAGTACTATCAGACACTTTTCAGGGTTCCTTGCCCAAAGGGTGCCAAACGGGACCCTATTACTAAGACTTCACTGTCCGTCTGTCTGTCCGTCTGTCTGTCTGTCACCAGGCTGTATCAGCTGTACTAGCTAGGCAGCTGAAATTTTCACAGATGTTGTATACTTATTAACAGACTTCAAAAAAGGAGGAGGTTATCAATTCGACGCGTATATATTTTTTGTTTTTTATTTGGCCATAACTCCGTCAAATCTTAACCGATTTCGACAATTCTTTTTGTGTTCGAACAGGTATAACGTCCCATTGGTCTCATTTTAGTTTGGTGAAGATCTTATGGAGACTTTCAGAGATGGAGAACGGAACTCTTCAATGAATTATTATTGGGGCCCATCCTTTAGTAATATCCGTATGTTTCATAAAATTGCGTAAAAGTAGTCCCAAGTTAATTTGGTGATGTTCTGGTGAAGACTTTCGGAGATGGAAATTTAGAACATCAAATTTTAAAGCAACGAATTAAGTAGGATAATTTATAGTTATAAGGGACTTTTTTTTGGTCTCCCACTAAAAATTGAAAAATAAATTTTTTTAAATAAAAAATAATAACTGACTTCGAAACACTACAGCACTAAAAAGTTAGAAATAATTTAAATAATTAGAAGTATAAGTATTTATACATGTAGGTATTGTAGAAGTATAATTTGTAGTCGGTGCCCAGTTTCAAGACCAGCACATATATTTTAGGCACCGGTTCCAAAACATACTTCTACAATACCTAAATGTATAAATACTTCTACTTCTAATTATTTAATTTTTTTCTAACTTTTTAGTGCAGTAGTGGTTTGAAGTCGGTTTTCATTTTTTATTTAATATCTCAACAGGTAGACGTTTGAAATATTTACAGAATATTTAGCTATATTTGCTTAAAAATAAACAATTAAAATAAAATAAAGTCTTCACTCTGACTCCTCCTCCCTCCCGATTTATAGCTATCCCTATCTAAAAATAGAATAGATCCCTGCAAGAATGCATTGAGTCAGACAAGTGTAAAAAAATATATTAGGAAAAATATAAATCCGGAAAAAAACTACTGGATCATTAAAACACAAACTCTATTTGGCGTGTTTTAGGAATCACGCAAAAGTTACCATGTGATTAGTTCAGACTACGTGGGGGTTGATAGATAGTATGAATATTGGAGATTCTGAGTTACAGTTCTATTTTACTGGGACGTCTTTGGCCACAAATTGGGACTCTCAACTGGTGATGTCCACAGCTGGCCAACCGTTACATTTTCTTGCAGTCACCCTTAACCGAACTAGATTAGAGTCATCATCATCATCAGCCATTTAACGCCCACTGCAGGACATAAGCCTCCTTCGTGGTTTTCATAACCATGAGGGGTTTTACCACTATCACCACGCTTGGCAGGCGTGTTGGCGATCGCAGTATGCGGTTGGAATTTCAGGAAGACGCTGCTGCCCGTCTCCTGGTAATTGATTTCCTTAGTCGCCTTCTACGACATCCACGGAAGGAAATGGAGTGACGCTATTCTTATTCCGGTGCCACACGGATTAGATTGGAATGCTCGTATGTAAAGGTTAGAGCGGTGGTAGCCTAGTGGGTAGAATGACTTTGTTGTCTAAGTTATGTACATTTGTGAAGTTATAATAATAGCAACACCACTCGCTACCGGTGAAGGAAAACATCGTGAGGAAACCTGAGTGTCTGAGGCCTGATGTCATATATGTGTGTGTGTGTGTGTGTGTGTGTGTGTGTGTGTGTATTATTATTATACTTTATTGCACACAAGACTTTTAACAGGACATTACATAAGAAATTACATGTACAAAGGCGAGCTTATCTCTGTATACATATGTGTATGTGTTTGTGTAGGTATATATGTGTATGTATATAAGTATGAGTGTGCTTGTGTGCGTAAGTATGGCTGTATGTATGAGTATGAGCGTGTGTTTGTTCCGTTTTCATGCTCCGTGAGTCACCAGAAGGCCCTAGCTGAAAATCAGTGTTGTGGGTGCAAACCCTCAGCCAATACTCAGCATGAGGCACTTTTTCCGCTGCATTGACACACAGAGTACATCCACTGTACCCTTAGCCTTTGTTTTTTCTCACTATTAGCTTCACACTTCTTCTGCTTTTGTCCTATATTTGCCTTATTTTCTGTATTTACTTTTCCTGCATAATTATGTGTGTCTATATGGCGTGTGTCGTTAAATAAATGTTTTTCTTCTTCTTCTTCTTCTTCCTCTTCTTGAGGTATTTACATCCCTCAGCGCTTGAAATCACCAATCTGCTGTGGGCACGCGTGGTGATTAAGCCCATACCTACCCCTGAGAGAAGGCCTATGCCCTACAGTAGGACGTGTACGTATACAGGCTGCTTATGATTATGTAAAGGTTGACATGCTGTCGACTGTACTCCATTCCAAGCCAGCTCACATCGCCAGTCAAGAGCGTGCAAAATACGATCAACTAAAGCCAGGATTCTGTTTGACGTATGATTATTCACGCCACTCCAACACCGTGCCCACTGAAGCACAAATAAAGTTACCACCGACTCTTATTGCAATCGGGATAAAGGTGCCATTGCTGAGAGAAGCGATTTATGATCGGTGAAACGAGTTCGAATTTTGAAAGTGAAAAGGGCCTTATCTTTTCAAAAGTTGGCAGCCGTTGCGAATGCTGCGATTGTGAAAACGAAGGACGGTCAAAATATTGTGTTTCACTTGTTTTAAATTTAATTTATGCCGCGACTTTCATCTTCCATCTTGTTAAACAGTGAATCAGAAAGTCCATTTCAGTCAGTAGCCAGTTAGAGCCCCGTTTTGCAATTGCATTGCGAGCCTTTCAACTAAAACTTTGGTGATGTAGAGCCAAAGTGGCTTTAATCCTCACGATTGTATGTGAAGTCCGGCATGTAGTTTCATAGAGTACCTAATCGAATTGTCGTATTATATATTTGAAAACTGGGGTCTACCGTCGTCACTACTAAAAACTTCGAAATCGCAAAAGTGTTCGTACCGCTCCATACCAAATTTACCTGTGGAACTTACTTACTTTCTTCCTATGGTGCTACAACCCAGTGTGGGGCTGGCATTTTTTTCTGTAGGTATCGAATTTTAGTATGGCACGGCTGTTTTTTTTTCGCGATTCGAGTTCTACCCGGTAGTAACAGTTGTTCGTGTTGATGAGTAGAAAGTGCCCTGAGTTGAGCGTTAGTTTACAAATCAACACGTTTTATAAGTTTCACGATAGTTTTCTCGCATAATAAACACTCTTAATTTGTAAACCAAGTAGATAGGTACTTAAATACAAGGAGGCTCACTATTTCTGTTTCCAACCTCATGATTAATTCCCCTTATGCATAGAACAAGTCTTAATTGAAAGTTCTAAAGCCAAAAAGTGTAGACAAAACATTATGCGCCGACGCAGCGTAAATCAATAATAATTTCAAGCCTGCCCGAGCAGGCATAAGCACTTCTTTATAGGAGGGATACAGGTTTCATTAGGTGCAAAGATGTCATGGATTTAGATTTGTCATCATCTACCTTTTCACGGGGTTCTGAGTGAGGATGCACAATGCTGAGTCAGATGCCCTTTGTGGCAACTTTGACACACCACAGGATGCACTTTGACGCTCTGACTTTGTCTTGTATTATGTTGTATTTATGTGACTCGTTTTTCTTTTGTACTTGTTTGTGTTACTTGTTAGGCCTTTTTTTCTTGTGATGTGTTAATTTATCCCAATAAATGTCTTTCTTTCTTTCTTTCTTTCTTTCTTGCTTTCTTTCTTTCTTTCTTTCTTTCTTTCTTTCTTTCTTTCTTTCTTTCTTTCTTTCTTTCTTTCTTTCTTTCTTTCTTTCTTTCTTTCTTTCTTTCTTTCTTTCTTTCTTGTATAAGTACAGACGACGGCTGATCGACCTTTTTGAACTTTTTAATTTACATTATGTTTTAGATCATTCTTTATTCTTTGGAGAATTAGTTACTTACTACAGCGTTAGGGCAGGTATATTACGTCACGACAAAGACAATGTGTTGGACAATTATATTTTTTTTTTTTTGTAAAATGTGAAATTCAATGTAAAAAAAATATATTAAAACGTGTTATAAATTGTTATTATGCAAAACCTTAGAACATTTTTTTCAGTATTGATAACTAAACCAGTTCCAATAAAATGAGTTTAATATCTCAACTTCTTGCTAATTGAGTTAGCAAACTCTCTGATTTTGAGAGAGTTTTATTTATTCTTTGCTTCACAGTCTGACAGAATGTGATAGAGCTTCGAAGTTCCTCCTTTCTGTCTCATTGTACAATAGACGTCAGATAAACCTTATTTTTGTTGCAGACTCACCGCTAACGTAACTAAATACACAGATCATGAGCAAAAAGCCAACTTATCAACCAATTGCTTGGCCGGCATGATCCTCCTCTCCCCAGGTCCCCGCTCCAACCTAGAGGCCCATTGACGATGCGTCCAACACTCCAAATGGACTGCTACCATTCCAAAATCCGCTCGTTATTGTAGAAAACGCCGTCTATTTTTAAGACGGCGTCGGCTAATGGATTTCCAATCGGATGTAAATCCATCACGCCACACGGACGCATAGGTTTAGTGGATTGACTATCAGTGTGAAAACGCACCTTGGATGCCGTCCAACCCGGTCGTAAAGGCCCAAAACGGCGTCCATTTTCCATTCATTCCGCGCTGCGTTGCGCTTCTGTACAACCATCAACCACATCGGTCGTATTTATAAATCATATCATTTTATTGATGTCATTGATGCCATCGTTATGTCAACGTCGAGAGATTTTGTTTGGGCATTCATTGAAATGTACAGGGAAAATCATTGTTTGTGGAAACATCCATGACGCCGCCTACCATAATAAATATGAACGAAATGCCGCTCCTCTGAGGCCACAATCCATTATAAGGGCGAAAAACGAAAACGCAAATGCCGATACTGTCAAAAAGAAGATTGCGTCATTGATCAATCTTCATTTAGAAGAAAGACCGGACGCCCGCCGTTCCGGCGGATGCACCGTCAGTGGGCTTGAAATTCAGCGTGCATCAGTTTGGATTAAACCATTTGGATGCCGCCATTTGGTCGTATCGCGAATGGGGGCCTTAAGTCCCCCAACGAGTCCTAAAATCCACTACTACGCATATCTTGACTAATATTTGACGGCATCTGTACCTACATTTGCATGTGCCGACGATCGTACGTCAGAAACTGGAGCGGTACTAACTTGACTAATGGACAGGGGAGCGGTAATCCGTATTTATCTTTATTGCTGTACCGATGTTGACAGTTTTGTAACGTTTACAAACACTTTTCGAGTTTATTTTCTATGTTTGGCCACATTATTTGATTGGGTGTGTATAGCGGGTTTCTGTTACGAAATACGCAGTGTAAGTGGCTATTTCAGTTTTGGAGATTAGACATTTGATATATTATTTTCGACATACTAATAAATCGTTGTCATTGCAATGTTTAGTGAGGTAAGAAAATTCAAGGAAACTCTTGTCTATTATATTTAAGTCTCTGTATTAGTTTTCAGTCTTGCTTTCATTTCAAGTCAAATTAATTGATATATAAGAACGCCGCTTATACACTATTAAGAACTAGAAATTCATCATCATCATCATCATCATCATCATCAGCCCACCTCTGCCCACTGCTGGGTATAGGCCTTTTTTCGTGGTGTCTCGCCATTCGCATCCACGGGCCCCCTGCCGACCTGGTCACATCGTCCGACTATCGGGCTGTTGGTCTACCGACCGACCGCCGCCCGGCCCTCGACCGCCACTCCGTTACTGCCCTGGTCCACCTGCCGTCTTCCCGCCTCGCCTAACTAGAAATTAAGTACCTTATATCTCTGTAAATTACTGGTGTGCAAACCGTTATCGATCTATCTATTTGGTGTTCAAATACCCATACATGCCAATTACCGTGGGCCTTGTCCTGACTCTACTGTGGTCCCCAATAATATCACAGAAACACAAATTAAATTGCCTCTTCTAATACGTGGCGTTCCCTGAAGTTTTAAACCGGGTGTTCATTACACAGAATAATCCACTTTCTATGTGCAAAACATGTTCGTTATTAGAAGAAGAAAAAAAAACCCAAAGACAAGATCTTGAACCAGTGCGTCCTGCCAGTTGTGACCAACTGAGCAGAAACGTGGACACTGTCATCAGGACTAATCCGCGGATTCAAAATCGCTCAGCGTGCTATAGGGCGGACTATGCTCGAAGTCTCTTTGACATTACAAACGCCAATTCGCAAAAGAACTAAGGTGACAAGATAAGAATATCGGCTTAATCACCACGCGTGCCCACCGCGGATTGGCGATTTCAAGCGCTCAGGTATGTGAATAGCTCAGACATTCAGGTTTCCTCACGATGTTTTCCTTCATATTGAGCAAGTGGTATTGCTACTATAACTTCACAAATGTACGTAACTTAGAAAACAAAATTATAGGTACATGCCCACACTGGGAATCGAACCCAGGTCTCTCGCTTCCGAATCCAATATTCTGCCCACTAGGCTATTACCAACCATGACCGTATGTGGTTTTAATGATTTTATTTAGACTACATAACGGTACATCACGCTTACCAGGCGTGCCCTTTCCGTATTATATGTCTTCATTTGGAGTCATTACGCAACTCAATTGTGCAATCGAAGTCAACTTGCCAATATTAACCCTTAAAAGCCGATAGCCGATACGATAGATAGTGCTTAACGCCATCGTTGGCATACGGGTCGTGGGTGTATCACGATTTCACGACAGTACGGTGTCTGGTGAAGTTAGTCGGAGTTAAGGAAACAGAAAGCCTTATTTCAATTGACACTTTATAGGATTATTCCGCTGCGGACGGGAGGTGATATGGTGCATAGAGCCCTCCCCTCTTTTTTAGTGTAATTAGTGCAATGAATAAAATAGGTATTTTGAAATTGCAGTGGAAGAATGGATAATATGTGGTTTTTTTAAGTACAGAAATCATGAAATACCTTCAACAAAAACCTCAAATTTTCAGTTTAAATGACCAATTGCCCTCAGAAACGTGTTTATATAAGACTAGCAGTGCCCGCGACTTCGTTCGCGTTGCTAACGGATACACCCTGAAAGGCCGTTCCAAATACTGGTGAAAGAATTCTTGATTGTATTCTATTTGTTGCACTAATCCGTGCTGAGGACAATTTTAAAAACCTATTTAGAGGCTAAAAAATCCACCCATGACGGGACTTGAACCCGCGACCTCTTTCGTCTTTCGGAGATTACCCCCTCCCCATACCTACGAACTTACAAGCATATGAACTTACAAACTTTTCCTCGTTATAATATATTAGCATAGAAGTAGCAGCTAATATAATTACCATAAATAAATACTTTGTTTTATTTGTTTCTTGTTGTTGACTTTTTACGTTTTTCTTAAGTAAAACACGTGGATTGACATTGTGATTTTTCGTTTTAATTGCATATTTTTTTATTCATTATCTTAGCTACTATAGTTGCGAATTAAGAAACGCTTTTCTCCCATCGCAACTATGTAAGTTTGGGAAGTTCTTATTGTTTGTTCGCAACAAAGTTGCGTTCAAGGAAAAAGTTCCCTTGATTCAACTGGTTGCGAACAAAGAATAAAAAAATTCTTAATTCGCAACTGGTTACGAACCACTGTTACGAAAACGGCCGGAGGGGATTTAAAATCGTCGCAGTGGACCTTTAGTGAACAAGGGCATCAATAATAAGGTTTCATTCTTCTGAGGCGTCCAACATCAGGCATGACACTCAGTTTTTAGATATCAGGGGCCTAATTACGCGCACCAAATCCTTTACGATTCCAATCGTCTAACTGTCAAATTCCGTACTAATTTGACAGTTAGACGATTGGAATCGTAAAGGATTTGGTGCGCGTAATATAGAAGCAGTTCGATTGTCACGCATTTCACACTGAAATTCTTGTTTCGTTCATCCCCTTCATTTTCCTGGCCAATAAACTCAAGGACGGAATACACGGTGGCGGTGGCGGTCCATACATACGTTATATTATGCTTTAGGTTATGTCAAATAATTTCTGTTTCAATTATCATGTCCAAGTGTGGAAGAGCGGAGCTTCCTGACATAAAAGGAAGTTCTTGCCCGATTATATTGCTGTAAACATTTGTAAAGTACAAGTAAACGATTATTCCTTTTTACGTCCGTATAAATACTATGGCAGTAAATGACGTATGGAACCCCTCCGCCGTCATTTACTGCCGAACCCGCCGCCGCGTTGGTGTGTTTCATCCTTCGGTGATTTATCTGTAACTTTATCTTCATCACATACGTTCGAATCTGTACTAAAGGCTTCTAGGCATAGAGCTGCTTAGAGTTTTGCAACCCAATTGTATTTTAAATTCGATAGAATTGTGAAGTCGCTTCCCTCTAAGGGCGCTCATACACGGTCGGCACGTTGCGAACCGCAGTGTCAACTGCAGACGTCGACGCTCGTCGACGACGACATCTGCGACGCTGGCTGTCGTCGACGAGTGTCGATGGCTGCGGTTGGCACAGTCGTTCGCAACGTGCCGCCCGTGTAGTAGCGCCTTTACTTACATTGAGGTACCTATTTCTTGTTTCCTTCGCTATAAAAGTTTCTCGCGTTGTTGAGAAAAACCCGCCCTTTATATCCGACTGCGGTGGAGCTCAAAAGGAGGTTAATGTTTTTGACTCGTATGTATGTAACTTTGTCCGATTCTATGTACCCTTATAACTCCTTATTCAATGGTCAGATTTTGACAAGTATGATCTCAATCTATTCGTCGTGTCTTCGCGTGTATAATAGGCCATTTAAAATAATTTTAAAACCAAGATAAAACTACATAATGATTTGTACCCTCAGGGCCCTATTTCATAGAACAAATTCATGGTTTACTACGGCAATTTGATGATCAAAGCACAACTGAAAAACCCACAGATTAACAAGTAGGATTACTAATTGTACTAAACGGCTCCGTAATGTACATAGCATGGTCGTAATAAACTATGCATTGTAGTTTTACGAAACGTGGCCTAGGGCACCAACAGCTTGACGTGCCTTGCGAAGCACGGAACCGCTCGGAAAAATGCCACTAGCGATAGGCATAGACGGCGACCCATCCATGCACTGAACGCGCCCAGTGTTGCTTAACCTTCGTGATCGTTTAAGATCACTCAGGCAGCCGGGGCTACGAGCGATTAAAATATCCTTATTAAATTTATGCGACATAATAAACATCAAGACATAATAAACGTGTAATGAGCTAGTCCTAACGTAATATTTTACCGTCGACAATGCTTAGGAACACTACAATACAAATTACTTTCAGGCATGTAGACATAAATCACTAAGTCTCAGCTGTGAGAAATTTGAAACAGAAAGACGGTCCAAGCATAACAAAAAAGGTATGTTGTAAGTCGAGACGTTGCGTTTAATTCTTTTTCACTGGAGTGAAAATTCGTGATTAGATGAAATGTTTCTAGAGTGAGAATGCATTTTATAAATTTTAGTAAATAGATATTGTCCAAGATACTCCCATTCGCTGTAATAAGTAGTACCTACTGTAGTATCAAAACGGGGGATGAACAAATGACAGCAAAATCCTAATTACTACGTACTTTCTAGAATCAATTCTAATTCGAATTACTTACTTTCTACGAGTAATATCAACAAAGGGTGATGAAAAACGACAGCAAAGTTTCAATTTCAAGGTTGTACGTGAACTTAGCCTTCTCTCAGAGAGGAAGTATGGGCTTAATTACCACGCAAGCCCACCGCGGACTCCCAATTTCAAGGTATGCGAAGACCTTAGACATTTAGGTTTCCTCGCGATGTTTTCGATGTACGTAGAGCAAATAGTACATGCCAGAATTCGAACTCACGACCTCCCGAATGTGAGGCCGGCGTTCTACCGCTGCGCTACTAGTACTTTGTAAATTTTGTTCCAATTCTGATACCACGTTTTAGGCGCGGAACCCACTGATCTGGCGTCTGGCACGGGCATCATTCTGTTTCATTGAAATACCGTATCAAATACACGGTTATAAGGTCACTATTTGAACACACTCAACGGCCTTTCGCCAGGCGTGCTATAACACGTCATTTCGGCGCCCGCGCCCGATTGCAGTGAGTTCCTGGTCAGTCGAAGTCAGTCCTTCGCTCCACGCCTTTTATCGTTATGCCTGCGCTATGTCCGCCCCGAGAATCGCTCGTAGCCCCGGCTGCCTGAGTGATCTTAAACGATCACGAAGGTTAAGCAACACAGGGCGCGTTCAGTGCATGGATGGGTCGCCGTCTATGCCTAACGCTAGTGGCATTTTTCCGAGCGGTTCCGTGCTTCGCAAGGCACGTTAAGCTGTTGGTGCCGGCTGCCGTCGATAGATGGCAGTCGTTAAGCCAAGTCAGAGGCCTTAGGGCGGCTTGAAAACTTCTGACAGTAGACGAGCCACTAGTCTACAAGCCTCCACCAATCCGGACTTGGCCCCCGTGGTGGAGTATGGCCTATACCTTCCTCAGGGAAGAGACCCGTGCCCCTCGGTGGGGACAAATGGATTGATGATGATGATGTCCGCCCCAGTTCCGTGCTATGCCCGTGCCAGACGCCAGATCAGTGGGCTCCGCGCCTTAACTGTTCTAGTTTGTCGCTCAATACAAAGGTTTAGTAATAATCCCGCTGTAATTTGTAATCCTTATAGTTATAAGGCCGCTACTATATTATTGTTTAATTCCCATATGTAATTCCTGGTGTACATACAAGAAAGAATATTCTATCTATCTATCTCTTCGCGACAAAACGCTTCAAAAAAAGCCAATAATGTAGAACTATTGTGATCGTGAGAGATAATAATTCCCATTATGCGATTCTCATGCTTCAATGATAAATCATTCCGGCGGGTAATTTGTCTAACCGTGGACGGTTAAATTAAACAAAGACAGACTAAACAGGTAACAAAAAGCGGTGGCAGCACATTGTAGCACCCGCGCCTCACAAGTGTACAGATTTTCTTTGTTTTTTAGGGCTCTGTACCCCAGAGGGTAAGGGACCCTATTACTAAGACTCCGCTGTCCATCTGTCTGTCTGTCTGCCACCAGGCTGTATCTCATGAACCGTGATAGTTGAAAATTTTTACACTTAATTTATTTCTGGTTTTTACACTTAATTTTTACACTTAATTTATTTCTCACCAGTCAACCCGCAGGAGGGACAGCGGAGGCAAAAATTGGGGTAGGCGTGCAAAAAAATAAAGATAAAATGAAAATGGTACATACATAGTATTTTTATCACTTTCTTTTTTCTCTTTTTTCTCGTGTTTTCTCTGTGCACAAAAACGTACTAAGACCGCTTATGATTCCACTATACAGAGGTTAATTTCTCACTCTTTCAAGAAAAGATTACTCGTAATCTAAAAGAAAATGCGTGTATTATCTTTAATGGAGTGCGAATGGCTCTCCAGCTTTGTGAAGTCATTCGCGCCTCACTCGAGATAAGCTAAAAGCCCCGGCAACTGTGGCCATGCAGTGGGAAAATAGGGGACGTTTTGTGAGTTATTTCCAACACTGGCTGATAAGTGTCCGGTTTGCTAGGGTGACCACGCTGAATAAAAGTATTTACGTTCACCATGACATTAGTAACGAAAAAGCATTCATTACCGCAGAGCTTGAAATCAACTATGTGCGGCGGGCTCGCGGGGTGACAAATTATGTATGCATAGACATACACAAACTCGCGCCTATATCCCGGAGGGATAGGCAGAGACCAGGGTTTGCCAATTGCCACATTCACAAACCTCTTTTGCTCTGACATACTACAAGTAAGTATATAAAAAACCAGCTTGTTGGAACTGGTGTAGTTTATACCAAATATTAAGTTTTTGTATAATATACAATAACATGATACTTATTAAAATTTTAATAATTATTGAAATTTTTTTATTTTGATATTTATTTATCGCATAATAAATCATTTTAGGAGGCAAACTAAACACTAATCAGTATAGAGTACCCTTTACACTTAGTAAAGGGTACTACCAGAAGAGTTTTAGTTGGAAAATTAGACTAATTAATTAACTTCGTGACTTTTTTGTTTATCGCTTTCTTTACGATAATTACATTGAAACAGCTACTATGAGGATAGTAAATTCCTTACGGTATTTTTTGAGAACATCTTTCAGTAATCTGAGTGATTAAATAAGATAAATTAAAACAGACAGACAGAACAGTTAGGCTCCCAACTTTAATTTAATTGATGGTTGACCTACACGAAGATGAAACGAACCGAATTTAATGTGGATCAAGCAAACGGCGCTGAGCTTGAGTCGATGCGATGTTCACTGGTCATCATTATCATTACCATTATATTCGGCTTGTATATGCCAGAAATTTACCAATGGTGGTACAAAAAACCAAATCGCACTAAATAAATTAACTTTACCTTTCAAATAACGTTTACTCAAAAATTCAGAGTCCCCTCCAATTAAATAAATTCTCACCAAATTGCGTTTTGATTTTTTCGTGATTACAGAGGCTTTTCCCCAGCAAAAGATGTTGGTATTAAGTAGTAGCACTGCATGCACGCATGCCGGTTTCCGGTACTTGTTATTATCCGGTACCCAATGTTTTATTTGTTTATTATTAATGTGGAAAATTGACAAGAATATAATTATTTATTCCTTTTTAAAAAAAAACTATGTCTAAAATTTCCACGATTTAAATCCATGTAGGATATAAAGTCCCGCATGTTATATTTTTAAACATGATATGAAATTGCGCATGTGATCCCGAAATTTATTTCAATTAGAATTAAATTCTCCTCAGCCCAGTGCAGTTCTATGGTGTTTTTAATGTCTCTTATCAATTATTTAGAAACATTTTTCTCGTGGCAACAAATATTCTGTATTGGACTGGAAAAAGCAGTAAATTAACGTAACTGAATCTAAGTGGCACACCGAGAGCACAAAATAAAAAAGGACAGAAATTTATGGACTCACAGTAGTTTAGTAAAACTGAACCTTTTGTTTCATGTTAACTGAAAGGTTGTTCGAAACATAGGCGCCGGATAAGAGTGGGCGGACTCCCTCCCCACTGTTTAATATTCATTCATTACGTAAGAATATAAAAGAAAAATAAGAAAAACACTACAGCGCTAAAAAGTTAGAAATAATTTAAATAATTAGGAGTAGAAGTATTTATACATGTAAGTATTGTAGAAGTATGATTTGGAACCGGTGCCCAAAATATATGTGCTGGTCTTGAAACTGGGCACCGACTACAAATTATACTTCTACAATACCTACATGTATAAATACTTCTACTTCTAATTATTTAAATTATTTCTTACTTTTTAGTGCTGTAGTGTTTCGAAGTCGGTTTTTATTTTTTATTTAAAAATTTTTTTTTTCAACTTTTAGTGGGGGAGGGGAAGAAAAATAAATAAGTCCCTTATAACCATAATTTACCCTTCTTAATTCGTTGCTTTAAAATTTGATGTTCTAAATTTCCATCTCCGAAAGTCCTACCAGAACATCACCAAATTAACTTGGGACTACTTTTACGCTATTTTATGAAACATACGGATATTACTAAAGGATGGGCCCCAATAGGACTTATTTACTGCTGTCCATTGAAGAGTTCCGTTCTCCATCTCTGAAAGTCTCCATCAGATATTCACCAAATTAAAATGGGACCAATGGGACGTTATACCTGCTCGAACAAAAAAAAATTGTCGAAATCGGTTAAGTTTTGACGGAGTTATGGAGGAACATAGCCAAATAAAATATATATATATACGCCTCGAATTGATAACCTCCTCCTTTTTTGAATTCGGTTAAAAATAGAACGTCGGCCCATTGAGGATAAGTATATTTTTTACTTTGCGTATTTTTGTGAGCTTACTTAAAGTTCTTAAACTTTTAAGACTCCGAAAAATAATGTCTTAGTTTTGAAACTAAGACATGGTCGGCCCCTTCCCCGACCGGAAGGGGCCGACCATGATTGATTTAATCGTAAGTTTCAAATTGCGAAGTAATGTCAACCAGTCAAATACAAATGTCAAAAATTAAAGTGTGTTTGTAGGGTTCCGTCAACAAGGCACCCTTATAGCTTCGCCGTGTCCGTCCCTCCGTGTGTCTTTTTGCCCCCGGCTTAGCGCAGAGACGACAAGTACGAGAGAGCTGAAATTTCGCATAGATATTTACTCGTATTACGCCGACAAAACGGTAGAATAAAATCTCGAAAAAAATCGTTTTTAAAGTTCCCCCTTACACCTAAATAATTAGGGATGCAATTTTTGTTCTCGCCTACACACCTTAGTGTAGGGTGTCGTTGAATTGGTCTTTTCAAAGGTGTGCGAAGCCCATTTTTCGAGTTAGGGTTCCGTTTGCGAAACATTAAGCTTTAAATGGCAAATTTATATCCGAGTAGGTCGTCTATTTCTTCAAATTCTCTCAAATAACGTTTATATCCTCTTCTACATTCTAATTATTCAATTATTCGCGAGGGCTACTCCCATCGACTATTTGTAACTAAACGGTGTAGAACTAACGCTGGTGAGCGGGCTCCGCTTTATAGACTAGGTAATCTTCGTTTTTCATGTAAAAATGTTGGTTTCATCTAATGTTTGTTTTCAGTTGCCACTTACACATGTCATTCAATGTTATGTGTCTGTGCTTATTCTGTTTAAGTAAACTGAAGAAAACGCTGCTGGTTGTACAATTACTTATAGGTATAGTGTTTATGTTATTCCTAAGTAACATTAATGTGTTTGTACAACTATTTTTTTTTCTCTAATCAATAAAAATAAAAAATAATAAAAATTAAATTGTATTCGAATTCGTCGAGGCACACTTCTGTTTCTCTATCACGTGGATGTGTCATACATACGTAGCCTAGGTAGCCAGAGTCACTTAACTTTGGGCGTCGTAAAATAAATCAAGCGAAGAATACCGGTAAACTATAACGTTTAGAATGATCACAAGCTATATGGTTAATGAACGCTTTAAATTATTATTTTAGTGTCTGCGGACAAATTTTATAACTGTTTCTTTCTTTGTATGTAGCATTCATTAGTTCTGTTAAGTGCAATATTAACCATAGGATCGCATAAATTTAAGCTTTGGACACAAGCGTCTTCAATACCTTTGACAGATTAAGTACAATTGACCGTAATTAAGGGGCTTTTTAACTCGTTCTCGGAGATTAAACCCATATAGAGTGGAACTGGTAGCAATTAATCACAGTCCAAAGTGAACCTATCCTACAGGCGATGCACTTCATCAGGCCCTAGAGTCTAATACACAAATTGATTTTCAATAGAGTAATCTACGCACGACAATTATAGCTGTCATTTGCCTCTCTTTGGTAGTCCACTAAGCAAAAGTACAAAGTCATTCCAATGGAAGAATGATGTAACCCGAGCAAAGTAAATAGACATCTCTCGCGAAAAAGATCGAATCGCGCGAGGTGCCGAGTATAGTTGCAATTAAATTGGAATTCGATCATTTACTAGCCTACCAACAGTGTCAATGAAACGACCATTGCTATAATATGTTACATAGATGTTGACTCAGCACAACGCTGAGTCAACATCTATGGTCCTGTTTTATTTATTTGTTTTGTTTGTTGTGTATTTAGTTTTATTTCTGTTGTTGGGCATAAGCAGCCTATATACGTCCCACTGTAGGGCACAGGCCTTCTCTCAGGGAGAGAGTATGGGCTTAATCACCACGCGTGCCCACCGCGGATTGGCGTATTATTTTACTTATCTGTTTATTTTGTTTCTGTGATGTGTCTTGTTGGTATAGTAAATGTCTTTCTTCTTCTTCTTCTTTTAATATGGTTCAACCACTATGCATTTTAGAGACTCGAACCTCAGCCTCAATAGAATGTCAATGTTGCAGGAACATAGGTCTTCTTCAGTAAATGCTGACTCAAGTTCATTTTCGGGGGTTCAATACTTAAAGCTACCTAAATTTACTTTTTTAATTACATTATTCTTCTTGTGTTCTGTTGAATAAATCTAGTTTTTTACATCTCTTTTTCTGTCAACGATTCAGACATTCACGGTCATCCACGTGGGGTTGAATTACTTAATTCAACAAAAGCAGAGGGGACGTTGTATTTTTTAATAGCTCGCGATCCTCATACATATACACTTAACGGGTTTAGTCGCGGTTATTTATTGGGTATTATTTATTATTTATTCCGTGTGGTGCCGGATTAAGAATGGCGTCACTCCATTTCCTTCCGTGGATGTCGTAGAAGGCGACTAAGGAAATCAATTACCAGGAGACGGGCAGCAGCGTCTTCCTGAGATTCTAACTGCATACTGCAATCGCCAACTCGCCTGCCAAGCGTGGCGATTATGGCAAAACCCCTCATGGTTATTAAAATCACGAAGGAGGCCTGTGTCCTGCAGTGGGCGTCGAATGGCTGATGATGATGATGATTTGTTGGGTAAACTTAATAATTACGTCCGGAATTGAGGTAATTAAGTTTACTCTGGACAGTGAGAAGACAGCAGCCCGATGGTCTGACGATATAGTTGGGTCAGCGGAAGGTCCGTGGATGCGGATGGCAAGGGACCGTCAAAATGTATAACTACACGTGGGATATACTCGTAATACAATACTTGCCATCAAAAAACGATGTCCGGTTATAATTTTTAAGTAAACGTCACAATTTGGAAAGTTCGTCTCCATAGAAAAATCTGTCACCAAGCGCTTCTACCAATATATTTATAGACCCGCTGCGGGGCAGACTCATATATCTCCTTCGCAAATGGCCTTTTTTCGGCGTCCATTCATGTAAAACCGGCGGGTTGGCCACGCCAGCTAGCGGGTACCATTCAAGAATTTAATCGGCCATTCATATGCTCCCCAACGCACCGTTTAGCATACTAACGAGACTATGTGTCGAAATGTCAATCGAGCTTCGATTGCCTCCGGGCCTCTCGGCTCTGACCATTTATCATGTCACCATCTGTACAAACTAGTCAAATGACACAGAGTAAAGAAAGCTCATATCGACTATAAAACATGTAACTACATAGGCGTAGACTCGGCTTTTGTCTGCACTTGCGCAAGAGAACTCCATAGGATAAAATTATATCTTTGCGGCAAGCGCAGACAAAACGCCTGTTAGGCTGGGTAGATTCTACACGTTTTTTACTACATTTGCCTTTCTAAAACAATATTTTACATAAAAACTAGAAATATTTATAACTACATAAATAAGTAATTCGCTAAAATTGAAAGAAAAAAAAACATGTAAAACAGACACAAATACGTAATTTGACTGCTGTGATATACATTTTATTATGCATCACTATGGAATGTGCCAATCACACGATCAAATTAACAAAAATCCAGCTCCACACGTTGATCATTTAATGAGTTCTCAGAAACATCAGAAATTATAATAAGGTAATTTCAGCTCGTCCCCTATGATAGTTCAATATGGGGACACAGCTTGACACCTTCAAAAGTTAGCTTATCATCAGTCAAAACTTAGCGGTCTATCATAGAGGGTATGAAAATACTGATATTCGTCCCGAAAACTAAACTTACTGGACACCAAAACTTACTGCCGTCTGTCTTACGTCATGTCTTACTTACACAGAAAAAAACTACAATATCCATAAAATTTTGCCGGGACATCAATAAAAAAATGGAGTTGCTTCATCATCATCATCAGCCATTCGACGCCCACTGCAGGACATAGGCCTCTTTCGTGGTTTCCATAACCATGAGGGGTTTTGCCATAATCGCCACACTTGGCAGGCGGGTTGGCGATCGCAGTATGCGGTTGGAATCTCAGGAAGACGCTGCTGCCCGTCTCCTAGATATTGATTTCCTTAGTCGCCTTCTACGACATCCACGCAAGGAAATGGAGTGACGCTATTCTTAATCCGGCGCCACACGAAGAGGAGTTGCTTAATTTAAAACAACGGACGCGTAACTTACAGCATTGTATACCAACCAGCAATGTTTTTAAGTGTATTTAAAAAACCGGCCAAGTGCGAGTCGGACTCTATTATCTATACAAGATTAGACACAAAGATCGAGATAAAACGGCAAAAAATCACGTTTGTTGTATGGGCGCCCCATTTAAATATTTATTTTATTTTAATTTAATTATTTATTTTTGAAGCGAATATAGAACTAAATTATACAGTGAAAATTTGAAGCGTCTACCTTTTGCCGTTATTAATATCGAGCAAAAAACGGCAAAAACTTACGTTTGTTGTATAGGAGACCCCTTAAACATTTATTTATTTCTGTATTTATTTATTTTATTCTGTTTTTAGTATTAGTTGTTATCGCTATAACGCCTACCTGTTGCCGTTATCAATATCGATCCAAAAACTTTGTTTAGTGGGAGCCCACCTTAAATATTTGTTTTATTCTGTTTTTAGTATTTGTTATTATAGCGGCAACAGAAATACATCATATGTGAAAATTTCAACTGTTTAGCTATCACGGTTCATGAGATATAGCCTGGTGACAGACAGACATACAGACAGACGGACAGTGAAGTCTTAGTAATAGGGTCCAGTTTGGCACCCTTCGGGTACGGAACCCTAAAAAGAACCGCTTTTAAGTAAGTTAAGTACTCAATATGTTTCTGCTCTCATTCATGATAATATTTGTAATAAAGTCAGTAACACAAAAGTAGTTTTTACGAGTTAATTTTAATATTTTTGTATTTGTATTCAAGCGCCTTTTTACTGTCAGCTCTGAGCTAAGGTACTTGCACGGCAGCTGCAAAAACACGCGAAGTGGTAAAAGAGTCATTAAAATTACAAAAACAGTACAACCATTCGAAAGGCATAAAATTCAAGTATTTAATAGTATTCATAACGTGAATAGGTCGATGGTCTCAAAAATAATAAT
The DNA here is from genome assembly GCA_947308005.1 of Yponomeuta malinellus. Lineage (NCBI taxonomy): Eukaryota > Metazoa > Arthropoda > Insecta > Lepidoptera > Yponomeutidae > Yponomeuta > Yponomeuta malinellus. Next base: position 17,706,053 of record OX371007.1, on the reverse strand, counting down.
ATTTCTTGTCCAAAGCCGCTTTTAAGCCGCTTTCGTGTTTTACCCTCTACAATATTCGACAAGTGCACATATCTAAATAATATTAGCATTAAAACGATGAAGCTTACTGAGACCAAAATAGTTGCTAGTTGTTTAAATATAAATTTAAAGATGTGTTATTAGACAATTAATGTTTTTATTACAGTGCAACGGAATGCTTGACCGAAAGATAATAGCATAGACGTACATAAATTATATAATTAGAAAGAAAAGAAAGAAGACATTTATTGTATTACTGACTTTTGTTAATTTCACTTTTGTTGATATTTGAATTTGCTCTGACGTTGCTTTAATACATCAATTATCTTTTGACAAAATGAATTGTTACAATAAAACCTAAGTCTTTAAGGCGCTCTCTCGTAACAAAATTTGAATGCAGGCAAAGCATGCAGGACACATATTCGACTATGTACCATCTTTTTCAAAACTCATGTGTGACAAATAAACATCTTTATTTTTTATCTTTACCTTCAACAACACTCGACGGCACTTTCATACAAAGAAAGCATCATTTTTATGACATTATCAACTTAATTTGTAACGACTGGTTGAAACATTATTTCTTGAAGTTGCAACTTCTTAATTAGTAATAATGACCGTGTGGCGCCGGATTAAGAATAGCGTCACTCCATTTCCTTCCGTGGATGTCGTAGAAGGCAACTTAGGAAATCAATTACCAGGAGGCCCGCCTGCCAAGCGAGGCAATTATGGCTGGGCCCCTCATGGTTGTGGGGGCTGGTGGCTGATGATGATGATGAATTAGTAATAATATTAAACTTTGGCCTTTGCATATACGTAATGAGATGATTTATACAGCGTCCGTCCAGCGTGGTACCTTCACTCACACTAGATGGGTGTTAGGCTTGCCCAGAACCTATACCATCCTGACAGCTTAGTCAGCCTAGCGGTGGTAAAGTGGTGGTAGCCCAGTGGGTAGAGCAATGGACTCGGAAACGATAGACCCAGGTTCGATTTCCAGTGCGGGCATGTACCTATGACTTTGTTTATTTTCAAAGTTACGTACATCTGCGAATTTGTAGTAGCAATACCACACGCTAATCGTGAAGGAAAACATCGTGAGGAAACTCGCGGCTTGGTTGGCTCCGCACATAGTTATAATAATAGAGACATACAAAACACGAAACATACAAAAAGGGCATTATATCAAAAATAACATGTACAAAGGCGAGCTTAAGCTGTAAGAGATTTCTTCCAGCAAACATCGGAGGATCGAAGAAGCAGTAAAAACGCGTCCTTATACGTAATTTTACGGCTATTGGAGCCATAACCATTTTTCATGCACTGGGCACTGAATGCAAGCAGTAACGAACGGTTTCCGTGTTTGTGCAGGGCTATATTCCATTTAAACCCAGTCAAAATAAGACGTTAGGGATTGATTGATATGGGTCAGTCAGTACAGTTTGTGTTAATTTACGGTTATACTCTGTAATGTGCGTTTGCTTAACAGTCTCGTTTGGTACTCGTATATCAGCACTTAGTATTTTCTTCGGAATAGTCACTTGAAGGTAACTAATTTTTTACAAAAAAAAATTAAGAATTTGACGACTTTCTCGTAGATCTCATAAACGGACCTTGAACAAATTTTATATAACCACCCTTTAGGTACACTTTTTCTAACAAAAAAAGTATGAATTGAAACAGTCAACGTGGTAAAGAATTATCGCTGAACATACATAAGAAGAAATACGGACAAATTAAGAACCCGCTCCTCTTTTTAAGTCGGTTGAAAATTTGGGAAAAGGATGGCCGTGGATAGAAAAAATTGACTTGCCTTAACGGGGGGTCTAAAAAAATTAATTAGGTTGAAGTATTTATTTAAATTTAGCCTAATGAAGTTCTCGAATGGAGACTACATATCGGCAAGCGCAGCGTAGGACGACCAGCCACAAGACGGACAGATGACCTCATCCAAGTGGCAGGAGGGCGCTGGATGTAGGCCGCTTCCAACCGGTCTTTTTGGAAATCCATGGAGGAGGCCTATGTCCAGCAGTGGACTTCTTGTGGCTGAATGATGATGATGATGATGAAGTGAAAATACTCGCCTAACATTCGAGAGGTCGTGGGTTCCAATCCCAGCGTGTACCAACATTACGTACATTTGTGAATTTGAAGCAGTTGTACCACAAATGTAAAAGAAAGGACAGTGATGAAAAACGTACGTGACAAAACCTTTTGTTAAATGTACAGCTAAGTGTCACGCCCGTCATTTATATTTCCGGGTAAAGAAGACCGACTTCGGCTCCACCCGATATCGCTTAGGATACGATTGTTTTGTCTACCGGATCGCTTCGGTAACCTAGTCCCGTGTTGTTTCATAATAAAGGCCGGTATTTACGGAGGCATTCAGCGTAATTGTGAAGGTGTAAACTGTTTGACAAAGACCTGTTTAGACGGGGCGAGGCGATTGCTCGTTCGATAGGAATTATTGCGCTGAAAGTAGTTGGTCATTTGGCATGGAAATGTTGATAGTGATCTTGGAAACTGCCGGAATCAATCGTAAGTGGATGTAGTTGATGTCCTAAGCTCCCCAGACAGAGAAGCAATTCGTGCAAATCAAGTACGGCGGCACTCAGTGGGAATCGAAACCACGACCTTTGTTTTGTTAGTCAAGCGTGCTAACGAGGCAGTCGAATAAGTCTGGAACGTATCTATAAGTACGCGTACGGATTTTAGTCAATCCTGCATTGAAATTGCACTTTTGTGAGCAGATACATAGATTCTTTACCTTTGACTGAGATTGGCTTTAACATGATTTGATTGTCTACTGACAGACAGCCCTATCACCAGGGGTTTCACCGCCTTGTAAAAGTGCTCTAAGATACTCGACCTCTTTTCAATTACAATCATAATTACAAAATTGTATGAAGTCTTATGGCCATGCATTCCATTCCATAATTTTGCTAAACAACGTCGTAAAATCTCGCCTTCGATGGATGTAAGTCTCGAGTAAGATCGTGTTGTTTCAACAATACCTATCTTGAGTATATTAACCGACATTTCTGCATAATTAAAAATGTTTAATTACAATCATCATTTATCCAAAGATTCTGACAAAAGCTAATGATAAAATAATAATAAAACGAGATGTTCTCGCCAACTGCTGCCTCGTTTTCAATTTGATAAAGCTAACAATTATAATAGTTACGAGTACGGAGACGTTTTTTGTTTACTGTCTATCGTATAAGCTTGTAACATTATTAATAACTTTATACTTTATTGCACACATAAAATCACATGAACAAAACAAAACATTTACAGAAAAATTCAAAAGTGTACATCGCGAGCTTATTTCAGCAGAAATCTCTTCCAGCCAACCATAACGTTTACCGGATGCGAAAGTGGCCCCAACTGTCCTACTAAAAGTCGTGCAATGCTGACATAAAGGTTGCGTGGTGACTATTTTGTACATTTACTTATAGCTTTGTACGGACTATTCAGAAAACAAAATAGAGTCACTGCCAGTACTGTTCACTTACCTCGGCGTTTGAAATCGCAAGTGGACACACGTGGTGAATAAGCCCATAGTCTCTCTCTAAGGCAAGTTCTGTGCCCTGCAGTGAGAACACTAAACGCTGCTTACGCTTTTACGTTAACTGTACAGACATGTCCGAGGAGCCAAGTGCGTCCGGCGGCATTTTTACTCCTCACTCCTGCTTTTACGAGCACAGACAGGCAATAAAACTCATTGTTTGCGTTGCACAGATTAGTGGCTGTTTCGGTGGCCACACACGGACCGCGCGTAAAATGGGATTATGAGGTTTTAAGAGTTTAGGTACCTACTTTTCAGTTCGACTTTAATCACGGGCTGACCTTGTTTATATTATGTGCTGCAGTCGTGGCCGGTGGCAGGATTATTTGTAGGGCGGATCATTTGCAGTGTTGCTATTGTATTTTATCAGGGGGATTTATATTGGACATCATAATATAATATTGGATAGATAGATAGATAGAAGAAACAATAAGTAACAATAAGAAGAATAAGAAGAACAATAAGAAGAAACAATAAGAATAAGTATAGTTCAGCTGAAGAACAAACCCGCTGAATAGAGAAAGACAGTCTCACCAGTGACAAAAATACTCTCCTCAAGTTCACTCCACGTGCAGACGACAGCACATCAACCTTTAAATGCGTGCACACTACTCAGTTACGATAAGGGTGACTTTGCAACGAAAATGTTAAGGTTGCTGCGACTGTTCATAAGATTTGCCACTCGATGAATCGAGTGGCAATGTGTTCATAAAGTGTATTTAAACCAAACCAATATTTCCTAACTCATGCTATGTCAGAATAAGTATATATACTTGTATACTTATTCTTATTGTTTCTTTTTCTCTTCCACTTGCTTATAACGTAGAAGATTAAGACTCCTCTGTTTGGTGCTGAATGCTGATGCTGGATGCCGATTATCGTTCACGTGAAAAGCTTATTATAGATCTCCATATTAGATCTCCTAGATGACCTACTCAAGGAGTGGATGGGTTTTCTTCTTCTCCTTTCGTATCGAAAGAGTCAATTCCTTCCCAGCCATCCGCTCCCAAAACCGCGCCACTGCGATCGCGCTGGGCGATGCCTCCATGAGATCCTGCAAGCTGCACTGTGGCGCTTCAGAGCAAACATAAAGGTGCGATATTTTTTGGACCAGTGTTAAAACCGCGAAAGAGTTGTTCAGACCGTAGTAAAGTGCTGACTGCCAACCTCCAATAATGGAGATGCACGTGAAGAAGAAAACACTGCTAACGTGGTAATGCGGGAGATCTCGTTTCCTGGACGATTTGCTAACGTGGTCTATATCTCTTGCCGCAGGTGCTGTGTGCCGCAGTGGCGGGCGCTGGCGACGTCTACGGGAACTCGAGCCGCGTGCGCCGCTCCCCGCTCCCCCACCATCCGCACCGCGTGATGTTAGTGCCTTTTTTATTTTTTTTTATTTTGGGGTATATTTGAATCGTGTGATTTTAAAACGACACATGTCCTTTCATTACAACTTTGCAGGAAATAGAAAAAACTGTTTTATACAAATACTAATATCTACAACAGCAATATTTTAGCATATTATATTGATTTCTGTATGAATAAACTACAATTTTTTTTTCTAATGCAAATCAATAGGTAGGTGTAAATAATTTTATAAAAAAAAATGGACAAGTGTTATTTTAAAAACACATGTGACTTGTGTTGTTTTAAAATCACACGATTCATTTAAATGTAGAATAGAGGTATCCATCTAAAACCGTTTTGGTTTTGGTTTTCCACTGTTGACAGCCGTCAGGTGGCCAAAAACGCATACAAAAAAACGATGGACAGCTGTTAACAGTGGATTAACAGATTGTTAGTGTACGAGAAATTGGGGGTAAACCTACGGACGCGAGTAACCATACACTTGTACCTTCTACTCAAACGTCAGCGATACTACTAGCGACCTCTAGTAGGGAGTGGCGATATTATCGAAATAAATTATTCATGTTATTTGAATACTGCTCGTGATATCTAGCGTCAATAAATTGAAAATCATCAAAGTTTAGGTTCCAAAAGCCAACTTATAACTGAGAAACGTTGATTTGTCCAATCTGGCTTTGTAATTATATACTTTCACGGCCTTCCATGTACCATACACTGTCCCCGTACTAAAATGTTCTGCCCGGCAGATAGACTGCTTAGTCTGTGTCCTTATCGCACCTTAATTTCCTTAACGTCACTAAACGAAAAACACACATTTTCAGCGAAGGTGTCATTCTTCAGTTAAAACTCATGCGTTCCGCGAGAAAGTACCTAACGACACAATGACATCTAGGGGGTTTTTAGTGAACTATTCAAACCAGTGTCTTCAGCAAACATAGGCCCGAGATTGTAGGTTAGATGGCGGTACTTACCTCCATTTTGATGATTTTTGTTTAGTGACGTTAAGGAAATCAAGGTGCGTTATGGTAATAAAAGTTGTACAAAATGTATAGCTTTTACCCTCCGACATCATTTCAACCGTTAGCCAACAAATCCACTTTGCAAGAAGTCTAAAACGTTACCTTCTACCTTCCAGCAAGGACGAGGAGCCAGACACCGCGGCGGTGGCGTGGAAGAAAGCGCACTGGCGCGAGATGCAGGGTCTCCTCCGCAGCGAAGGCTCGGAGGGCTTCGTCGAGTGCTGCCCGTCGGTATTGGAGATGGTGGCGCCGAAGGGCGGCCGCACGCCCAGCGGCCTCTTCGTCGAGCTCTACGAAGACGCCGAGAATAAGCAGCAGCTTTACGAGCTGTCGTGCGCACCGAACATAGTCGATCGGCCGTGCAGGTGGGTGTCATTATGGACGTGGCGTGGCAAGTGCAACAGAGCTCTAACTCAGCATATGCTGGAGAGCAGTACACTCCAGCGCTGATCTTCCGCTAGTGCCCGTCAGTACGGAGGCGCACAGTGCTTGGAGAGATTCTACGAACGAAACTAAAATAAAATGCTGAGGTAATTGTAAATAAAATAAGTGATTAACATAATATAATAAATTATCGTGTATTCATCAGATTAAAATTAGCCGTTAAGGCATTATCTTAGCGCAATAAAAACTTCATTATCATTTGTATGGGACGGAAAGTGCCATGACAGTGTATATAAAACTGTATCCTCTCACGAGTTTAGTGCATTGGTACAGATATGTTTTTCACGTACAAATGTGTTTTTCATGTACACCATGTCGAAGTGTTACCAAATTTTCTTTCCAAAGATTGCCACTATATAAGTTTTTCGCCAAGTTTGTAGACCACTGTAATGCATTCCAAATGCTTGCTTATGGATTCACAGTGCTCGTATATGAATCTCTATTCTCAATAAACAATTTCAATTTCGTTGTGTACTGGTAGGTCTAAACTCAAAAATCTTAAGGGGCTCCAGGGAGTAACCCTGACGCCACCGAGGAAATAAAATCATTTCTTCTTTCTTTTTTAATCGAACTTGCAAAAAGTGTCTGTACAATCTCCCAATCATGTTAATAGTCATTTCTTAGGACCCCATGGACGTAAATCTAAGGCAAAAAATCTAGAACTAATGCTATCTAGTACCAGGTTCGTGATTCTTTCTGTTGTTGTGTTACTATGTGCTTATTTTGTTTCGGTGATGTATCTTGTTGGTATAATAAATGTCTTTCCTCTTCTTTGTCGCGGGTCCTAAAAATCACTGTTAACATGACTGAGAGATTGTACAGGCACTGTTTGCTAATACGAGTACCATCTGTAAAAGAACGTATGATTCTTTTTTCATTGATGGCGCTAGTTAGCTCATGGTCTTTTGTCATCTGCACCTCCCAGCCGACTCCACAATTTCGTCTTAACATCGGGCTACTGGTCTACCCACTGATAGCCACTGTCCGCCCTCTTGTTCTCTGAAGCCACTCTATTATAACACTTTCAATTAGAATGAGGATTAGACTACTTTTTGTTTCTCGCTCATTTGCGTCCTGTATATTGTGTGAGCGAAAGGCAAATTATTATTCAGTCCTTTCAATAACTGTGCTATATTTCTCTGGTCCACCTGCCTCACCAGGTGACAAGACCAAGAAACTGTAATCATTTACCTCAACATTGTTTTTAGTATAAGACAATCACTAAAAACATTGTTATGAACTGCAGTGTCGGGTATTATCTTTTAAAGCAAACCAGGGATAGCTTCGAAATGTTATTATAATTCTATTGACATTCTTGGAAACATCTTATTATCAATCTTTTAGCGTTCACTTTTCGTTGGCGAGTTAAATAGGGATTCATTGATACACAAAAAAGGTGCAGAATTTTAGATTTTTGTTTGCAGCAGAATTTCTTTCACTATTTTTGTCCTATAATGAATTAATACAAAGTTCTCTTCTATTTCAGATTCGTCGACGCCCGCCTATACAACCAGTCGAGGTGTATACAGAAGTATTCGTATTCGTACGCGCTGGTCCGCAAGCCGGCCACCACGGAGCTTCCCGACCAGCGGGAGCACCGACACAGGAGAGAGGGAGCCTTCTCGGTACCGGGCACTGGCGGATGGTCCATGGACTACGTGAGGGTTAGAGCCGGCTGCGAGTGCCAGATCACACCGCCCAAACGGAAACCCATGCACAGAAAGCGCCAGGAGCGACACAAACAGAGAAGGAAAAATAGAAGGCTCGAAGAAGAAGACGAGACCTGACAAAGACTCTAAGGACTAGTGAAAATCCAGTGCGTGACTCTTGAGCAAATTAATCCAGTCGTGTTACCGAAGGTGCGTGTGTATGTGCAAACGTTAATCGGTGTGCTCTGATTAGTAATTGTATTTATTTTCTTCTTCATTGTATTCTCTTTTTATCTCTATGTAAATTACGCTTTTTGTTGTAGTTTTTTTGAGCTTATCTGTCTCGATTGGGATTTCTTAATACCTAAGTGCCTTCACTTAGATGCCTGAGGAGTTAACCGCAGCTGAAGTCTTCCAACCATCAAATTGACAATTAAATACTAGGTCACAGATGTCGCAGCAGAATACCTATTATTATCTAATAAAGGTAATAACAGTCATTTAGTCAACTTAGCCATTGATTAAGATCGAGATTCTAAAGTAGGTAAAGCAAAAATAACATCGTTATTTTTATTTGTTATTGACTCACTTCTCCGGTGAACTTGTACATCTTGGAAGTCTCAATTACCTACGTTCATTAAATCTTGTGTTGTGAAGTGGCTCGCCCTACTGATTGTAATGCTCTCTCTTTCAATATAAAAATAAGAATATTTATTCAAAGTTAACATTTATCAATTTGTTATTATTATAACTGTACTTACTTATAGGATTAAGAGCGTCGAGTCAAAGATCTGTATTATTTTCTATTTTGTAATACGTTTATTGATTAGGTAAAATTAGTATTTAATGAGGATTACATTTTATTTATACTGTATAATACGAGGTATTCTGACTTTCGGTATGACTTTTTAAGATTAATAATAGATTTGCTTCCATGAGCTGTATGAAATTATACTTCACACAATATTTTTTGTGGAGTGAGATTATTATTGTGCATTTAGATTTTGTTTAAAACATCAAAAACGCCACTTTTTTGCCAAAACTTAGGTTTACCTCAAAATGCGCAGCTCTTGAAACAGCCCAATTAGATTTTAAAAGATTTTTTCACATTCTTATTTCGAAATATCAGGGTTTTTGGAATTTATTTAATGCCTTAGGCAAATAATTTTCCTAGATGGGAGAATGTCTATTCTCTTTAACAAATGTTGTTTTTGGCATTATCAATCTCTAATCGCCACAACAAAGCAGAAAAACAAAACATATATTTATTGAAAACAAACTTGTTTGAAGTGTTTTAGTAACTACGCATTTTGAAGATAACCCTGTGTGATGTAATTTAATAGGTTACAGCGCCATCTAGGGACGAATAGCCAAGTGAGATATCATAACCAGAGAAAACACGGAATACCTAGTACGTAATCTTCACTTTCATCACAAAATAGTGCCATAATTTCAGAACAATATTACTAGAAGATAAAGAAACGAAGTGCCTAAATATTTTTTTTTATGAATAGTCAAATCAACCTTTTATCAGAAGCTGACTTAGGTATTATTGTCGACATGAACCAGAACCTTAAAATTAATAAACAAAACTCGAAGCAGAATATGATTGTTTTATTATTTTTCTTGTCACCACCGTTACAATCACAACCCACTTCCAAATGTATCTGTCTATGTAGTTACAGAGTGGTAAACATTAGTACAACGTGAAACACAACTATAATTGCAGTAATTGAAAAAATAAATTTTTATTAGTGATTTATTCAGTTCCCACTGCTGGGAAAAAGTTGAAAAAAATACTTATGATATTGTGATATGACTGGTTCTTTTTATTCAGAACACCCTTCAAATTACTGTACAGAATTATTATAAAAATTCGGACAGAATTTTATCTTCAGTACATTATTATTTTCAAATGAAGTGGCGTTTCTTTTTATTTTTATAACCTAATACGTACCTATCTCAACACAGAACAAAAGTCTTAATAAAATCTTTCACTGTCTCTTAAATAAGACAAATATAAAAAAGTATTTATTCACAAATTAACACATGAAAAGTAAAATTATTAAAAATAGTGGTCGCACGAACAGAATAAAGTTGTCCGTTGGTCTCCACGCTAGATTTTGTTGTGGAGACTTAGATAGAAAATGTTAATCTTATAGATAAGTATAACATAGTCTTTCTTGCCAAGCTGTAGCTACAGTCGACAGCATATCAACCTTTACAGTGTCAATCTGAATCTATTATTGACATTAACGATTCGAAGTCTAAAACGAGGTTGAACAGCTGTCGAGCGCTATCGTCAATTATATTTAAAGCTATCTTCATTAGGTACCTATTTCGTCCTATACCAATTAGTACCTACTTAGGACCGGTTTCTGATTTGAGAAATTCACACTTAAGTAACGTTCTGTCACGCTCTTTTCTAAGAAATTCGAAGAGACATCACTACAGTTAACTATTCACTTAGCGAAATTCTCAATTCAGAAACTGGCCGTTAGTGTACGAACTTGTCTTAAAATACTAAAACTCCTAGGAGACGGAGGCCTAAAAGAGTTATCTATGGCATTTATATTCATATTAATCATCGTGATCTGAAACAAAAATGGGGTAAAAAGATCAATTAAAGATTTTCCAATACTTTTTGTTAGATTGTGGTTGGTACTTTATTGCTGATCTAAAAAAAACAGATCACTAACCTTAGTTAATGATCTGTTTTTTTTTTCGCCAAGACTTAAACCAGCTCACCTCGGATTGGCACTTTCCACCGCTTAGGCATGAGACCACCGGGTTTCCTCACGATGTTTTCCTTCACAGCGATATTACAACTATAAATTGACAAATGTACGTATCGTAGAAAACAAAGTTACAGGTACGTCGTGCCGTGCTTCAAACCCAAATACCTCAAATATATGAGACACGGGTTTTACCGATGCTCTACCGAGGATCTACCACCACTCTAGAAGTCTAGACCATTTACGTAAGTGAAAAGAATACTTACCAAGATACATTGTCGTCAGACACATAAGCCCGAAACCGATGGCGACAGCCAACAGCTGTGCTGCTCCCGCGCCTCGTCTGGCATTGTGCCATCTCGCTCGCTCTCGTGGAAGGATCTCGGATACTGTCACGTAGAGGAGTGTACCAGCCGCCAACGCCTGAAACAACCAATCAATCAAGAGATGGAACGTGAAACAGAAAAGTCCTGAAGATAGTTATATTATTGTCATAACCCTTGCTCCCCCTGCCATGTTACATCCAGTTCATGAAATGGATAAGCTCTCGAACAGAAAACCAGACAAGTCAGGGAGGTTCTACCAACAACGAAACGCCTTGCGCTTAGCCTGCTGCGCCTAAAACAAGGTAACCTGCGTAAAACATTGGCGCTTTTAACAGGGCACTGCTTCCTGAATAGATATCATGGGATCTAGCATGAATCTAGCGTTTACCCTGGCTCCAACCGAGATCCCACCCGCAGATCAAGCGCTATTAAACACCTAGGACAGTCAACACATACTTACCGATCACTTCAGTACAGCCCTAGGTGTGAACCTAGAGGTATAAAATCAAGGACACTCTTTTGAACTCAATATATCGAAGAAATTAAATTAATATTTCAATATCTAACCTGCTCAAGGGGCACACCGACGACTGACTCCTGCAGCGTCCGGCTAGCGTCCAAGCAGGCACCCACAGCGATGCCGACCGCAGAGCCAACGCTGAACACTAGCACGCAGACCATCAACTAAATAAATACATCGGCATAGTGCAGCAGTAAGCATAAATTTAGCGTTTACCCAGGCGTGAACCGAAAACAGTATTAAATACCAAGAACAGTCCTGGCATACTTATCTTTAGCACCGACATGACCCTAGCTGTGAACCTAGAGGTATAATTAAAGTGAAAGTCAAGGTTTTCTTTTACTGAATCTACGATAGTAATATAATTAAACATAGTATCAATAGGTATATAAAGATCTAACCTGCATAAGGAGCACATCGACGACTGAGTCCTGCAGCATCCGGTTGGCGTCCTTTCTCTGAACACCAGCACGCAGGCTATCAACTAAATGAGTACCTACATCGACATCTTCGCAAGTCTATTGCGTCCATTGGAACCATTAGCGTACAACAGGCGTATATCCAGGCGGCTGTTGTGATCCTATCTGCAGAACCAGCGCTATAAATACATAGGATCATCATCATCATCATCAGCCATTCGACGCCCACTGCAGGACATAGGCCTCCCTCATGGTTTTACAAACCATGAAGGGTTTTGCCATAATCGCCACGCTTGGCAGGCGGGTTGGGGATCGCAGTATGTGGTTGGAATCTCAGGAAGACGCTACTGCCCGTCTCCTGCTAATGTATATTTCCTTAGTCGCCTTCTACGCCATCCACGGAAGGAAATGAAAAGACACTATTCTTAATCCGGCGCCACACGGAATACATATACAAAGGATAGTCTTCACATACTTTCCGATCGCTACAGTAACGACATCCTCCTTAGTCAAAGTCAGGGTGCCTCTTTTGAACTCATTTAAATTAATGTGTCATTATCTAACCTGCATAAGGGGCACAGCAACGACTGATTCCTGTAGCGTTCGACTGGCATCCATGCCGGCACCCACAGCGATGCCGACCGCAGAGCCAGCGCTGAACACCAGCACGCAGACTATCTGCGCGCACAGCCGGCCAGCCAAACTCTCGCACAGCTCCACCCCGAGGCAGAAGCCCACGACGTACTTGTGCGCTGACACCGCACCCAGCAGCATGAGGACCTGGAAATGTTTAAGAGCTAATAAACAAACATAATTATATTACATAAACAGCCTGCCTTCTCTTTTGGCTAGGGCTTAGACTTCGAATATTCGTTTTATACAAACATTCGCTTGTTTTGCTAATCGAATAATTTGGACTTTAATATTCTAACTTTTCGAATAATTTGAAGATTTTTTTTCGTATTCGAACTATATTTAACGCTACCGCCAGCGTCATCATCATCATCATCATGACCAGCCATTTGACGCTCATTGCAGGATATAGGCCTCCTTCGTGGTTTTCATAACCATGAGGGGTTTTGCCATAATCGCCGCGCTTGGCCGGCGGGTTGGCGATCGCAGTATGCGGTTGGAATCTCAGGAAGACGCTGCTGCCCGTCTCCTGGTAATTAACTCCCTTAGTTGCCTTCTACGACATCCACGGAAGGAAATGGAGTGACGCTATTCTTAATCCAGCGCCACACGGAACCACCAGCAAAATTAATTATCGGACAAAATTAAAGAGACTTTCCATTACCTATTTTCTGGTTAGTGAAGGTTGGATGTTTTATTACTCTTTGTATTTTAACGAAGTAAAATTTACTACTATATTCAGAAAACTTTAAAATTATGATCTAAGGAGGAAATAAAATTACTTTTCTTCATATAATAACAATTATTCGAAATATTTCTTATATTTGAATATCTTGGTTTGAGTAGTAAAAATGGGCGAATATTATAAGCCCTACTCTTGACGTATGGGCAAGCGCCTGTTTTGAGCGTCCCTGCCATACTAGCGCGGTCGTTGATTAATGTCTGACCAACTATAACTATATTGGAAAACTATTTAGATAGGTACCTCTCGCGCACACCACATACAGTGTGAACGAAACACGAATTATTGTTCAATCACTTTCTTTAATTATCCCCCCTATACCTACCGGCTTAAACGTAATAAAGCAACAGATTCTACATGCATCAAAACAAACAAACAAACAGTACTCATGTCATA